>VNWV01000009.1:0-360000 GCA_009801085.1 Lasiodiplodia sp. COLG20
GGGGGGGGAAGAAGACACTAACCACTGCTGTATTTCCGACATGTGAGCCGATTGCCATGCAAAGTATCAACACCCGAGATTGCTCACTGCCCTCCCCTATGTCTGCTGCTGACGTTTGAAACGATTTCCAAGCTCCCTAAACGTAAGCCCCCTAAACACCACCGCAGCCAAACCACAACCTACTTTGAAATTGAGGAAACGTAATAGCTAAACCCTGACACTCCAATCAACGTATGAGCCGATACCACCTCCCAAAACGACGACTCTTCTCTTTGTTCCACATGCAGGGATCCAAGCCAACCGTGGAAAGAAAAAAGAAGCCGACTCCTACCCTAACCTAATGAAAGGTGTAATAAGGCTAGCGGAAACCTGCGAAAGCACCGATGACCGGCGGCTCCACATTCCCGCTTCTGCAGATGGGCATTGCAGCCAAAGGCTAGTGCGAAGTATAGTAGGGCTTTAGAGTATGGCGCAACTATGCCTCAGTTTTTTTTTTTTTTCAAAAAAAAAAGAACATATATAGGTAGCTGGAGCTATCATCCACGTCCGGACAACTGCTTCAGAACAAATTCACGCTAGAACTCGGCCGCGATACCCCTCTGTAGCAATTAACCCAGTTCGCGTGATGACAGAAGGTGATCACGTGCTTGACGGCCTCGTTCCTGGATGATAACCACTTCGCTCAGTGCACAATGCAAGGCTCAAGCCAAGCTTAGGGATCGAAAGTACAATGCATAAATGCACGCTACAGCGTTCAATTACCAACCCAATCCCACCTCTTTCTGTGCAAATGCAAACCAAATCCTTATGCCCATCGTTGAAGTAGCACCTACACGAAAAGAACAACAATATTCCCCACTTAGTCCAAAACCTTACCAGCAGCAGACGATGTGCTCCTGTCCTTTGTCTCAACCTTTCTCAGACCTTTGCCCATCTGGATCTGGCTCAGCAGGGCGCCTCTATCAGGCGCACCTGCGGACGGACCAGCCGCCGCCGCGGCGGGAGCTGGCGGCGGCGGAGGGGGCGGCGGCGGGGCACCGGGAGCGCCTGCGCCAGGCATGGGGGGCGGCGGCGGCGGCGGAGCGCCAGGAGCACCCGCGCCGGGCATGGGAGGGGGCGGCGGAGGTGCAGAGGGGCCTGGAGAAGCGACGGCAGGGCTGTCATTGCGCGAGCCACCGAGCGGCGAATCCTTGTTATCCATGGCCGAAAGCGGGCGAGGCGGACCCATGGTACCGAACAGGATAGAAGCAAGCTGCTTAGCAGAGCCGCCGCCTGGACGATCGTCATCCGAGTCGGAGGAGCTGTCATCATCGGAATCGACCACGCTCCAGTCATCTTCTTCAGGGCGCGCACGCGTGCGGGCAGGCGCGGCAGCTGGTTCCGGCAGAGCAGTCTTGTTACTATCCTGCTGCGTGAGACGATGGAAGGGGTTGGTCGAGACCTCGGTAGAGCTCGCAGGAGTAGAAATGGAGGGGACGTTGGGCGCAGCGTGGGATTCGCTGGCCTGTGCCATCTTCTTCAAGAACGGGTTCTTCGTCTCTGTGGCGGCGCCAGGGCTTGCCACAGCGGAGGCTTGAGGGCTAGTAACAGACGATGGCGGCGTGTTCGCGGAGGGGTCCGCAGCGGCAGGGGCCGGTGGCGCAGCTGGCGGTTCGGCCTTGGGAAGCTCCTGGCTGGCGGTAGGCGTAGTCTCCTGGGGAGTTATTTCTTGAGGACCCTCATCGTCGGATGAAGAGGAATCCTCGTCCATTCCCTCGAGCTGGAGCTGGAGCTGACGCTCGCGTTCCCTTGCTGCCTCGATCTCCGCACGCTGAGCAGCCAACCGAGCTTCCTTCTCCTTGGCGTCCCGTTGGGCCTCCTTCTTCTTGCGCTTCTCTTCTTCCTTCTTCAACTTGCCAGCCTTGACTTGCTCCTCCAAAGCGCGCAGGCGAGCAGCAGCAGCTTCCTGCTCCTTAGCAAGCTCTTCCTCCTGCCGCTTCTCTTCGTCTCTGCACAGAACATTAGCTTCAAGAAACTCCCCCGTTGGGTTTTGGTGATACTCACTCCAGAGCCTTCGTTTCCGCTTCTTGAGCCTCTTGTTCCTCACGAAGAGCACGCTCTGCAGCGTCCTGCTCGGCCCTCCTGGCTTCAGCATCGGCATCGTGGGTTTCGGCCTTCTTGTTCCTCGATGGGGGAGCCGGGGGGGGCTTCTTGCCCACTGCCTTGGGAGCTGGCGGTGGGACACCTTGCTCCTCATTAAGCCTACGTTGCCTTTCCTGCTCACGGCGGGCGTCTTCCTCCTCTGCTTTGCGAATACGCTCCTCTTTCTCACGCTGCTCACGCTCGGCCTTCTGTTGAGGCGTCTCGCCAGAAGGCTTCGAAGGAGCGCGGAGGCCAAGAGCAGCCAGGCGCTCAGCCATACGCTGCTCAGCTTGCTGTTTGATAAAGGCAGCACGTTCTTCCGCCGTCTTATACGAAGAGTAGGAGGCACCGCTCGACGAAGCAGGGCGCGCCATAGGGGACTCAGAACGTGCCGGAGACTCAACACCCCTGGCACTACTAGGCCTTGCCGGCTCCTCAATACGGGGAACTGGCGATTGATATCTGTTACGTGCGCTGTCCCTGACGTCGCTACTTTCGTGTTAACCAGAGGTTGCGTGGAATGCACGGTATTTGACTCACTCTTCTTTGCGAATTCTGGCCGCCCGGCTTTGCCTTTGCAGTTCGTAGATGAAGTCTTTGACTTCGTCTTCGACGCCAAGACCATCTTCCCACCTGCGGCGCTCATGTTCGCTGGACTCGGTCTGGGAACCCTCTTTGAGGCTGAGCTCAAGAGCCTTGCTGAATTCGGTCACACTCTCTTCGACATCGCGCACCATACGCTCATTGCCCTCCCTTTCATTGCGAATACGCGTCTGCTCCTCCTCCAGACGCTTGCCAGCGTCGCCCGAGTCATCGGCAGACGCAGGTGCAGGTTTGCCGGTAAGAGCTGCAGAGCGCGCCTGCATCATTGCCTTGGCGCGGGCCTTCAACCTATCAGATTCAGTAACGGCACCACCAGGACCAGTGCCAACAATCGCGGCAGCTGAACCAGGATGTGCTTTGGCGTCTTTCAGTCGGAAAAGCTCGAGCTGAGCCTCCGCAATAGCGCGCTCGGTTCGGCGCACCTGAGATGCCAATTCCGGGAGCCTATCGGTCAGACGACGCAGCTCACGCTGGAGAGCGCGGCGTTCCGCATCTGATCCTCCAGACAACATGGAGTGGGCATTGGGGTGAGTGTCAAGATCCTCCTGGAGACGCCTGATCCGGCGGTACAAGTCCTCGGCATCCTTCCGGTCCTTCCGGTCAAGAAGGTCTTCCTGCTCGGCACGGTTTTCATCACGGAAGTCCATGGCATCCAGAAGTATCTGCTTTTCCTTGATTTCCTTCTTGAGCTGCTCAATCGACTTTTCGTCATTAGATCTCTCCGACCCAGGAGAAGGGGGCGCGGCTGGGGAAGGAGAACGCCCGCCGTTTCCAATCCTACGCCGAGCACTCGATCTGTAGCCAACATCATCATCGTTGTTCTTGAAAACAGTGGCATCCTTGCGGCCTGAAGCAACGGGGCTGCCGCCACGGAAGGAGTGGTTCTTGAGGTAGCTGACACCGGTCTTCTGGGGTTGCAGGAAAGCGCCAGAATGCTTCCTTTCCTCGGCATCACGAGCGATCAAACTCTTCATAGTACCAATGGAGTCATTAAGGTTCCTAGTGGACGGCGGGACGAGCTCCGGAGGAAGAGTGTTCGGGACTGGATAGCCATTCAGTTTACGATAGATCAAATGCATAGCAACGGCAAATTCATCCAGGTTAAGACGGCCGCGGTTATGGGGATCTGAAAGAGTCCAGATCTTCTCCAGGTCAGACTTGTCAAGGCCAGACTGCCCCATGATCTCGATTGCTTGGCTTCCCGTGATGTAGCCCTTGCTAAGACCATCCCAGGCTTTGAACAGCTGGTCATAGATCTTCTTCTCGTCCTTCGTGATGGCCCAGGGGACTGTTGCATTACCACGGAGTCCCTGGGCACTGAAGGAGCTGCCTTCTCTTCCAGGCTGTGGCATCAGCTGCTGCATCATATTCTGAATGTTAGGCAGTCCTCCGGCGGGTGTGTTCACGAGCCCCCATTGTCCAGGCATTCCTGTCGGCTGTGCATTGAGCGGAGCAATCATGCCTCCACCAAACCCGGTAGGCTGAGGCTGGAGCCCAGTAGGCTGAGGCTGCAGACCCCCGAGCATACCCTGGTTCATGCCAAAACCGGTGGGCTGCGGCTGCAGACCGGTGGGTTGAGGTTGGAAGGCTCCCTGCTGACCAGGGAATCCAGTCATCTGCGGAGCCAGACCTGTGGGCTGCGGTTGCAAACTAGACAACAACTGGGAGTTGGAGGGCTGCTGAGGCTGGGGTTGCTGTATCGTGGGGACAGACTGCGAGCTGGACGTTGCGGGCTTCGAGTCGGGAATACCGAATGAGATGATGTCGACCATGCTTGAAACCTCATTTCTGACGCGCTCAGGCAGCTCATTGGGCAGGTCCTTGCCGACGAGCTTGAGGTTGCAGAGGTACATTGCGAGGGCAAACTCGGGAAACAGAAGCTGGCCTGATTTGGTCGTGTCAGAGAGCGTCCTGAGGCGTCGTATTAGCGCACCGCATCGTGACCGCCATTGGCCCAAAGCATCCTACCAAATATGTGCGAGAGCATCGCCGGACAGCTTCGATCGCATGAGCAGATCTCTCGCCTGGTCACCGGACATGGCCTGGCCATTTCCCACAGCCGACCTGAACAATTGCTCGAACTTGGTTTGATCCTGCGCGGTTATGAAGCTAAGTCTGATGCTCGGGATCTTGGAGCCGGTGGGTTGAGGCGCCTGCGGCTGCTGGGGTTGCGACGAAGGCCCGCGAAAGGAGTCGGCCATCTGCGACGAGGTCAAGCCGGTGGGCTGGGGCTGTTGGGGTTGGGCGGGGGGCGGCATGCTCTGCTGGCCGGTCGGGAATGGCTGCTGCTGGGGCGGTTGCTGGAATGACTGCTGCTGCTGACCGGGAAAGCCGGTGAACTGGGGCTGGAGCTGAGGCGGCTGTTGTTGCTGGAAGCCCTGCTGCTGCTGGAAGCCCTGCTGCTGGCCTGGGTTAAAGCCGGTGAACTGCGGTTGCAGCGGAGCACCGCCAAAGCCGGTGGGCTGGGGCTGCAGTCCGCCAAAGCCTTGATGGCCGTACTGCTGGCCATACTGCTGTTGCTGCTGCTGCTGCTGCTGCTGCTGGCCGGGAGGGCCGCGTGCAGAGTTGGCACCTCCGAGGAAGCTTTGGCTCCCCGAGAACATGGTTGCAAGCGCGAGGTGGTCGCGCGCAGAAGGAAGGTGGGAAGAGAGTGTAAAGGGTGGGTATGGATATGGGGAACGGAGAGAAAGACGCGGGAGGTGACAGCACGGGGCTGGCTCGAGGGATGACGACGGCGCCCAATGGCCCGGATGCGAGCAGGCGGGCGGCCCGTGCGCACGCCCCCCGGCCGCTGCAGCTTCAACCGCCCAAGCCCTCACGTCTACCTGCATCCCATCCGTCATCATGGCTGCGCCGCAGAACGGAGACTCTTCGCAGGGCCACGCCGGCGATGCCGACCTAGCTCAGGTACGCCTCGCTCCCGCTGTGCTGCTCCTATCCGCGAAGCTTATCTTGCACAGGCCTTCAAAGACCTCGCCCGTGGCGAGCAAACCGCTTCCGCCCTCGAGAACCACCTGGATGCTCTAGAGGCTAGGATCGAGGAGCTGCTGGCAGCCGCAGATGCGCAGCAGAGCGCCTCCTCTCAAAGCACCGCACGCCAGCAGCCGCAGTCAAGCAACAAGAACCCTGCCACCGGCGACGCGCAAAGGGAGTCCTGAGGCCGGTCTCTTGCGCGTCGAAATCATGCCCAATGAGGCCTTTTGCGAGAACAGCGATCAATATTTCGGGCGCCATGGGAGGGGCTTGGTCGGAGCACAGATCAGGCACAGCGGCGAATCAGGAGCAACCTCACGTTCATCTCATAACGTACCCGTGTTTTGCGCCACAGGGCGAAGGGCGGGTTTAGCCGCACGCACTCACACCCTCTCTTGATTAAACCGTGTATGAAGACGCCCGCTTCCGCAGCAGCAATGTCGTAAAGCTCAAACAAAATCCCTGTACACTTCTCACCAGCCGAAGACCTCCTCCATATGGAAGGTGCCATCGCTGTTCTTCTCCAACACGCCAACCTCGGTGATAACACCATCGATCAGCTCGGCGGGGGTGACGTCGAATGCAGGATTCCAGACGCCAATGCCGTTGGCAGCAATGCTCACCGTCTCGACCACGTTCAGATCCAGAGCCGTGCCGTCAAAGCGCGGTCCCTTAACAAGCGTCATCTCCTTGCCCGGGCGCTCCTCGATCACGATTTCCTGGCCGGTCTTGGTGTGCAAGTCTATCGTCGTCCGCGGGGCTGCCACAAGGAACTTGACTCCGTGGTGCTTTGCGTTGACAGCGAGCGAGTAGGTGCCGATCTTGTTCGCAGTGTCGCCGTTGGCAGCAACTCTGTCGGCGCCAACAACAATCGCAGCGATTCTCTCGGGCTCGCCCTTCAGACGCAGCAGGGCCGCAGCCATGGAATCTGTCACCAAGGTTGCGGGGATCTTATCGTGTACGAGCTCGAATGCCGTCAAGCGAGAGCCCTGGTTGTATGGCCTTGTCTCGGTGCAGAAGGCGTGCTTGAGAGCACCGTTGGCACGCAGCGAGCGGATGACGCCCAGAGCAGTGCCGTACCCGGCGGTGGCGAGTGACCTGCAGCAATTAGATTGCACCCATCAGACGGCGGATCACAAAACAGCCCCATACCCAGTGTTGCAGTGAGTGATCACGCTGACCTGCCCGCTCTTGCCGGCCTCGGTGTTCTTCACGATCCACTCGGCGCCGTGCTTGCCGATGCTCTCGTTGTCCGAGACATCGTCAACAAGCATCTTCTCCGCAGCCTGCACGTAGGCGTCCTTGACGGACGTTCCCGAAGCACTCTGCGCGGCCGCAGCCGCGCCGACCGTCTTCTTGAGCTTCCGAGCGGCGTCGGCGAGGTTGACGGCTGTAGGCCTGCTGGTCACTAGATAGTCGAGCTTCTCTTCGATGAAGGCTTTAACCTCTTCGGCAACGGAGGACAGCTCGTTCTTGGAGGCAATGGTCTCGAGCTCGACGGCTAAGCCGAGGGCGGCGACGATCGCGATGGCGGGAGCACCGCGGGTGCGCATCTCCTTGATGGCGTGCCACGCATCCTGGGCAGAGCGGGCCTCGTCGTAGACCTCCTCGTGAGGCAGGCGCAGCTGGTCGAGAATCTGGAGCGAGCCGCGCTCGTACTTGATTGCTTGGAGGACCATGGCGGGCAGTGCTGGTGTTTGGGCGCGGCAGACGCGAGCTTTTTTTTGGGGTGGACGTGCCCGGGTGGACGTGCCCCGCCTTTCGACAGGGGCTCCCCGTCTCAGCTTCATCATCATTCACCCAGCACCAACAACAATGGCCGCCAAGCTCTCAATCACGTCCACTCTGCCGCTTCTCGACAGTCCCGCCCAGATTCCGCGTCTTGGGTTCGGCGTGTACAAGTCCACCGCCGAGACCTGTGTCCGCTCGTGCCTGACGGCCCTCAAGGCTGGCTATCGCCATATAGACACGGCTCAGTTTTACGCAAATGAAGAACAGGTAGGTCAGGCGGTTAAAGTGTCCGGTATCCCGCGCTCGGAACTCTACATCACATCCAAGGTCATGACCGCGTCGTCCGACGTGCCCGCCACGTACCAGAAGATTGTCGACAGCGTCAGGAAGCTGGACGATCGGCCCGACGGCTACGTGGATCTGTTTTTGATCCACAACGCCTCGATCTCGGCAGAAGGCAACAAGATCATGTGGGCGGCGCTGGAACAGGCCAAGGCCGAGGGAAAAGTCAAGGATATTGGCGTGAGCAACGCCGGCAAGCGGCACATTGAGGCCATGAAGGACTATGCAACGGTCTGGCCGCCAGTTGTGAACCAGATTGAGGTAGGCATTGTGCTGGCCCACGCGCTGCAACGCTGATGATGTTGCTAGCTGCACCCGTGGAACCAGCAGCGCGAGGCCGTCAAGTACAGCCAGTCGCAGGGCATTGTCGTCGAGGCCTACTGCCCCCTCGTCAGAAATCTGAAGGCCGATGACAAGACGCTGCTTTCCATCGCCGAGAAGCACAACAAGACGACCGCGCAGGTTCTAGTCCGCTACTGTCTGCAGAAGGACTGGGTCCCGTTGCCCAAGAGCGACACGCCCAGCAGGATTGAGGCTAATGCTGACGTCTTCGGCTTCGAGCTCGACGCTAAGGATATGGAGACCTTGGATAACTTGGACCAGGGTCCCTGGGGAGCAATCGTCCAAGCTGTAGATAACTGAAGGATGGGTGGTCGAGATAGATGCCTCTGGCCTAGTAAAAACGGGCAAATAATGGGGGTTGGGAGCCATTGCTAGATTTTCCCTGGCTAGAGTTGCGTTTTCAATAGAGAAAATTAGCCCCATTAAATCTCTGTATCATGGGTAGTTGAAGCTATCGTCCGGATGTAAAATGTAGAATTAATAATTACACACTTACGTCCGGATAATAGCTTCAGCTACCCACTTATGTCATTTTTCTACGAAAAAAGCTGAGGTATAGTTATACTTATAGATAGGTGCTACAGCAGATGGCTAGCGTAGAGAGTAGCGGGATCCTCGAGGGTAACTGTATCTCATCTTTTTCTTTTTTTTTTTGGCGCCTACCTTTCTTACCCCCTCTAACATTATTCTTACTCCTTCTAGAGATATTCGTTTTTTCTCCGTCGCTCACCTTAAATGTGAGAATAAGAAAGGAGAGAGTACGAAAAGTAGACGCCTTTTTTTTTTTAAAAAAAAAAATAAGAAATAATGTATGGGTAGTTGAAGCTATCGTCCGACCGAGAATATTGAATTAAAAATTCTATATATACGTCTAGACGATAGCTTTAACTACCTATAATATAAGTAAAAAATAAATCCACGCTACCTATCGGCTGCGAGAGGGGACTGTAAGGCCTTCCTATTCTTCACGCTAGCCTTCGGCTGCGATACCCCCCTGTAGATAGTTAAATAATAATGCCACGTAAAGAGACGGTACATAGGCGGGTACGTCCAGTGCTTATTCGGCCAGGCTCTGTATTTGGCGCCTATGAATTTGACTCCCCCAAATCCAGATTTTAACTTCCCCTTAAAAGTCCACTTATCTATCTTATCACTACTATAAACTACCAACGAGATCACCACTAACGAAATTACCAACTAACAACGTATTCACCACCACCACTACCACCACCACTACCACCACCAACGTATTTATCACCATCATCGTTACCACCCGTACCATTACCACCTATGCTATTACAATTTACGCTATTACTACCTACGTAACTATCCGCGATAGGCGTGGTTACTACTCGTAGCGCAAGCGTAAGAACGCTAATAGCAGCGCGAAAATGCTGTTCCTATAGATAACATCACCAGGGAGGGGGGGTCGAAATTTGGACTTGGGGAAGCCAAATTTGTAGCTGCCCTGTATTTCTACCGCGACGCCTAGTAGCAGGCCCAATCTGGCTAAGTAATGCCAAGGGTAGCAGGGCTTCAGATGCTAGCTAAGTTCGTAATCCAGAACATGCGCTGCGGTGTTTGTGAAGAAGCCGTCTGGAACATGGAATGACTGTTTGAACACGAACCCAACTACCAAGAACGATGAATATCCATTGCTTCAATCAATAAACTCCATATCCCATTTTCAATCTAACGAAAGTTAGGTTGCCGTTTTTTTTTATCGATTTTGTTATCGATGTTGACTCAAAGACCCAAGCCGCCCAGCGCAGTCGTGCAAGTCATATCACATAGCTTCGTCCTCCACCCTCTTGACCATGAACAAAGAATGTGAGAAATACCCAAGAAATGTTTGTGACTAGTGCCGGGTCCATCTAAGGAGCCGTCGGCTCAAAGTAGGCCCTGAAACCGGGCTCTTGGTCGAAGCCACAGTCTACGACCACCTCATAACAAACCATTAGGAGTTTGGGGAATCTCGTGGTCCAGTACCTGAGATATCCGTCCGAAAGCGGGCCAACCTTGGCCTGCACATCGGGTGGCATGTCGTAGTAGTGATTCTTCTTGTTGCGCAAAGCGCGCAGCAAATCCAGCATCTTATCGCCATTGTACTTACGCTGCTTTCCAAGCGTATCGATGAACTTGCGGTCCAGCTTCGACAGGAAGTCTGGGAACTTGCTGTACGCATGGCTGGAGTTTGAGCCCTTGGGAGCAGAGCACATGACATCAACATTCCGCGCTTCCAATCTGCACAGAGATGCCGACGGCGGATCACGCGGTTCAAATTCGAATCGATCCGAAACTTGGCAGAGGAACGTAAGGCGTTTCTCGGGCGACCAGAAGAAAGGATGCTGCATGACTTGCATAGCGGTAGGCCGGTCGACAGGGTTATTGGAGAGCATGCGAGATATGAGGTGGATCGGCTCCTCCGAATCGTCGCCCAGGTACTCGAGCTTACTGAAATTGAACTTGTTCTTCTTGATGTTAAGCTCACGGATCTGCATCCAGCCTTCCTCATCATCGAATGGGTGAGAGCCATTGGTGAGAACGTAGAAGAAGACGCAACCAAGGGAGAAGATGTCTACCGATCTCTTGACACCTTGGGTGACGGGATCGTTGGACGTTGACGAATCCCGCTGACTTGAGCTCATGCGTCCTTCGGATTCTTTCGGCTTGAGAATAAGCTCCGGGGCCTTCCAGCCAATGGTGCCCGCATTGTTTGTAGTACCAACGAGAGTGCTGACGTTGTCTGGAAGAGTCTTGCAGAGTCCGAAGTCCGAGATGACGAAACGGGGGCCTCCAGTCTGGTTTTTCTTCGGGTAAGCGATAAGAATGTTCTGCGGCTTGATATCGCGATGAATGATTCGCAAACTATGGAGGTGGTTCAAGCCGGCTGCAAGTTGGTAGAGTGCCTTTGGCACGTCAGCATTGATCTCATTGACCAGTCTGATCTGTTGATCCGTCCATGGGTCGTCTGCTCGGCCGTCTTTGTAAAGATCCCAAAGACTGGCTTGGCAGAGCTCGACGGCAATGTAAAGAAAGTTCTCGTCCTTTTGCTTGCAGAAATAGCGGATAACGTTCGGATGGTCGTCACTCTGGGTAAGTAGACTGACTTCCTGGTCGGCAAGCTCGTAGTATTGCGGGAGCATTCGCTTAACCGCAACGTCACGCCCTTCGAACTTCCCCTCGAACACGAATGTACCTCCGCTTCCGCTGCCAAGCACCTTGTCGGTGATGGTCAAGTTGTGGATTCTGAGATAATCAGCGCAAGAACTCAAAATGACCCTCGTTATACTTACTGTTTGGCAGAGGAGAATTCCGACATGTTTTGTCCATTGGTGGAGCCACCATCAGCACCATCGGGTGAATCTTCACCAAATTTCTTAACGTTTGCGACAATCTTCTCCGTCTCTTCACCTTCGGACTCTACGTTGTTGTTCCTCCTGTTTTTGTTCCGCTTCCTACCACCACGCTGGCCACGGTGAGCCTTCTTCTTCTTTGGTGTCTCTTGTCCATTCTCGCCCTCTTCAGCGGGCTGAGGCGAATCAACTCGTGTCGGAGTCTGACCGGGCTGCGAGTTGCCCTCAGTGCCGTTATCGGTTGGTGCTTCTTCGCCGGGGACGGTGATCTCCTCGTCGCCCATCTGGAACCTCACCTTGCGCTCTTCTGGCGGTTGCTCAGCCGGTTGCTCAGCCGGGGGTTCATCCTTTGGCGACTCTGATACCTCGATCTGCGGCACGCTTGGCGACACAGGAGGAGGATGGGGTGCATTGAACCGAAAGTTCTCCAGCGGCTTGTGGAGGGTTTTCTTCCAGTCGCCGCTCAGCGAAGCGCCGAGAATGAGGAAGAGAGTCGCCACCAAGAATGTCCAGACCGACAGGTGCCACACAGGAGCCTGGGCAATGGACGGTTTCGGAGGGGGGATTTCAGTCTGCACAGGCTCCGGCTCGGGCTCCTCTGGCGCACCGATAGGGAGGACATCCTCAGCGCCTCCAATCATCGGTATGGGATGAGCGGTGTGCGTCAAAGAATGGACACCAACAAGCAAAGGCTTGAGCGAACCTCGCTGCGCGTGCCAATTGACTGCGGAAAAGTCATTCCAGTTGAGCGTGTAGCACAGAGCGGGCGAGGCACCGTCGGTAACCGCGGGGTAGCTGATCTCAGACATAGCATACCAGCTGCCATTTTCGGTGCAGTTGACGAACACGTCCTGCTGGTATTCCTGGACGGTGGCAGGCCCAGGAGGCTGCGGAAGAAGCACCAGAGATGTGTCACGAGAGTTTGCGTGGAACGGTCGCACAATGTCGTAGACGCGGACAACAGGAGAGTCGAACTTGTTGTGGTAGACGTTTCGTTCCTTGTCTTTGGTGTGGTCCAGAGCGTAGATATTTCCGTCGTACTTGCTGTAGATGTACTTGTTGTCCATGGTCGACGAATACTGAAGCTGCAGATCGCGGTCCCTGTTGTTGGGGGCCCATTCGAAATACTTGATTGTGCAGATCGGGGTGCCCGTGTCTCTGTTGGCAATTCCGACCGTGTACTCGGTGCGACCGAGAGCCAGGGTCCCGATGGATTCGCACTCGTCCTCATCGATCCCCTCGAGCCCGCTGATCCGGCGGCAGCTGCCCTCGTCAATGACGGACGAGCCTCCAGAGCTGAATTGCTTCAGGATCCGGCCGGTCGCGGCATCGACCGTGTAAAGCGTGTTCTTCTTCTCTGCCGTGTACACAACTGGCGGATCGTCGCTTGCGTAGGGCGACAGCTCCTCGGCGAGCTGCCTCACCGTCAGATTCAGCTTGTGGATGCCGATGTTGGGGGCGGGCGTGGCAACGTAGAGATCGCCATCCTGGTTCGGCTCGACGATCCACTCCGGGCTGTCGTCCAGGATGTCGCCGCCTTCGGACTTGTTCCGCTGGTGGTAGACCATGTCGACCATGGGGCGGTCGGCGAAGAGCGTCCATCGCTCCTCGCCGGTGTTCCTGTCTCTCGCATAAATCTTGCCATCAACGGTCGCCAGAAGGACAAAATCCTCGACTTCCCAATCCTGCAGGGACCGCGCACGATGTCGCGAGGAGAGGCCACCGGAGGGGCCGGCGGCCGACCTGGCAGGAGGTGCTCGAACAGCGAACTCAGGGTCTGCTGGAGCCAAAGTCGCAATGGCGCGCTCGTTCTTGGGAATGAAGGGCACGTTGCGGTGTCGGTAGTTGTTGAGGTTGGGGCTGCGCTGGTTGGACCCTGGAGCGGCGGACTCGGACAGGGCGTCTAGGTGGGCGGATGACCACGGCCGATGGTCGGCTGTGTCGCGGAGGAGCTCCTCGCGAGGGGAGTTGCGGACGGCATGGTGTTGTTGGTGGCCGTGCTGCTGCTGCTGAGCGGAGGCCACAAAAGGAAACACGAGCAGTAGGGCGATCAGGGTCGAGCTCAAAGCGGCAGACGTCCTGCCGGGAGGCCGACGGCGCGGCATGAAGGTGGTTTAGACGATGGAGGACTCAGCCCGGCGTAGGCCTTTTAGCGGGGAGCAGGCAGGCATGAGAAGGGATGGATGGGGAGGGTGGGCGGTCGAGACTGGCAGAAGAATGTAAAAGAAGGTCAAGGTCAGCACACGAGGAGGGTGTGGTGTGCGGGCCAAGCGCTGAAAGGCGAGCGTGAGACTGGCGGCAGGGGTTGGCTCGAACGAGGGAGGGGCCTGCCCTTGGCCGCGAAGGCCAACCACCACCCGCTGCCTGACGACGGCCCGCTGCGTGCGTGCCACGGTGCCTGGCGCCGCCTGCTCGCTAGAGCAATGATGCGCACCCTTTGTCGCAGCAAGCCGCTTGTCCCAGCAGGCGACGCGGGCCCGTCTTGCCCGCCGCCATCCCTTTCCCCAGCTCCGCCTACAGCCGTTTCAGGCGAGCCCTTGCGAGCAGTGGGCAGCGAAAAAGCAGGCCTCGGACGCATTGCGTGTCGCCAGGCCCTTGCGGCGCGCGCAAGAATGCGAGGCACCGTCGAAGCAAGATATCTAGCGGCGCTCCAGGGGGCGCCTCTTGCCACCACGAGCGCCGCTACGAAAAAAGCCCGCCGTAACAACCTACTACCGCTGTGCGAGCGGCCCCGGCCTGGTTCGGGTGCACTA
The DNA here is from genome assembly GCA_009801085.1 of Lasiodiplodia sp. COLG20. NCBI lineage: Eukaryota > Fungi > Ascomycota > Dothideomycetes > Botryosphaeriales > Botryosphaeriaceae > Lasiodiplodia > Lasiodiplodia sp. COLG20. The sequence continues at coordinate 14,222 of VNWV01000009.1, forward strand.
ATTGCTTCCCCGCGGGGGCTGAAGATCGGCCTCTACCTAGCGCGCTGTTGGCCGCCGCAACAAAGAACACAGCAGCAATCATCACAGGAGTAGTCGACACTTCTTTTGCCGTCATGTAAGGCATACCAGCAGGGAAGACACCCTGGCATGCAAAAGCTTGATAGCATTGCCCGCCCTGCCGGCTGCCTCCGTGAAGGCACACGCAGCGGAGAAAAGCCCGCAAGACATGTGGCTAACGAGTCGTGCTGGATATTGTTGTTGTTGAACCACCGCCCTCTTCAGCAGCTGGGTGTTGCACTGGTTCGCTTGTGTGATTCCATTTTCTGCATCCATTAAGGCATTCCTCCAAACAGCCCGAGCCCACTGGCTCTGGCACAACAAGCTAGATCGTTTTATGCCATGGTTTCTACTGGTACATCATCCCGGTTACGGTTTTTGCGTGCTCGTAGCCAACATCCCTGCCTCCTCACATGCGGGTTCTCTGCCTCGGTGCGCTCCGGATGATGTTGTCAACCCTCAGCAGCAGCTGCCATCATGTCAGTCATGCCGAAACTTCATTTGGTGGGGTGACCGTCTGTGTACTTACCTCGGCGGCCTCGCTTGCCGACGAAACAACCGCGCGCTTGAGCTTGTAGCTTTCGATGACGCCGAGCTCCCTCATGTCCGCGATGCCTCCGCCAGGGGTCAGGAGGTCGAGTCCAGAGCCCGTCATACCCGAGTAAACAGCCTTCCTTAGCCTGGCCACGAGGTCGCTGGAGTCGTAACCAGCATTGTCGGCCAGGATGGTAGGCAGCTGCCGCAGGGCCTTTGCGAAAGCCTCGACAGCGAGGGCCTTCTTGCCGGCGACGTTCTGCGACGCCTGCTCAACGGCCTTGGCCATGTTCATCTCCGCACAGCCACCTCCCAGCGTTGTCCTGGGCTCCTTGACTGTCTGAGACAGCACGGCGAGAGCATCGTGAAGGGACCTGTCGGCCTCATCCAGAAGCTGCTCGGTGGCGCCGCGCAGGACAATCGTGCAAGCCTTGCCGGCCGCGACACCAGAGAACCTGATGAGAGTGTCTTCACCAATGATGACTTCCTCAATAAGGTCGCAATGGCCAAGCTTGACGTTCTCGGGATGATCAAAGGTAGAGGTGATCTCGCCCCCAGTGACAAGGGCCAGCCTCTCGACGCCGTCGAAGTCGGCATGCTCAATGGAGCAGATGCCCGCGTCGGCAAAGAGCTGCTCGGGCCAGTTGTAGATAAGCTGCCTGTTGACGAAGCAGTTTATGCCGTGAGACTTGATCTTGTCCACCTTGGCCTTCATCTTCTCCCGCTCGGCCTTCTCCAGCTCGGCAAGCTTGCCGGTGCCGTCAACCTTCACTCTCGCGCCGAAGATCTTGATCTTGTCCGTGTCCATAGCAGTGTTGGCAATCAGAATCTTCGCGTTCTCGATCCTCTTGGGCTGGTTCACGCCGAACTTCTTGTCCAAGATGAAGCCCTCTTCGAGGTACGAGTCCTTGAGCTTTCCGCCCGCCTTCTTGATGATCTGGATGTGTGTAAGATCGCTGGAGCCCTGAAGCCTAAGCACGGCGTCGACGGCAAGCTCGGCAAACTGGTCGCGGTCCTGGCTCAGCACCTTGGAGCTCAAGGTGGTCCTGGCGATGGCGATGAGGTCTTTCCTGAAGGCCTGAACGTCGCTGCTGTTGTTCACGGCAGTCTTCTCCAATGCCTCGAGCGCGGCGCGGCTTGCTATCCGGTAGCCCTCAATGATGGTCTGGGGGTGGATCTTCTGGTTGACCAGCTGTTCCGCCTCGCGCAGCAGCTCTGCGGCCAGGACGGCCACGGACGTGGTGCCGTCTCCGACCTCGTCATCCTGGACCTTGGAAATGTTGACCAAGACCTTCGCAGCAGCGTTATCGAGAGCGATGGACTTGAGGATGGTAGCGCCGTCGTTGGTGACCATGATCTCGCCGGTGGAACTGAGGGGCAGCCATTAGCTTGGGTTCAAGGCGGGCGATGGCAGCACGCACGCAGATTGTAATATCTTGTCCATTCCCTTGGGGCCCAGGGTGCTCTTCACCAGGTCGCCCACAGCGATGGCGCCAACGAAGGCGGAGAGACGAGCATTCTCGCCCCTCTCCTCCTGCACGTCTTCCGCGAAGATCTGCGTGGGGTTCTGAGAGGACTAGGGGGCGTGTCAGCTGGAGCTGCAGGACTGCCGGGTAGATAGGATGCAAACCATCGTGAAGGGTGTGGCAGAGGCAGGCGGCGACTCGCAGGGGGTGAGTGGAGTGGGCCGTGTGCGCTTCTGGTGTTGCTCCCAAAAAGGACCCCGACGCGTTGGTCGGCGTGAAATCTGCGGGCAGGGCGGCGGCAACGTCTTGGCGCCGACTCCCGCGGCGAGCTGTGGAACCTGCGAGACGCAACCTACCTTTGCCCGCAGCCCGCCGCTCCAGCCCCAGAAAACACCCCAGCGATTCTGACACCATGTCCAAGCGGCAGGCTGATTTGCTCGATGATGCAGTCCAGAGCGACTCGCCTGCAGCCAAACGAGCCCGCACCGAAGAGCTCGCCGACGAGAACGAGGCAGCTCGTGCCAATGGCTTGCCCATTCGCCAGAACGGCCGCCACACATCGCCCCGGCACGGGCAGGTAGACGTTGCAGAGGAGGCAGGCGCGCTGGGCGACGAGGACGACGAGCCCGCAGTCACTGCTCCGGCGCGCCAGGCAGCTCCGGCCGAGGGCTACAATGATCTTTACCTGGACACAATTGATAGGAAGGTCTTGGACTTCGACTTTGAGAAGCTATGCTCGGTCACGCTGTCGAATATCAACGTCTATGCGTGCTTGGTGTGCGGGCGCTACTACCAGGGCCGCGGGCCAAAATCGCAGGCATACTTCCACGCGCTGGACGAGGGCCACCATGTCTACATCAACTTGGAGACGAAGAAGGTATACGTCCTGCCGGAGGGCTACGAGGTGAAGAGCAAGTCTCTCGAGGACATCAAGTTTGTGGCGGACCCGAGGCTCTCGAAGGACGAAGTAATGAAGCTCGACAAGGAACAGAAATCCGCCTGGGATCTCGTGGGCCGCAAATATATACCCGGCTTTGTTGGTATGAACAACATCAAGGCCAACGACTACTTCAATGTCGCCATACACGCTCTCGCACATGTCACGCCCCTCCGCAACTTTTTCATGATCGAAGACCTCTCCGCCAGGCCCCAGCTTGCACAACGCTTCAGCACACTGGTGCGCAAGATCTGGAATCCGCGCGCGTTCAAGGCGCACGTCTCGCCCCACGAACTCCTGCAAGAGATTGCCCTGCGCTCGTCCAAGCGCTTCACCCTCACCGAGCAGTCTGACCCTGTGGACTTCCTTCAGTGGTTCCTCAACAACCTGCACCTCTCTCTTGGCGGAAGCAGGAGCAAGCCTGGTTCCAGCATTGTGCAGCGCGTCTTCCAGGGCAGCTTGAAGATTGAGTCCCAGCTCATCACGGCACGCGCCGACGCGGCTGACCGCCTCCGGTTTGAGGACTCCGAGGTGCAATCTGAAAAAAGTCATTTCATGATCCTGACTCTGGATCTGCCGCCTCGTCCGGTCTTCCAAGATGAGCTGGAGAAGAACATCATCCCTCAGGTGCCGCTGACGAGAATCCTGTCCAAATATGACGGCGTCTCGGCGCAAGAGCACCTGAACTACCGCAAGCGCTACCGCCTGCTGCATCCTCTGCCGCCGTACCTGCTCTTCCACATCAAGCGCTTCAGCAAGAATAAGTTCGTCTCGGAGCGCAATCCCACCATCGTCACGTTCCCCACGCGGAGCCTTGACATGAGTCCTTACGTCGAGCCCAACCCTGCAATTCACCCGCCAGGTGAACCAATCTGGTACGACCTCGTCGCAAACATCACGCACGAGGCCGTCCGGATTCGGGACGACAGCGTCGAGGGGGAGTCGGAGAAGAAGGTGTGGAGAGTGCAGCTGCGGGATAAAAGCCGCGAGGACTGGCTCGAGGTGCAGGACTTGTTTGTCGAAAAGGCGCGCGCGGAGACACTGTTCACGAAGGAGAGCTACGTGCAGGTGTGGGAGAAGCGGAGGGAGCCGAGAAAGGGAAAGGCCAAGGCGTAAGGCTAGGGATGCAGGGCCGCGTGTGGCGTTCAGAAAACGGAGGTACATATCTCTACGACTTTGCGGGGAAATAAGCCTCACTAGACGGCAGCATGGGGTCACCGAATGGCGATAACGAATAACACCACGTCACCGGGAATGATGCATGGATAACGATGAGATGCATGACATGTACCCCGCGTTTTATCGCTTGTGACACTGCATACCATTGCAACTTTATTTCGGCCGTACTTGATGGCCACTCGGCCGGAGCAGACAGCTGGAGCTTTGCAAATGCGGTTGTACATACATACATACGTACGTACAGTGGCCGGGGCCAGGGGTCGGCGCCAAGAGCGAAGAGACGCGGTGAGAAAGCAATTCGCTTCGAGTCCAGCACACTAAGTCGACCGTCAAACATCTGAAGGATCGGGTTTTCTGTGTAACATGGGCAATCGTGGTTGGTAGTGGTGGGGTCAAGGTCGAGCCCGAGCCACATCAAAAACAACCGGTGAACGGATCCATCCCTACTCCCGACTTGCCTCCCCCTGCCTCGACATGTGGCATAGGGAGAGCAGAACCAGGCGCTAAGTCTACCTTCGAACGTCGCGCCACCCCGGTCCAGTTATGTCATGCGCGCGAGACTGCAAGGCGTGTGGCTGTGGTTGGGTTCGTGTGCGGATGACCTGCAGCTGCCATGAGAGACCACGAGGCGGCCATGTCGTCGTCGCCGGTACGGGGACCCGCGGTACTAAGTCGGTGGTCAAACGTCGCATCTGGCCAGATCTTGGTAAATGGGGTCGTGCTACTCGCCCAACACCACCTTTGTTGTCTACCCAAGAGCAGTCCTGCCGGATTGGTCTTGGAGCACCAACGCCGGGCCCGGGCTTCTTCTTGGGGACCCGGCGGCGGGAACCAAGCAGACAGCCCGGGCAAACAGGCCCTTCACTACGACACGGAGCGTTTCGCCGATCCCGACCGCTTCGATCCATCCCGCTACATCGACGACCCGCTCACGCCGGCCGAGGCCATGAACTCTCCCGACCCGATGGCGCGCGGCCACTTCACCTTCGGCGCCGGTCGCCGCTACTGCCCGGGCATCCACGTTGCGCACAACTCGCTCTTCATCAACATTGCGCGCATCCTGTGGGCTTACAACATTCGAAAGTCTGTCGATGCCAGCGGGAATGTGCTCGAGCCGCCGCTGAACGCCGAGCCGGGCTTCCTCCTGACGCCCGTCCAGTTCCCATGCCACTTTGAGATCCGCAGCCAGCAGCATGCTGACATTGTTGAGAAGACGTGGGCCGAGGCGCAGAAGGAGGGATTGGATATGAGGAAGTTGAGGGAAAATGCTGGGGTGAAGAAAGCCTAAGTAGTAGAACATCCTCAAAATGCGATATTCAACTAGAATCTTTCGGTATCAATGTTGTGGATTTGTGATTAGCTTTCTTACCCTTTTCCGCAGATTTGTTGTTCATCACTTAAAGCTTGATTAGTAGTTTCACTGTGCGTTTATTGTATTGTTCGCTCAATGGATCCACAAAAACGTACTCTCGGCTCAAGTAGGGTTCGATAGTTTGGGGGAAAAACGGTCTATGATTGTACCACGGATCAACATCCACGAAGTCACTGGGCAAGAGCGTAGCGGGTCACCTCCCGTTCTCCTCTATGCCAAACTACAATGTACTGCATTTACCAGGCAATCAAGCCGTTCCTTTTACAAGAGGTATTAAAGTGAAGCCATATATTAATCTATAGCAAGACGGTCTATTCTAGCTTCGTCATGATGACCTCGGTGGTGGGTAGTCCCACCCAGCTCTCATCCTCGAGCAAAAACTCCTGGTCGCCAGTCTTACTCGGAACGGAGAGACGAAGCTGGAAGTGTGACAAGAGCTCTGCGATGATTGCGCGAATCAAGCGGTCCGCGACGTTCTTGCCCAGGCACTGTCTTGGACCAAACCCGTACCTCCACATATTATAGCGGATCTGATTTGAGCATGGTGAGCACTCGCTTTAATAGCACTGTGGCATGATTGGTTGCTTACTTGCTGCTTGCTCAAGCCCATGTGTCTTCGCGGTATGTACTTCTCCCCGTCTTTCCAGAACGGGTTTGCCACGTTGATTGCGTGCGTGTCCACAATAACAGCGGTCTGCTAAGAATCAGCATAACTTTCGGCACGGCTGATGCTTTGAGAACTCACGCCGCGAGGAATGACATAATCATCGACAATCTTGTCCTCCGTTGCCGACTCGGGATTCGAAAACGCTGCGAGGAGTAATCTATGGGTCAGCCCTCTGCCGCACTCCCCTATGTCCTCCTTTCTGTGTTGGTAACATACGCAATATTGGACGCAAGCGGGCAGCCTCCACCACACACGCCGCGAGCAATGTATCGTCGCTGTTGAGATAGCGAATATAGGCCGATTCCTCTCCTCCATGCGTCACGGCCCGGATTTCCGCCAGCACCTCATCCTGCACGGCCGGATGCTGTGCGAGGAGGATCACATTCCACGCCACGGCGTGCGTCGTGACGTCCAGGTTCGCGTACAGCGACTCGTCCAGCGTCTGCATGAACTATTGTTCTTCCCCCGTCAACACAAATTGGCTCCACAACACACACACACAGACACGACACGTACCTCAACCATAGGAATCCTTCCCCCCTCCACCGCCTCCCACAACTCCACAACGGGCAGTCCCTTCTGCCCTTGCGCGACCGCCTTGCCGTACGCCTCGCGCACGAACGCGTGCCACCGGTCCTGGAACTCGAGCAGGCGCGCGCGCACGGGCGAGCCGCCCGGCAGGTACTTCCCGAGCGCGAAGCGGTTGATGCCGCCGCGGAAGGCGTATTTGAACAAGTCCTCGCGCAGCGGCGCCAGCGCGGTCAGGGTTGCCCGCTGCGGCGCGTCCAGCGCGCCGAAGAAGATGTCGGCGACCATGAAGAACGGGCAGAGCTTGAGGTCGGCGGCTGGACGGAGGGTCAGGGTTGTCGTCGTCGTCGTGTGGTCGCTGTCGTTTGTAGCAAGCGGGGAGAGGAAGCGTTCGGCGACGAAGTCACGGGCCTGGCGCGTCAGCATGGCCGTGTGCCCGATGGCGGCGGGCCGCGAGAAGGGCGGGTCGACTTCCTGCCGCAGGGTGCGCCAGCGGTCGAGGCTGACGAGGCCGACGCATTGGCCGAGCAGCTCGCCGAAGAGCCAGCCCGAGTTGTTGTCCTTGGCTTTGATGTGGAGGTGGGAGTCGCGGTAGAAGCGCTGCGCCTGCTCCGGCTTGGAGAGAACGCTGTGGGGTGAGCTGGGTGCTCGCTGGAAAGCTGTGGTGGAGAGCGCTTACATCTCTGCTTGGAACCCGGACCAGATGCGGTATATTGGTCCGTACTTGTCTCGCCATCGTAGGGCGGCCTTGCGGCCCTCGAAAAACTTCTCGGTGCCCTGGCCGTTGGGCCAGGTGAAGGGGACTGTTGGGATGGGCTTTTGTCCTGCGCTGTGTGGGACCCTGTGCTGGTGTTGTAGAATGAGCTACAACAGTCAGTCATAAATCAAAAATGCTGCATGCGGTTTATCTTACATTAACGACGAAGGACAGACTGGATTCGATAAGCCCGGTGGCGTACACGACGCTCACTACGAGGGCAACAACCAAAACCGGCAGCATTCTTCCTATGTCGAGGTAAGAACGGAAAATAGCAATATCGTCCCTTCACTGCAAACAGTATTGCTATTGCCACCAGGTATTGTACTTTACACCTACCAGACCGGAGCAACTCTTCGATGACCGGTGGCAAGACTCTCGCACAATCGAATTCTCGGATCCCGACACATGAAAAAAAAGCTTTCTCTAGTGTCACTAGCAGGTTCGAACATATTATCATGAATCTACCACTGTTGACGGTACATGGACGTATCACCCAGTTTCAATGACTGGAAATGCAATTACTAGAAGCCGATTGCCGGCTGACTTTGGACAAAGGTGGGTTCGGCTATGCGCGTCAGTGGTGTGTCACTCGAACGGGAAGTGGCAAGCTTTGATATCTTCTCAGAGTCCTAATCGGTGGATTACTATCAGGGCACAATAGCACAATATAAGCGTAGATTTTGCGGTTGAGAGCAAAATAGCATTGCCGACTCCATTCAGTCTAGTAGATTCTGGCTTGGCAGTCACCAACCTGCACGGACTCTGCCTGAAGCCTCAGGTCGAGTGCCTCGCAAGCCGAGGCGTCGTCGGTCACCGACAACCCCTCTGCAGCCGCGCTACCCGCTGACGCCCAAGGCGCCCACCACCACCACCAGCAGACGCGAGATCGACCGCACCGAGCGTCAAGACAGCAAGCGCAGCCGCGACAAGCGCAGCGGCCACGAAGAAGACCCGTGACCCCTCGTCCTGCTGGGCGGCGCCGCCGAGCACGACGGGCGACAGCAGCGCGCCGCACGTCTCCATCAGCGCCAGCGCCGTCAAAGCCTGCATCTTCCTCCCACCGTCGTCGTCATCAGGGGATGAGGAGGAGGCCACGACTAGGCCCACCGCATAGCTCTTAACGAACGCCGGCGCCGACAAGCCCAGCGCCGCCAGCGCCGCCAGCACGTAGACCTGCCACGCGCGCGTCGTCAGGCCGATGGCCGGGCAGACGGCGGCGAGGAGCAGCATTGAGGCCGCTGCGTTGCGGAAGTTGGCGTCTGGCCGCGGCTTGTTGTTGTTGTTGTTGTTGTCCGGCTGGTCCGCTGCTGCTGGTCGTCGCCGCAGTCTCGGCCACACGACGTGCACAGCCAGCAGAGAGCAGCTACAGCTGGCCGCGGTGAGCGAGACGATCCACCCGTTCTGCGCGGCCGAGAAGCCGTGCCGCGTCGACGCGAAGACCAGGATGGCCGGGTAGAGGTACGAGGTCGCTGCGAGGAAGAGCAGGAGGGCGGCCTCGGGGGCCCAGAGGGCGCGGGTGCGCACGGCTGCTCGCAGTGGTTCCAGAATAACGGCTGTCGACGACGTGGTTTTTGTTTGCAGCGGGCGATCCGAGACGTCCATCCCGCTGCTCTGCTCCTCCGGGATGCAGGCCGCCGGGAGGATCCAGACGTACGAGAAGCACAGCCCGAACAGCAGCGTGGCCATGGCGAAGCTGGCGCGGAAGTCGGCGAACAAGCCGCTTATGATTGGGCTTAGGCCCTGGCCGACCATGAATAGCGCGAGGGAGAGGCCGAAGAGACGAGAGACGTGCGTTTGCTCCGACGCGCGGAGATAGAGCGTGTTCAGCACTAGCTGGAGGACGTTGTCTGTGGCAAATCCTTCGAGCACGCGGCCGCTCACGGCCAGCCAGATGCTGCTGCAATGGACTGGCAAAAAGGGCGGTTAGCTGTACACTGCATCCTACGCGTGGTGGCAAGTAGGCTAGGTAACGAACCTCCAACAGCCAGAACCAGCACGCTAGAAGCCCGCGCCAGGATCCAAAAGTAGAGCGTGTTTTTCGGGTTTGCCCGGGGGAGCAATGGAAGCACCCAAAGCACCAAGACTGCACAGAAGTTTGCAATGACCACAGACGTGGCCACGGTTGCTGAATATCGCTTTTTCTCGCTGGACGAGCAGTTGCTCGGATCCTTGCATAGGAGCGTTTCGTAGGCAAAAATGGTTGTCGAGCTTGTAGCTGCCATGCCCATGGAACAGAAGAGTGGCACAGGCAGCATCATGTATAGGCCGCCGACAGAACGGGGGCGACGTTCCGGAACAGCTGGTCGTTCGACATCGTTTGGTCCGATGGCTCCGTACGTTGAAGGCATCCGATTTCTGGGCAAAAGCTACGGGTTGTGGGTGATGCAATTTGTGCGTGGTTGAGAAGTCCATAACCCGGTGACGAGGGATAGTGTTTTTTTTCAGCGGCGTGTCGAGCTAGACATTAAAGTCCCCGCGTCTCTGATGAGCCAAAGAAAAACAAACAAATCCCCGAGACCCTGTGAACGCGGAGACCCCACTGTTCTACACCACCAATAGTCATACAGAACTTACAAGAAACATTCGTAACTAATAGCCACATTTTCACGTGCTCTTCTCTCCATCTATCTTCTCGCTGTTTTCTCGCCGCCTAGACAGCAAGTTATCCTTCAGCGCCCTATTCTCAGTCTCGAGCACGAGAACCCGGTCCGCCAACCTCTTCGCTTTCTCCTTCATTTCCGCGACGCGCCGTTCCATCTCCTTGTCCTGCTGTTTCTTCTTGGCCCGAAACCGCGCCGAGGCCTCGTTGCTGCGACGGCGTTTGTCCTCCTCCATTTCGGCAATGCGCTTCGCATGGTTTGCGGCCGTGATACCTGGAGGTGGGAATGCTGTGTTCTCGGTCGTCGGCCACTGTTGAAGTGGGAAAACGTAAGAGAAAGCCTGGGGTAGTGGCGGCGACGGTGACAAGGACGGTGACGACGGTTGAGGCGCGCTTGCTTTGCTCGTTGGTCGGGCTGGATCAAGACACAGTTGGAACTCTAGCATGCCTCGATATGTAAGCATATGGTATACGGCGAGTGCTGGAGCCGGAGGAGGTCCTGGACGACATGCCTCCTACTATGGGAACACTGGGGCCGCGCAGAATGCGATGGTGTCCCTAGGCTTTTTTTGCGAGGATCACAGCGGACTCACCATTGAAATTTGTGGCGCTTTCGACCTCCTTCTCCTGCTCCAGCGTACATGGAGCCGCAGTTGTGACGATGTCACCGGCTGAACACGGTTTGCTTGGAAGCAATGGTTCCCAGCCAAAGAGGTCGTCGATAGAGTCAATACATTCCGGCGTTCCACTGCCAAAGCCGCTCGGCTCGGGTTCGGGATCGAGATTGAAGAACGTGGCAAACTCATCATCGTCAAGACGGGCGGTGGAGGAGCCATCTTCGGCCTCAGTGATGAGCTTTTCCTCGGATTCGACGATGCTTTCGCACAGCACGAGAAAGTCGTAAAGGTCCATGTAGTGTTCGCCGCCTGGCGGCGGGACGTACGTCGACGATGGATGAGACATGGTTACTTCAAGGCATGGCCTGATTTCTTCCCAAGGTGGTGGCAAGGTAGTCCGTGTAGGCGAAGAGCAGGAGTTTCACTACTCCTTAATGATGGCCGGCTGTATCCCGGAGACCGAGCACAGTGTACATACTTGGCCGAAGACAAACGCACAGGAGTTTTGCCTTCCATGAGGAAGAAAGCCTGCCAAAAACGCAAAGCATTAAGCGGGGTGTATGAAGAAACCACGATGGCAGGAAGAGAGACTCTTTCAATTTAGATGCATCACGCCAATTCCAAAGCTACACTTAGAAATAAGAGAAAACTAAACCCGCACGCCTACCCTTTTGAGAAAAATTGCGCCTATACACCTAAACTCCCATGCGCTTAAGAGAACAAAAAAACACAAAGCCTACACACCCCTAAGAAACCTAACCGCAATCTCACGCACCTCATCCACCCGTAATCCACGCTCCCGACACTCACGGCTCAACACCTCCCCCAAATCCGCCAACAACGCCTCGTACCCGCCCTCCAAATCCAGTACCAGCCCCTCAGCCGCGCGCTGAACGAGCACCTGCACAACGCGCACCATCGCCTCAGGCAGCACGTCCGAATCGTACTCCAGCCGCAGCGACAAGCGGTCGGGCAAGGCGTGCCACTCGAACAACAGGGCGAACTTGGCGCCCTCGGCCCAGACGTCGCGCAGCGGGTGGGCGCCGGGCACGGCGAAGGCGGCAGCGCCGCCACGGCGGTCGTCGTGGAAGGTCACGACGCAGTCGAACAGCTGCTGGCGGGCCGACGACTCGAAGGGCAGGCCGAGGCGGTCGAGCAGGCGCGGCCACGGCAGGGCGTGGGCGAGCGAGCCCTGCGAGGCGCGCTGCACGGCCCGCAGCACGTCAGCGGACGAGCACGGCGAAGAACCTGCTACCCGCGGTGGCGGCCGCACGCGCACCGGCAGCGGCTGCAGGAACAGGCCGACGAGGTCCGCGTCGTCGGCGGCGGCGCGGTTGTGGTAGGGTGCGCCCAGCACGACGTCGTTGCGGCGGCAGAGCGTGTGCAGCACGGCGCCCGAGGCGGCGAGGCCGAGCTGGTGCAGCGTGAGGCCGTGCAGGGAGTAGGCACCACCGCCACTGCCGCCGCTGCCGGTCGTTAGGTCGGCGATGGCGGCGTACAGGTCGGCGGGCAGAACCTGGAGCAGCGAGGTTCCGCGGCCAGAGCGCGGCGGGTGCTCGGCGTCGTCCGGGCGGTGCAGTTGCAGGCCGCTCAGGTTGGCGGTCCACCAGGATGTCGTCTCCAAGTCGTCGTGCGGGGGCGGCTGCGTCCAGGCCGTTGCGTCAAAGTACTCGCGCTGCAGCGGTTGCAGCGTGCCGCCGTTGTACAGCGTCGCCGCCTCGGCCAGCAGCGTGTCCAGGGCCGTCAGGTCGCAGACGATGTGGGCAATGCTGATGGCCATCAGCGCGGGCGAGACGGCGGCCCGGACGAGCGGGCCATGAGTGAGATCAAAGGGCTCGTTGACGAAGGCGGCCGTGTCGATTGAGTCGACGACGGCGACGGAGATAGGCTCGGTAGCGAACTCGCGGCGCACGGGAGCGCCGGCGGGCTGGACGAAGCGCGAGCGCAGGACGCGGTGGCGGTTGAGCACGATGGCGAGGGCGAAGGAGAGGCGGCGGCCGTCGACGCTGGGCGCCAGCGCGGCGGTGAAAGGGACGTTGAAGGCGCTGCGCACCGAGGCGTGGTTGTAGCGCAGCCACCACTCGTGCTCGGGCGGCGATAGCGCGCCCTCGTCACCCAGCGGGACGGGCCGCGGCGGCGGCTGACAGGGGGCATCCGGCTGCTGGCATCGAGCCTGCACGACGCGAGCCAGTTCCTGCAGGCTCGGGGCGTGGATCACGTCGCGCACGCTGATGGGCACTCGGCACACGCGGCGCAGGCGCGCGGCCAGGCTGAGCTGCAGCACCGAGTGGCCGCCCAGCGCGGTGAAGTCGTCGTCGGGCGCCACGGCCGCGTCGGGCCCGAGGTCCAGCAACTGCCGCCACTGCTGCGCTACCAGCGCCTCGAAGCGCGTCGGGGCCCACGGCGCCCGCGTCCGACCAGCGCCCGTCCCCTCCGCGCCCACCGGCTGCGCCTTCGCGAGCGCCACCGCGTCTATCTTGCCGTTGGCCGATACGGGCAGCCGCTCCAGCGCCGTGATGGTCTTGGGCTGTGCGTGGGCGGGCAGCGCGGCGCCCAGCCGGCGCGCGAGCTCGGCCGTGTCGACGCGCGCGGGCTCGATCCACAGCACCAGCCGGCCGCGGTGCTTGGTGACGAAGGCCTTGCGGACGGCGGGCATCTCGCGCATGGCGACGGCGGCCACGTCGTCCAGGTTGACGCGGAACCCGCGCAGCTTGACCTGGCGGTCGCGGCGGCCGCACACGTAAAGGTCGCCGCCGGGCCCCCAGAAGCCCAGGTCGCCGGTGCGGTACATGCGCTCGTCGGCGCGGTCCGGGCAGAAGGGGTCGGGCACGAACTCGCGCGCCGTGGCGTCGGCCATGTTGACGTAGCCGCGGCTGACCTGGGCGCCCGCGACGAAGACGTTGCCCATCACGCCCGGCGGCTGCAGCGCCATGTGGTCGTCCAGCACGTACACGCGCGTGCCCGGCATCGGGCGGCCCACGCTCACCGGCTCGCCCGCCGTCAATCGCTTTAGTGTGTTGCCAACGGTTCCCTCAGTCGGCCCGTACAGGTTATATGCGGTGCGGCCCTTCGCCCACTTGTCTAGCGTCACCTGCTGCAGCGGCTCGCCCAGCATGTAGAACTGCGGAGAAATTGTCAGCTCTTCGCGCATCACTGCATGGGGCGGGAGGGACGAACGTATTTGATGTTAGCATACTCGGCCGGGTCGAGTTCCGCCGCCACAGAGGGCGTCACCAGCGCGACGTCGACATCTCCGAGATGCGAGAAAGGGTCATCCGGGTCCTTTCTGAGGACGAGGGTCGCGCCGTACGAGAGGGCTGCAGTTACTTCCTGCACGCAGCAGTCGAAGCCGGTCGCGAGGAATTGCGCAATGCGGACACCGGGCGCGGCGTGGAGACGGCATTCTGGCTTCGAGTGCAGGGCCGTGAGGCCTCCTTGGTTACAGATGACACCTGAAACAGTCAGTCAGTTGGACATGAAAGGGAGAAGGACAGGAGAGAAGCCACCTTTCGGCTTGCCGGTCGACCCCGAAGTGAAACACATGTAGGCAGGCGCCAGTGAGCTCTGTAGCCGCGGCGGGGTGCGCTTCGGCTCGGTGCTGTTTGCCAGGATCTGGTCGACGGCCAGAGCAACGGGCCCGTCGGGCATGGGCTCGCAGAGTCGCGCGCTGTCGGGGCACAGGAGCAGCTTCGCGCCACTCATGCGCAGCAGGTCCGCGCGGTACTCGACGCTGTGCGCTGCGTCCAGCGGGCAGTAGCAGCAGCCGGCCATGAACACGCCCACGGCGCCGACGATCCAGTTGATGGAGCGGTCGGCCACGACGCAGATGACGTCGCCGGGCTGTGTGATCTTCTCGGCCGCGGCTGCCACCTTGTTCGCGGCCGCCATCAGCTCCGCGTACGTTAGCTTGGCCTCAGCTTTCTCGACGGCGACACGGTCTGCATTGGCCCGGGCCGCTTCCTCGATGGCCGTCCCGAGGTTGCGGCCCCTCTCGGTCACGTAGGTCATGGGCGAGCGGTGGTTCCCCACGGCGAGGAGCATATCCGACACGTCCGGGCCCAACCTCGCGTCCAGGCACAGCCGTACCGTCGCCACGGGCTGCACCAGTGCGCGAAGCACGTTAGTGTACACGGCGGCCATGTGGGCGATGTGGTCCTCGGCGAACAGGTCACTGCGGTATAGGAACCGGACACGGCCGTCGCCCTCGACGAGCACATTCAGCGGAATGTTCGTCGACTCCTTGACTATCGGCGAGCGCAGCGGCTGCACCGCGGGTTCGTCGAGAGCCGGCGAGCTGTACTGGATGGCGATGGCCGACGCGAAGTGCACAGGCTCGCCCTTCCGCTCGGCGGCCTGCAGGCGGGCGAGCGTCTGGATGGAGCGGTGCACCTCGTGCACCATGGCGCCGGCGCCAGCATCGCGGTCGATCCGCACATGCAGCGGCTGCGTGCTGATCAGCGGCCCGACGACGCTCTCCGCGCCTTCGAACGCCAGGCTTCGCGCCGAAAGCACCGCGCCGAACACCACCGTGTCGGCATTGGCGTAGCTGGCCAGCGTGAGCGCCCACGCCGCGTAGTGCACCGCCGCCGGCGTCGCGCCCGCCGCCTGCGCCCCGCGGCCCAGCATGGCCGCATCCAACTCCGTCTGGATCGAGTGTTCGGCGTGGCCGGTCGTCCCGGCGGGTGGCGCGGTGGGCGGCGGGAGCAGGATGTCGCCCGCGGCGCCGGGGAACGCGCGCTGCTGCTGCCGCCAGAAGACGTCGGCTTCGAGCGCGACGCGCTCCGCCGCCCGGCGCAGGCCGTCAACGGCGAGGCTGAAGGGCGGCGACGGCTCGACAGCGCGGCCGGCCAGGGCGGCGGCGACCTTGTTGAGCAGCAGCGCCGCCGAGAAGCCGTCGATCAGCGCGTGGTGCGTCGACCACACCACGATGCTCTCCTCGCCGCCATCGCAGTGCAGCACCGCGAAGCCCGACCCCAGCCCGACGGCCTGCGCCGCCTCGGCCGTGCGCTGCTCGATCTCGCGCTGCGAGCCGACGTGGTGCTCCTGCCACTCGAACGGCGCTTCGTCGACCACGCGCTGCGTGAGCGTGTCCATGTCGAAGGTCGTCCGGAAGAGCGGCTCCACGGCCGCCACGGCCTGCCAGGCGGCGCGCAGGCGCGGGATTTCGTCGCTGCGGTACGTCGCCATGTGTTGGACGACGTTGGTGGCGGCGTCCTGGGCGGTGCCGTAGACGAGCTCCTTCTGCAGCGTCGTCAGCGGGGCCTCGCGGTTGCTGTAGCACGCGTTGTAGCGCTCCGCTCGGACGGCCTGCATGGCTTCGGTGCTCTCCAGCACGCTGCGGATCGACGGCGCCGTGAGCATGTCCAGGACCGACACGGAGAAGCCGTATTTGCGGCAGTGAGAGGCGAGCATGGCGGCGGCGAGCGAGTGCACGCCCTGGCTGACGAACGACTGCGTGACGTCGATGCTGGCTGCGGGCACGTCGATGATTTGGGACATGCCCTTGAGGACGACGTCGCTCAAGCTCTCGGGGTCCATGTCCGGTTCCGTGGCTCCACCGTTGGCTGTTGGCATGCTGTCCTGCAGCAGTTTGCGCAGCCTGCGTGGGTCCAGCTTGCCGTTTGGCGTGGTTGGGAGCGCGTCCAAGCCGATAATCAAGTCCGGGACCAGGTAGGCCGGTGCTTTGGCCCTCCATCGGGACTTGAGGCCTTCGAGGTCGCTGGGAGGGGGCGACACAGCGGTGCAGAGCTTTGTTCCTATGCGAACAGAATGGACTGCCTTCAAACTGCGCTCCAGCCCCATGATTCCCGCGTCGACATCCAGGTCCAGGTTGACGAGGAAGCCTCGAATCTTGACCGTCCGGTCTGCCCGGCCGCAAAAGTCGACAGCCTTCTGGCCCTCCCCCACGGTGGTCCATTTCGCAAGGTCGCCCGTCCTGTACGAGCGCTTGCCGTTGTGGAGAATGAATTTTTCGCTTGTCCGGCACTCGTCATTCCAATACCCAGCGGCGAGGCCAGAGCCGGAGATGAGGAGCTCTCCCTCCTGATCCAGGGCGTCAATGTCATTGCCATCTTGGTCGACGATGGTTACTTCGGCGCCGTCAATGACGCTGCCCAGAATCGTTGGCCGGAATGCGCCGGTCTGGGGGCACGTTTCCACAAGCCCCGTCAGGGTGGCGCACGTCGCCTCGGTGGGTCCGTATGCGATCCATATCTGCCTTTGCAACACGGCCCATGTCTCGAGCAGTTTGCATGATGCTGTCTCGCCACCGAGAACTATCCGGTCGAGGATGGCGTAGTCTGATTGGGAAGACGGAGGCTCCAGCGCTTCGAGGATGGACGGAGTGGCTACGAGGATGCTGCACTGGCGCGCGCGTTGCTGGACGTTCGACCTGTCTGCTAGCACGACGGTACCGCCGTTGCAGATTGTGTTGAACAGAGTGCCCATGCAGGCTGCCAAGGTTAGCTCGCTTCTGAATTGGTAGATGCGCAGTCCAACTTACCATCGAAGGCTACAGAGAGCACGAGCAGCACCCGGTCGCCGGGCGCGACGTCATAATTGAATTTCGGAGTCATCACGAACCGCGTCAGCGACTCTTCCCGCACCATCACACCCTTGGGCTTCCCCGTGGTGCCAGAGGTGAAGATGATCGCCACCAGATCCGCACATCCCTCTGCTGGCGTGACTTCACGCTGGGCCACATACCGCTGGTCTGCCTTGATCGCGCTGACCGACAGGCCCAAGTCGCGACCCGTGTAGACGATGAGCTCCGCGCCTACCTGTGTTAGGACATTTTCGATTCGTTCTCTCGGCCACTGGTCCCGGTCTATCGGGACGTATGTTGCTCCTGCTTTCAAGATTGCCAGCACCCCGACGACCATGTGCAGGCATGAGTTTGTGACGATTGGGATGACCTGACCGGCCCTTGCGCCCGCCTTCTGCAGCCGGTGGGCCAGCTGTGACGATCTCGCGTCTAATTCGCTGTACGAGAGGCTTTGGTCTCCATCCTGCACGGCCGTGTTGTGGGGGTGGTGTTTGCAAACCTGGAGAAAGAGCCCTAGTAGGGTTAGACGGCGTCTAATAGTCATGGCTGTGGGCTGAATCGCAATTCGATGAGTCAATTGTGCCATCGACAAATCCGTTCTATAGATGCTATTTAATGAAACCTTATCCGCATGGCCGCGGCTATCAGTTTCCACGGCATTCCGTCTGAGTTGCCATTGTCCGATCAAGAGCACGCGCCCACGCCTCGGTTCCCGATACATTGTACAGTTCCTCTTGACGCCCCCTCGGTTACCGGTCCGACGCGAACTTATATCCGCCACTGTATTCGTGACCGAAAACGACACGCAACACCTGGCTCTGTACACGTCGCTGTACTGCTTCTCGATGTTTTGAGACTCACATGGAATTATCTCTTTGCGCCAGCCTCTCCCTATTCCACCCCGTTAGCTTCCGGTCGCGATTATACATCCAATAACGTGTAATTGGCCGGCTGAGAGCGTGTAATACACCTTTCGGGCCCCCTAGACGCTTATTCACGTGTTGGTCGGCCGATTCTCTCACCGGCTCCTCCCACAAATCGCGATGGGGCCGCTGCATGCACCAAAAGCTGTGCTTCATCCTCTTCGGCTACAGTGGACACAGCATCACGCACTATTGTAGCAGAGATACGCTCAGCCGTGAGTACAACTCGAATTGCGACAGCAGTATCGTGTTGCATGAAACCGAAAATCAAGCCAGATAGCAGAATATTTCCGGTGCTATGTCTACGTAGTTTATTTATTATTGTTGCCAAATCTGAAACGCAAAAGGGAAGAAAATGGTACGAAAGAAAGAGACACGACATCACGGTTCGGGTAGATCTGGTAGACCTTCGGGAGTCTGAGGCCACGCAACAGAAGTACACCGTCCGAAGTAGTCGCAATTGCACTGCTGAGGCCCGGGACAACTTGACTTTGTGAGCAGTACTCTTTTGAACCAGGGGCACTACCACTTACTGAACTGCCTCTCCTGTGAAGATGTAGGCCCATAGCTTTTCCATCACCCTTCCACTGACATCATCAGGCAGTGTGGAGTCTAAAATCCACTGCCTGATCCGCTCATAGTCCTCTTTTGGTCGTCTGTGAATAGCCTCTTTCGTGACAGCAAATTGTGCACAACACTGAGAGGCAATCGTCTCCGGAAGAGGCTCATCGGGGAAGAGTGCATCCCAGGATCGTTCGATTTCATACTCAGTGGCCTCCCTGTTGACACCTGGTCCCCAGACCAAAGCATCGTGAGCAACAGGGCGGATCTCGCTCGGGCAGCTTGGATACCAGTCGCATCGGAAGGAAATGTACCCATTGTCTTTCAGAGCAGGAAGGCGCATTTCGTTGATGAGGTCAACGATGTCACCTTCCTGGTGCCAGCCTGTGCGATGGCCATGAGTAAATGCAGCGTAGTTCGGTAGCTGATCGTAGTTGTCGATAATCCACGACAGATACACCATAGCCTCGTGGCCCTTGTTTGCCGGAATAGCGAGTTCTTTCGGTGGAGTAGGGTCATCGACGTTATACGGATATGATCTCCAGCTACGCAGAGTTAGTGTGTGCTGGACAAGAACGTAGGTAGGATGCGATACAAGTTGTGACTCCGGGGATGGATCTCAGACATCCAAGTCAGGTTTGTGGTGTTTCGAGCGGCTGCGATTACAGCACCGATGTGGGTTGGCGCAGCATGTGTTGCTGAAGTAGTTCCTTCTAATTCTGAAATAGGCCTGGTTGTCGTTTCGTCGTCAGGGTAGTCGGTTTTCGGGCCTTGTATTGCTTCTTGGTTTTCCACTCCAGCAGTGAGACGGCCGCTGACACGGAAAAGGTGAGAAACCCCGAAAAGAAAGATAACGGAGGTGGAGATAAAGATGATGAACCTTCTCCTTTGAGAGTTTAATGGGCTATAGTATGAGTTCATGATATGGAGCTTCGGAAATGAGAATATTCTGAGGCGAACAGTGACAGTGCATCGAGTGGCAAGTTTGCCATATGATGGGAGCCCTGTGAAAGGAGAATAATCGCTGTTAGGTAAGACTTCACCGGAGAGACTCAGAAGTAAGCGCTAGACGACTACATTACGCCATCAGTGTAGGCTCTCCCGAAGAACCGCAATCAAGGGTTATTAAGATGTAGTCAATCCACATATCATGTCAGAAATGCATGATGATAACACTGTCCACTCTTTTAGGTGGGCGCGTCCCAAGACTTTGGCCCTTGGCATACTACTGTGTCAGAGTTTAGTTAACTTGTTAGGACCGAATAATCCCTACCGTAAGGACTAGCCACGAATTAAATATAGTTAACATTTAGGCACCGTCTAAGTCCTACATACGAACGTATGATTTCTTAGCTTTCATTACTTCTCTTTGACTCGCGGTAGTAAGGCTAGGGTAGTCCTTTGCCGTGGATGTAGAATTCGGATCCCCACAGGAGGCTGATAATAGCCCTTACTAGTAGTACATTAGAGATCAGCGATCGTCGCGGAGGAATAGGCACTCTGGTTTAGATATTATTAGATTTCTATTATAGGACTGCTGCGAAAAGGATCTAGACGCTGTTATTGCGATATAACACCAGCCCTATCTTTTAGTAGCTCTAGAATACGAAGAATATCTACAGGGTTTTAATTAAGTCGTTGTTTATCATTCTTAATTTTGTCGGATACTCGAGTGATTGCAATCACTGGGGCTCGTTTCTTCTCAATGGTGTCCGACCATCCCTGGATCCACAAATATAGCCCAATCGTTTGGACCTAAGTCTTTCGGTGTTGCAAATCCTTCATCCTTTCCACATTTTCGATCTTTCCCATCACATGAACAATCCTTTAGTTCAGCCCTTGAAGGGAGTCCGTTCGGGTCTTAGTCATTCCTTCGATGTTAGGTATAGGATTTTGAGTCTCGTTGTGGTGATGTTGTTCCTTCTGCAAACATAGTCAGTGGGGTTGTCCCGACAGCGCGACGGAAAAGGATCTTGTGTCACCCAATAATAGTACCCGCCCCTGGCAAACTGGGCCAACGACGGAAAGCTGCTGCAGCACTACTATGGATACACTGCAAGGGGTAGCGGCGTTCTCCGTGATGCGCTAGGTAGCTGTTAGTCATATATAGGTCCTTAGTGTGGTTGTGCATTCACGCTAAGAATTCTTGGCGTGGGTGTAAGATTTTCAAGAATTTATCAGCTGGGACCGATAGGAGGTCTCATGACATACAAGAGGTCACTCCTAAGTTAGATACGTCCCGGCCTGCA
Organism: Lasiodiplodia sp. COLG20; assembly: GCA_009801085.1. NCBI lineage: Eukaryota > Fungi > Ascomycota > Dothideomycetes > Botryosphaeriales > Botryosphaeriaceae > Lasiodiplodia > Lasiodiplodia sp. COLG20. The sequence goes on from VNWV01000009.1 coordinate 35,215, forward strand.
TTTCTGAGCTCTGAAGCATTATTTAACGTTGATATGTCCCCTCCGTCTCATGTTGCTACCGACTATTTGTCTCGTTCTCACACTCACTATGATGCTCACCACCACACTATTATTATTCACTTATGTCTTCGTACATTTTAGCCATGCTCTTACTTGCTACGCCAGGAATGGAAAGACATCTTCCGACAACAAACGATGTCCTGGATCTGAAGCATGCTGCAGGACTGATGCTGACTGTCTCTCCAATCGGCTATGCCATAATCCCGAAGACAGTGACGACGTCTTCATCAGGGGACCTTGCGCTGTTAAGTCCTGGGACACCGACCAATGCGCCACGATCTGCCTGACAAGTAAGTCTTGTAGTCTCTCCTCGTGTTGTTTCAGGTGGGAACAGATAAAGAGACTGACTGGGCACAGATGAAACTTCTACTTATCCACGAGTAACTCTATGTAGCGATGGTAGCTTCTGCTGCTCGACGGACGGTCCGCAATGCTGCAACAACAGGGATGGATATTGGCTTGGAGAGAAGGGAGAAATCCTTACTACAAGTCCAAGCACAACTTTCAAATACACACCAACCTCATCGATGCCCAATACTCAATCCACCGCCTTTTCATCCATAACGGCATCGCCGATTTCCAATACTCAATCCGCAACGAATGAGACGATGTCATCATTACCAATGACCAGCAACGAATCATCTTCTACGTCAGCCTCAGACAGCTCTACGGGCCTTCCTGTAGAGTCAAAAGTCGGTCTGGGTATTGGAATACCTATTGCCATTGCTGTAATAGCTGCACTCGGATTTCTTGTCTACCGCCAACGAAGCTCATCACCTCAGGCAATACAGAAATCAGAAAAACCACCGGAGGTGGCGCATAAGCAGTGGTTTGACCAGCGAAAACACTACGTTTCAGACGGGCCGCACGAATTGACAACCTCCTCATCCAATATTACATCACAAAGACCCGATCCGAATGCATCCTATGAGCTTTCCTCAGATCTGTCGCGTGCGCAGGAGTCTGGTACGCACTCATGAGGGTTGCATGTTCAGAGGACAAATCAAGATTCAACGGAAGGTTTTCCACGTCCATGCACAGCACATTTGTATATATACGGGCGTTCTGCACGTTACCGAAATGGTTGGAAGGCTAGGGAAGTTTGATACTGGTGCCAATAGTGCCGATGAGGTGGTCGATGCTACATAAGAGTGTGACTGCTTGTTTGAATTTATTAGACGGTGCGCATTTCGTTTGGACTTTCTTTGACACTACGCATTCATCGCCTACAAAGATAAATAAGAATAGTTCAATGTACTTTCATTACTCGTTGAAACTGGGTTCCTTGTCTGTCTATTAGCTAAACTGAGTCTTGAAGTTTGATGCATTTTGCTGCCAGCAGAGACCTCAAATCCAGCGGCTCGCAAGAGCGGGATGGTGTTACAACAGAATGGCTACTTTTACCTACTACCTATGGATAGCGCGGGAAACACAAAAATCGGGGCTATGGCAAAAGCATCCTAGCCCGAGTGCTAATGTATTTGGCTCCATGAATCTCTGCTCTAATAATCCAGAGCCACGTCTTTTATACATGCGCCCTGACAGCTGTGGAATCTGAGAGGTGTGTTCATGGGGATGTTCTTTATTTTTGCTGAGAAGTATAATAAGGATACAACGCAATTGCAGACAGTGTCCACCGCCTCATTCCCTATTTTCTTTTATGGTAGTGAGAGAGTATTTCAACGAAAAAACAGCTTTCATATGTGAATTAAAGCTACTAGACACAGACACAAATGATATAATACTGCTGGACACACGTTTGTGGTGCAAAACCATAAAACCATACAGACCATGGTGGCCGGGGTTCCCATGATGTGGGCATGCCGATGGTGGAGGCGTCCCTACTTTGTCTAACCATTCAAGAAACGTTGAATGGGATTGCCAGCGTTAAATTGATGACGGAGGGCTGTGGTGCGAGACTGAGGTGGTGTATTGAGATCTGCGAGAGAAAGTGAATCGCACCTGCTAGCACCGACAACCCTCTTCTACGTTCACCTCGTGACACTTCGACCGTGGCTGATCAAAGGCATAGGGCGATGCCGATCACATAGTAGCAGCCTGCTGAAAATGAACAAAGAGGATCTGCATCCGGAAAAAGTTATGATGCGCTGCATTTCATTCCTAACGCGGGCAAATTGTGGCAAGGAGTACCTCGTAGAAGTTTCGACGGCATTAGCCGTATCATCGATCCACGTAAACCGCGAGGCTAACCAGGGTCCTTTCCATGGGCCGTATGTTGAGCAGTGACCAATGAATGTTACAAACGGCCCGATTAATGCCCCAGTAGGAACCATGGTTAGTTCTTGAGAGTGATGGGATTCATGCAGAATTCATGGAAGCCAGATTGTGCAACTGAAACATGTCATGGCTATTGAGCGGTCTTGAGCGATGCGTACGACTTTTTGCTTTGGCACCGGATCGATTGAAACAGCTGGTGCGATTTCGAAAGAACCCGGCCAGCATCCAAATTTACGGAACGGCCGATTGTCTTAGTGATGAAAGCCATGTTGCATTGAGATAGTTTTGAGGCTTCTTTTCATTGAAGCTCGCTTTGGGAGTTCCGTCTGTGTGCAACGAGTAACACTATGAATTTTGGAACCGCAAGGCCATGCACATTCGCTTCTTACAAAGCTTGGAAACCGATTCTCAAAATAGCACGTGAAGATGTACCAAATGGACCAGATGATAGTGTATGACGTAGATTGAGAATTTGAGATGGAAGGGTTTGTCTATAGGAACGAATGCGCAGGGCGGGGGGGAATCAGTAGATCGGCGTTTGATGGTGTCTCGGATTAGGGTTTTATGTGACTGTAAGTCATGATTTAACATCCAGTCTAATGAGCTTCACACGTTATTGTAGAGCATAAGTTCATGGGCTGTTTGTCCTCTGCATGCGGCAACTTTTGGCTTCGTAGCCATGTCGGACAAAGTATAAGCTGTTTTCATCATCCTACGTCTAATATCATTCGCCGTCCCTTTTTCAAGTTACACCACGCTAAAAACAGACCCGATGAGTGGATGCGGAACGGAGAATGAGCTCTGACCAATCAGAACCTCCGCACGCCGCAAACACCCGGCGAGACTCATCTAACCATTTATACGGCGTCCCCCACATCGACCTTTGAGATAATGATCTGCACACCGTGACGGCGGCACGTTTCTCCTACTTTGTTATCCCACATGAGTTATGACGCAATTATGGTGGGCCTCACAGTCAGCAAATGCGGCTGAGCGGTGCCGAACCTGTACATCACTACTATTAATAACCGTAGGATTTAACCGGAACTCGAAAAACAGGACAATTGGTTTTCAGGCCTATCGTGCAGCTATCACATGCTGATAGACATTTAATATCATGGTATGAGGTATGTAGCTGCTACTCGTCTTTAGTTCCCACCATCGTATGCACAACTTCGCGACTAAAAATGAACTTCTCCAGATCCCCCGATCGGCCACTACAGGTCCACATCGATGGATCAGACAACCCGAACAGGGTCTACTCCAACAACGATGTAGTCAGCGGAGTAGTCAAGGTCGACACACGGCAGAAGATCGAAAGCGTCTCCATCAGCTTCTCAGGAATCGCCACAGCCCGCCTCACGCGCATCCACGCCAGCGGCATAGGAAGCGCGCACCAAACCTGCGAAGGCCGCAGCACGCTCTTCCGCTACCACGAGCGCCTCTTCGAAACGGGCAACAGCAGCGCCGCGGCCATCGAATCGTACGCGGCCAACCGCGACGGGCCCTTCGTCTCCTTCCCCTTCCGCTTCCGCTTCCCCTCGACCGCGCAGTGCCACGACACGTCCTCCCGCCGCGGCATGAATAGCCTCGAGCTCAACCCGAACTTCGAATGCGACCCGGGCCACCCGCTGCCCCCCTCCATGTCCGCCGAAGTCGACACGCACTACCAGTCCGTCCAGTACCTCGTTGAAGCCCGCATGACCACCACCGCCCTCAAGATCTTCTCTGGCTCCAAGGAAGACAGGGAGATGATCCGCTTCGTCCCCTCGTGCCTCAACCCGGCTGCCGCGCAGGCGCCGAACTTCGTCGAGCGCGCCGTCACCCTCAAGCGGCACAGCAAGCAGCTCGATCCGTCCTACGAACCGCACGGAAAGCTGCGTGAAAAGCTGAAAGAAGTCCTGCCCACCTCGTCGTCGGACCCGCACGCGTCTTTCACCGTCGTCACCCGCGTACCCGCCACCACGCGCAGCGGGCAGGAGCTGCCGATCTTTTTCAGCATCACGCACGGCGAGCGCAGCCCTGAATTAGTGGAACCCCCGCCGCTGTACCTCACGCGCTTCTGCGTCGCGCTCACTGCCATCGACAAGGCCCGCGTCAAGTACACGGGGCTGCAGGGCAGCGAGATCACGGACCGGCGGATGCACGACATTACCCTGGCCGAGCGGCGGTGGGAGGCGGAGGACGGCCCGCCGCTGCTGGATGCAGGAGGCGAGGAGGTGCCGCTAGCGTCGTTGGCGGAGGGGAAGGTGGTGGTGTCGAAGGGGGTGCGTCCGACGTTTAAGACGTATGGGCTGGCGCGGTCGTATGCGTTGCGGGTGAAGCTCTGGATCGAGTGCGCGGGGAAGACGTTTGAGATGGAGGGGGCGGGGCATGAGATTACGGTGCTGCCGTGGCCGGATTTGAGGGGGGAGGGAGAAGACGCCGCGGCGGTGGAGAGAGAGCAGGATGAGATGGTGGTGGAGGGCGCGCCGCCGCCGTATGAGGCGGTGCATGGGCCGAGTCCGATGGGGGCCTTTTGAATTCTTGGGAGGTTGAGTAATTGATGTGTTACTAACCGTTGGAAGAGCGGTTGAAACTAAGGTGAAGCTATACGATGTCAAATATACCCAAACGCCACTCGCTACGCCGCTATCTGACTTTTTGACCGCGTCAGTCAAAGTCCTTATTCAAAAGGTTAAGCTTTCAAAAATGATAAATAACGACAAGAATAAAGACTTTACGCAAACAGGTATGACGTTCAGTCCCTTACTTTCCGTTGCTGGAAGATTGTAGAACTTGGCGAGAGGGGTTAAGATGATTTGGAATTCATCCAAGCGAGTGCTGCTGGGGTGTTACCGATTCGATATAAGTTGGGTTTGGGTTTTGCTCTAAAAGAGGTTTGCAAGCAAAGTCGATGAATACTTGGAAACAACGCTGTCGTCACGAGCAACACTGTCAGGATTTTCATTTACTGCGCAGCAGTAGTTATATCGTTCGTATGGTCAGCACACGGCCATACAAACCGGTGGTTAACCGAAAATTACTTGGCCGCAGGTGCCAAGACGAGGATATATGAACTTCGGACACAGGAAGGCATATATAGACTCCACCATGGTGCCTCTGAGCAAGGATTCCACACGGGCCGCTGCGTGGCAGCTGTCTGAGTAATGAACATCTATTTATGGGATGAACAGTAACAGTTTTGTTATGCCCAAGTTGGAATTTCCTCAAGAAATACGGATTCAAGATGCCAAGACGCCATGGATGAACGTGCCGCGCATGGGATAAAACCTCGGCCAGCGCCCCACCTTTGAAGCGCCCATCAGCTTATCGCAAGCGACGTGCAGGATTGCATCCTTGAAAGCGGCCCTTCTATTCATCCGGAATAACCTGCGCATTCACTGTTTAAGAACCTTGTTGCAAGCAAACCTGGAGAGAACAAGCGTTTAACTCGTCTCCTCCAACGCCATGTTCCTCGTTTCACTCCTCGTCTCTGCCGCGGTGAGTTCTGCCCTACCTAATTGACGCTGCAACTCACGAGACTAACACCGACAACAGTTCCTCTGGATCGCGGGCAGATGCTTCTACAACCTCTACCTCCACCCGCTACGCTCCTACCCGGGCCCCTGGTTCTGCCGCGCCTCCTCTCTTCCCCGGATCTGGCACCGCACCGTCGGCACCAACATCTCGCACGCCCACCACGCGCACGAGAAGTACGGCACAGTCGTGCGCCTCAGCCCCGGCGAACTCAGCTACATCAGCTACGATGCCTGGAACGGTGCGAATGTCCCCCTTTCCTCAAGCGCCTCCATCTGACCCTCAACGCAGACATCTACGGCCGCAACGACGGCAAGGCCGCCCTGCCAAAAGACCCGACCTTCAACTCGCCATCGCCCGACTACCCACCAGGCCTCGTGCAGGTCACCGACGGCGCGCCGCACGCGCGCCAGCGCCGCATCTTCGCGCCCGCCTTCTCGAACACCTCGCTCATGAAGCAGGAGTCCATGCTGCGCGGCCACGTGCGCAAGATGGTCGCCAAGCTGCAGCGGGCGTGCGAATCTTCCCCCGAACTCGACATCTCATCCTTCTTCAACTTCCTCACCTTCGACGTCATGGCCGACCTGGCCTTCGGCGCGCCGCTGGGGCTGCTCGACGCGGGCCAGTACACGCCGTGGGTGAAGAACGTCTTCGCCGTCTTCCGCGTGCTGTCGCTGCGCGCCATCATCCTGTACTATCTCCCGCAGCTAGAGGGCCTGATGACGCGCGCGCTGTCGCGGCCCGCGGTGGTGGCGGCGCGGAAGGCGCACATAGACTACGCTGCCGGGTTGGTGGATCGGAGGCTGGATGCGGACGCGTATGGTACCACCGAGGAGAGGCCGGATGTGTGGGCGCTGGTGGAGAAGAAGATGGATGTGTTGACGAGGGAGGAGATGCATATTAATGCGGCGACGTTCATGGCGGCGGGGACGGAGACGACGGCGACGGCGTTGTGTGGGGTTGTTTGGTTTTTGGCGAGGGATGGGGTGGCGATGGGGAAGGTGACGGAGGAGGTGAGGGGGTTGAGGGGGGATGAGGACTTGACGATGGACACGTTGGCGCGGCTGCCGTATTTGAATGCGGTTATTAATGAGGCGATGCGGTTGTATCCGCCGACGCCGGATATGCTGTATAGGCTTGTGCCCGAGGGGGGCGCGATGGTGTGCGGAAAGCTGGTGCCGGCTGGGGTGAGTTGATGCGCGGTCCTTCGTTTGTCGATGGGATGTTTTGCTGACGTTGGCCCGCTGGGCGTAGACCGTGGTCGGTATCCATCAGTGGCCGGCGTACCACTCGGCGCACAACTTTGCCCGTCCGGAGGAGTTCATTCCGGAGCGGTGGCTTCCCGAAGCTTCGGTTGAAGGGGAATTTGTGAATGATGAGAGGGGGATAGTGCAGCCTTTCTCGAAGGGGCCCAGGAGCTGTATTGGAAAGAAGTAAGTTTTTCTACGAGCCGCAGCCAGTTTTTTCCTATGCTTACATCCCTGTAGTCTTGCCCTGCATGAGATGCGGTTGGCCCTGGCAAGTACTTTCCGGCAGTTTGATATCGCTGCCACCGATGACAGCAAGGATTGGATGCAGCGCCAGAAGTGTCACGTTGTATGGGAAAAGCCTCCACTTATGATGAAAGTCAAACCTGTCGCGTGAATCAGGTATTGAATGAGTTTCCGTTGGTGGGAGCTAGTCCGATCCACGAGGTCCATTCAAGCATTCAAATTTTCGTAATGTGTCAGCCTCTCGAATGGTATTTATAGCTTTTGTGACTAGCCAGCCGTGCTGTGGATGAGAATTCCAATCGAGAAATTGTTGCTACGTGTGGTCGTTGCGTCGCAGGCAAGGGGCTTTCCTCCAGCTTCATCAAGACGCAAATATGAATCAGGGGGGGTCTGCAGGACAGTCCGCCTTGCGCAATTTATCAAGGCCCGTTGCAACTAGAGGATGAGTAAGTGTGTTATGCTGCAAGGGGCGCTCCGATGCGGGCGGACCACGCCAGCGCGACGTGCTTCCTCCCTGCGAAGCCCACAGACATGGCGACTAGCACAAGAGAGAGAAATAGGATCGGTATGTGTGTATTTGGAAAGACGGAAGAGTACGGGCAGGTGAAATCGTGCAGGAGCGCAATGACAAAGTGGTGTTAACACGGTCGCCAACGATTATCCGCCCCCCGTGGTATAATCTCGAGAAGATGCACAACAATGTCCACCGCTAGAGGTAGGTAGCGCTGCAAAGGCCGGGTATCCAAATATCCCCATATCTCCAATCGATTTACGATTCCCACATTCTCTCACAAGCGAGGGAGAACATTCATAAGAAGTAACGATGTAGTCCACTAAGATAGGTAAGGAATGAACGAAAGGTAGAGAATGAAATTAACGAAGCGAGGGAAGGAAGAGACGTGGCAAAGGTAATGGTGGCCTTTTCAACCGACCAATGGGGCTTTATTGCCTGACAAGAGAAAACGTGCAAAAGGGGCATGGAGACAATGAGAGAAAATACTTAATAAAAGGTTCACTGACCGTCGCCTGTCCATTGATCACCTCAACACGTCAAACCATGGGGAGCCGAACTGACCATGAGGGTGGTGTTCATGTGATATATCCGGGCGGCGACACCATCTTCCTTTGTGGCCCGAATAAGGTGAAGCTTCTCGTCCATTCGATCTTTCTAACGAATGCGTCGAAAGTGTTTGCTGCCATGCTTGGCCCATTCTTCCGCGAAGGACAACCACAGACTAATTCCGGACCTCGAGAAATCCCATTGCCAGAAGACGACCCATTCTCTATGCAGGTCATTTTCGGCGTCATTCACTCTCGCCGTGAAGCCTCACATGAGAATGTGTCGCCGAAGCAGCTGTTATCGATTGCCTACGCAGCTGACAAATATGACCTCGTATCTACTTTGAAATACGCTTCTTCGTGTTGGTTTTCTTCAATCCAAACACCTGGAGACAACTTTCATCTCGAGACATATTTGCACAGCATGAAAGCTGCGTATCTTCTCGAAAATGAAGCTGCTTTGCAAATGGCAATGTCTGCGATTGTCCTCAGCTACACTGGGTCATTTCTCAGTCTCTGGCCACACTTTGATAATATCATGCCACGAGAAACCATATGTATGTTTTCCTATTCAGTTCTACAGGTCTGACAGGATAGCTAAGCCCTGGTTGCAGTCATGCTGGAAGAGAAGCGCAACAAGATTCGCCTTGCTATCATAATGCAGCTCTGGCCACGAGATGACGTGCTCGACGACCGATATGGGAACCAAACTCTGCGATGGGTTTACATGCTTCAAGCGAATGGATTACTTCCGAACGACGTTGTCAGCTCCGACCTGAGGAGGATTATCGTAAGGATCCAGAATGCATGCAAGCCCGATGCGTTGATGGCATGTGGAGTTGCCATAACATCTCAATCACGACTGCGTTTTCTAGCAGAAGTGGATGAGCTCACAGAGTGTGCGGGGATTTGTGTCGAGAGTCTTGGCAACCGTACCGGGAGAGAGACTATATGGTCAGAAGCAGCTTGGAAATCACGGCTATGTGTTTTAATCCTTGTTATTGCTTTTGTATACGGCTACTTTCAACAAGTTGAACATTAGTAAATAGTGAGAAGATACTCATTCAGAATTACGAGTGCCAGACTACCTCTTGAGATAGCCAGGACCAGCGACCACCTAGATGTTGTGGCTATTTGTAGACAGTGGGCGGCTTTGGCCGTCCAATCTCTGTCACGGTCACAATGGACGTTGACGGTTGACGTGTTGGGTATTCGGTCTAGACATTATGATATGGCACTCTGTTGGTGCATGAACCCGTGGGGCAAGATATAACATGAAACCATGGAGTGTTTACAGCACCAGAGCAGCGGCAAAGACACCCACAGCACCAACAATCGGCACGGCAACCCGCCCAGTAGCGCCGCCTGTCGACGAGGCCGTCGCAGCCGATCCAGTCGCGCTGCTGCTACCCGTTGCGGAAGAGGCTGTTGTCACCAGTCAGCCAGCATTCAGGAGAGAGAGAAAAAAAAGACAACGGAAAAGAAAACAGCAATACTCACAACCCCCGCTTGTCGCCGCCGCCACCGCACCGCCGCTGCTGCTCCCCGTCGCCTCAGCCGTCGCGCTCGCGCTCGCGCCCGCCTTCGTCGCCGCCGCCAGCTTCTCCTGGCCGGCCGTCACGTACAGCGGGCTCCACGAGACATCGGTCCCCGAGAACGTAGCCGTCTGCGTGCCGGGGAAATCCGCGTCCTTGCCGCCGATGACGGCCGTGCAGACGGCGCGCTCGGTGCTGGCCGTGATATCGCAGTACTCGTCCATGGTGACGTCGGCGGTCGCGCCGGACGAGGCGGCGTAATAGTAGCGCATGGTGGACGGGCCGGCGATGAGCGTCATGGCGTTGCCGGGGATGCCGCAGTCGGAGGAGTCGAGGTCGTCGGTGGTGGTGGTGGTCGAGGGCGAGCAGGCGATCAGGTAGGTCGCGGCGGTGGCGTCGGCCGCGATGACGGAGGCGACGGGCGTGTTGTCGAAGCCTAGGTTCATCCAGCTTGTCGTGAGCGTGCTGCTCGACTCGGCCATGGCGCCGGCAGCGGCGGTGGCGGCGGTGAGGAGGGTGGCGGCGAGCTTGGGCATTTTTGTTTGTTGTGGTGGTGATTGTGGTGCGCAAAGCGAATGAATTTGGTAGTGACTGATTTGGAAATTGACGCGACGGATGTTAAATGAAAGGCTGCGATCGCGGTAGAGATGGAAAGTGGATAGAGGACGGATTCGAAGAAGCTTTTGATGTTCTGCTGTGCCGCAGTATTTGCTTGACCGCAATATTCCTTCGTGGGCGCCCTGGGCGCTTCTACTGCCGGGCGGCGGGCCGTTGCGTTGGATGAGCGGGGCCTCTTGTAAATTGAGACGGCGGTGGCGCCATATCCGTCGCTTGGCAGGGGCGAAGGATTCGCCGCCTTGCCGCTTGAAGGCCGTGTTCCCGAGACCCCATGAGGCTGCTCCACTCACGTCCTAATCGATAAAGCTAGTACTGCGTTACACTGTTGCAGAAAACGACCGTGAGATCCGGCGATACTCAGGCTATAGTGAGCAAAAGCTGGAAGAATGTTTCGGGCGCTCTTTACCATTATCTGAAGCTCCTTGAGCTTCATGTCTCTTGATTTATGTTCATGGTTCCTCTTTAATCCGCGATAACCTCTGCAGCTTCCTTGCGTTGCTGCTTCGTGTTGATCTCTTATCGCAGACGCTTTTTGCGAGTATCGATGTTCCTCTGAGCCGTCTTGCAGAGCCAGAAAATCGCATCAGCCAGCTCACCCACCGGTCGCCCTTTGAGGACAAAGTTTTCTGGTTCAAGTGGTCGGACCGCCGATCGGCCGAGCGGAATATATATTCCTCACTTCATTGTAGCTGCTGAGAAATACTTGATATGTCAGCTATCGATGCGAAGTAAAGGTCCACTCTACTATCAATCCGTATTGGACTCTGCTACACAAAACCTAGCTTTAAACGGAAAGCTATCCGCTTACACCATAGGATCATCGTAGATCACGCAACGACGCTTAATCATCAAACATGAATTTCGCGCCGCTCTGGCGGTGTTTATATATTGGCAACAGTGAACGCCATGATGTCTAAAGCAGCAGACAGATATCTCACCAACTACACAAACACCATTGAGACTTCCCCCGATGTCTTCGACAACCACCATCGCCATCGCCGGCATCAGCAGTAGACTGGCTCTTGGTGTCGTCGCTTCCCTCCTCCAGCGTCCGGACGTCACCATTCGCGGCTCATGCCGTGATTTCAGTAAGCTGCCAGTATCCCTTCGGAATGACCCCCGCGTCTCAATCATCCAGACGGACCCCTACGACAAAGACGCTCTGCGCGGCCTCTTGAAAGGCGCCGATGTCGCCATGTGCACCTATTTTGCCGACAACCAAACCATGCTTGAAGGCCAGAAACTGCTGATCGACTTATGCGAGGAAGAGGGGGTGATGCGGTACATTGCGAGCGATTACACCACTGATTACACCAAGCTGGACTGGGGCGACATCGAGTTCAAAGATCCCATGAAACACGTGAAGGCGTACCTAGAGACAAAGAAGCGGGTCAAGGGGGTGCATGTTCTGATCGGGCTGCTGCTGGACATGAACTTGGATTGGCTGGAGCTCTGGAATCCGAAGATCAAGACTTTGAGGTATTGGGGGACGGGCCACGAGAAGTGGGAGTTTACGACGTACCGGACCGCTGCGGAGTATGTTGCTGCCGTGGCGATGGATCCAAGCGCTGTGGGCGTCCTCAAGTGTATGTTATCTTTGCTTCGACCTATTCGTTTTTGAACGCTAATCAAGCCAATCAGTCCTGGGGGACCGGAAGAGCATGTTTGAGATTGCAGATATCATGGAGTCCGTGTATGGCTTCAAGCCGGCCCTCGAGAGCCGTGGATCATTGAAAGACCTCGCCCAGCGAAGAGAGTCCAGTGGACAGCAGCATCCGGCAAAGTGAGTGGCATAAAAATGTCTCTGTTGCTTCGGTGGCTGACCTGTAGAAGTGCGGTTGCGTATTTCATGCTTACTGGGAGGATCTATCTCGGTAATCATCTTGAGAACCAGAGCTATCCAGGTATTGGCCCAGAGAACGTACAAGCGTTCTTTGAAAGAGGGGACATCTTCCACAGCGTTCACTAAAGAGCCAGAAGTCTCCTCTTTCCATCATATGAAGGGGACGAATAGAGTACCCTGGGCCGGTGGATATTTGAGGGTAGCAGTAACTTTACAGTTTTGCTTGTGATTTCGTAGGACTGCTCCGATCTCCAAGTTTCTGTCTTCCAACTTAGCCACGCTACCTACACTGGAGATGACTGCTAGATCTTACTAATTCTTAAAAATTACAAATCTCTCGAGCTCAAGGTGGAGACTGTCGACTACGTTTTTAGAGATACTCTTTCGAACCATTCTTCAAATCCTCAGAAGCGAACTTATATCGAGCTGTGAATACAAACTGGCGAATCTGTTTCAAATTCTTCTTTCGGTTCTAGATCATAAATCATCATAGCTAAGTTTAATTCCAATATTTCCTCTGGAGAATGTAAGGAAATAAATAATACGTTGAGAGAACATGGAAACATCCCAACTCCTGCGAAGAGAAACAAGCAATACATTTTTTTCTTTGCACAATCCACTATCCCAGGCGAACGTCTTGCCAGACTGGATTGGCTGCATGAAATGCATCGATATGCATATGACCAAGACCAATGCGATACGCAATACCATCCTCCCATTCGACAAGTAGGACATGATAACAATTGAGGAATTTTTGTTCGAACTTTCCTGTATCATACCTTTGGAAATAAAGGTCCCATTTTCTTGTTGGCCCGCAGTCTTGGGGCGGTACCGAGATGTTGTCCAAGAGTGTTTCATCCAAATCCAAAGGGTCGTTAACAGGAAACAGAATTTCTCGTCCTGAAACGCCGGTAGTGCTGGTGAACCTTGACAGAGCGATGAGTCCAATATTCCGTTCGCTAGGTGGGCGATTTTTAAGGGAGACATCTAGACGAATGGTCCCCGCTTTGTGCTTCGTACTGTCGTACACGATCGCTTCTAACCATCGCCAGCTGCTATGCCGTTCTGGACCAAGCCTCATTCCTGCTGGATCTCCCTCGTCCAGGTAGCTTTTGGTGTCGATAGGAAGACAAAAGCCTTGGAATGTCAAGATGGTGGAGCCTTGAATGGGCGACATGGCATTGCCCTCATCCTGACCCAGTGCCACAGGGTGAGGGAAGTAGAGATCCGGTTTCGACGGATGGATATACACAAACTGAGGGTATTTAAGATCTGGTCGTAGGTTTAGGCACTTCCATCCAAGCTCACGCCAGTTTGCACACCTAAGCTCTTGACTGAAAAGGAGACGCTCGGGCCCATTTGCTGTTCTGCATTTCCAGAGAATGGATGGAACAATGAGGTCAGTGACTGAGTGGTACTGAACTCCATGATCCCAACCAGCCCAGCTCCAGCTCGGGGTTGGAAGTCCTGGAATGTTCCGCCGGTGTTCACGCTTCCAATACTTGATGGTATCATCCCTCTCTTTCTCAAAGGCTGATCTGGATAGTTTACGGTAGTATCTTTCGGACGAAAAAGGTGAATCGGTGGTCCATAGCAGTGCTTCATCAAGGGTCGCAGCCGGGAGATTGAAAAAATGCGTAGACGGTGCTCCCCTGCTGAGGATCTCCAGAACCCCTGAGAATGCTGAAAGAATGTCATTCTCTTGAGTCAGGGTGCGACGAGAGTATGCGTGGACTAAGCTTCCATAGTCGGACCATGGTAAACGGCTCTCGTGTGACAGTCGTACGATAGATTTGGTGCTGGGTTGGAGTTTCCATGTCTTTTCCTGCGGCGGCAGGTGGGCGTTAAGCTCTTCGAAGTACATCGCATGCCTGCAAATGAATTGAAGCTGCTTCTCAGTCACGATCAAAAGACGGGAAGACATGATCATCTCTTGAAAAGTCCATCCACGGCTGCTCCAAGGTGAGAAGTCGACTGATTCCAGAGAGTTCTCGAACGAAAGGTCTCGTGCAGACGCAAGCTCCATACCTTGCACCTGTCTAATGTAAGTATCGCTTCGACTAATGCTGATTCCAGGGAGGCCGTCGTTAGCAGATGACCCATAGGCATCTACGATGGTGATCGCCGCATTTCTGTATATGAACCCCATTTTCCCATGCATAGCTTCTTTTTCAGCCGCATCGTCCTGAGAAATGCACAGTGAATCCACCCAGAGATACTCCAGTCCTATGTGCTTTGCAAGCTCTGCCGCATCCTTGATGGTCTGTGGCATCTGCACTGCGTTGCTGAATAGACCATTGGGCTTCTCCAGTATCTCTTTGGTGCTCGCCCCGTACTGGACTTGCTTCCCCTCGCCTCGCACATAACTAAGAGCGGCATATTTGCAATTCCCACTGACTCTTTTTACACAGCCATCCACCACGTCGATCAGCAGCAAGTTGTGGACCACTGTCTCCAGAGGTTCTGCGGCATGGCTCGTTCCGCATGCTGCAAGCCAGTTGCAGCCAGAATCAGTCCCAACAAATTTCGCAGGGATCCTTCGGCCATCTCCTGGACGTGGCCCAATTCGGTAAATAGCTGGGCGATGGTGCAGAATTTCACAAGGTTCGTGGTTCCAGAGTCCGAGGAACCCAAGTGAACTTGGTAAGCTGCAAAGACTGAATCCCAGGCCGCTGTAGAGAGAGAGTGCGCCGGCGAAATCCTGATACTCCGGGTGCAGAAGTTTGTACCCATGTGTGATTAGACTGCAAAATGAACAAGAGGTCTGTTGGCTATGGTATCGAGGAGTTCCAATGAAGATGCATTCATCCTCATTTGGCTCGTCAATGAGTTGCTTGAAGTCAATGTGCCGACATAGTTTGCACAGGTATCCAGGGTCCGCTTGAGACAGGCTAGGCGGGTTGTCGATCCACCATCTGTCCCAGTTTCCAGATCTGATTGTCCAGGATTCAGAGGTCCCGTCCCATTTGTGGCTCTGGCCTCTGTTTACGAGGTATACGCGATGTCTTTTCATTTCAGTTTCCTGTGCTTCGGAATCCGAGGAAATTGGTTCTTTGGAGTCTTTGGCACCGCCAAGATCACTATGATCGAAATCGCGTTTACGCGCAGGTTCCCCTTCTGGCATTTCGACCAATTCCTTATGCCACTGGGTTGATAATTAGCCATGAGTTGGGATCAAAATTGGGATGAAAAGATAATTACCCAGCGAATATTTGCCAAAATGCTGTTCGAGATCGGCCTAAATGGTAGCGGGTAGCCTCAGCACCAAACAACGGTAATAAAGGGAAGGTGCGCAGATAGTTGGCAACATCTGGTTCTCTGTGGGGTTTCAGCTACAAGAGAAAAAATTTTTCATCATCTGACAGGGCTGTGCAGCCCATCTATTCCTCATCTGTAGGATCCCCGCTTGTCAAGGTTTGCTGCGCCGCAAAAAAGCGACCGACGGATCCTATCACCACAACGTACGAGAAAAAGGGGCAACTACGTGTTTCGCCCGCGTACTCATTGGTCAAACGTTACAACTTGTACCGTAGTGGCCTCAAGTTTATCCGAGGAAGCTAATCAGGATATCAAGGGACACGTCCAGGTCACTACCTCTAGTCATCGTGCCACTCGTTTCGGTGCATCCAATATGACTGATCTTCATCATGTAGAGGAACAGATCATCATAGAGACTTTACTTTACGGAGTTCTGAGTACATTTATGAAGCCTTTATCAACCATCCCTTTGCGTTTTATTGCATTGCTGCACCGATAGAACTGATACGGGTGTCCGTGCTTTAGTCCCTATTCGCATCTTCCAACTGAACGACAGTAGCCTTTGGTAGGTTCTCTGCGTCTCCGCTACTCTTAAGTACAGCCATGTCGTAGCTGAGGGTAGATGTCTTGTAGCCTTTGAACTTCCAAGCTGGAATTCTCGCCGAAAAGAGCTCGTCCATCTCCTCAAGCGTACGATCTTTCAGCTCTGGCATGCATAGCCATACCCAGATCGCCCCGAGCGCAGAAAAGCCTCCCCAAACATAGCCCAACTTAGCGCCAAGGCCAGCGTATGCCGGGTTCATCAAATATGGTGTAGTAAAGACAACAACAAAACCAACAACGACATTCACAGCAGTCTGGAAGAAAGTCAGTGAGACGCGCACGTACTGCATAAGAGGCACGTAAACTTACTGCGATACTCATCGTCTTCTCGCGTAATGATGAGGATCCAACTTCTGCTGCAGTGATGTACGCCGCTGGGCCCAGAGTCATGTGCAGAATGGCGGCGTAAATGATGAATGAAGCCACCATTCCATGGGTATCGCTGGCAGATCGGTCCGGCTTTGCACCAAGAGCTCCGATGAGGCAGAGGAAGACAGCCTGGAAAATGCAGCCGTAGAACGTGACGCTCCGACGTCCAAGGGAATCAAAGATTATCATGCCAATAATAGCTGTGACCATGGAAACACCATTGTTGATTGCCTGAGTAGAGGATATAAGTATATTCGGCTCATCGACGGAATGTGGGAGTACTGACCGCATATGCAAAGGCCATCTTCCCGAGGCCAACCTGTTTGTAGAAGGTCGGACCGTAACTGCTTGAGAATGTTACACCCGTCAGTTGTTGCAGGGCCATTATTCCAGTGGCGATCCTGATGAAAACATATTAGTGCGCTCTTCATTCAATTACTGTGGAATTCACCAAGCTTACCATGTTCGGCGAAGGTTTGTGCCCTTGAATAGATTGCTCCACGGTTCCTTCTTTCTCACGCCTTCGACATGTTGTGTGAAATCCTCCCTCATAGTGGCAAGTTCGATGTTGACAAGTCCATCTTGGACGTCCTTCGCAGGGCGAAGTTTCTCCAAAATTGCAAGGGCTTCATCTTCCCGGTCTCTGGAAAGCAGCCATCGCGGAGATTCTAACAGGTCAGCACATTATGTAGAATTCAGAAGTATAGTTTCATACCTGGAGTGAAGGGAAGTCCGACAATAATGATGACGGCGGGCAAGGCTTGCAGGCCTGATGCAACCATCCACCCGGCTTCGGTAGTGAGCTTGGCCATTTCGTTGTTGACGATGCCAGCGATTAAAGAGCCGAAAGTCAAGAACAGCTGGAGAGATCCAACAAAG
The DNA here is from genome assembly GCA_009801085.1 of Lasiodiplodia sp. COLG20. Classification (NCBI taxonomy): domain Eukaryota; kingdom Fungi; phylum Ascomycota; class Dothideomycetes; order Botryosphaeriales; family Botryosphaeriaceae; genus Lasiodiplodia; species Lasiodiplodia sp. COLG20. Next base: position 52,689 of record VNWV01000009.1, read on the forward strand.
AAGCCACGCAGAGGCGCGGGCGATACTTCCGATTGGTAGGTTGGAGTGACGTTTTCGACAAGGCCCACAGCAGTGTAGATGAGAATGCGCCCAATGGTGAATTGTGCGACCGTCTTGCTCGTTACTTGAACTGAAGCACATTGTAAGCATTGCACACCTGATAATGCAGAGGTTTCACCATACTGATGACGCCGACAATTTGCGTGAAGCAGGTCATATACATGGTTTTCTTATGGCCAAGTTTCTCGGTCATTGTACCGACAATGAGGGTTCCAGCCAGCTTTCCCAGAAGTGCAAGACTATCAAAGTATATCAGTAAAATGTGTAGGGAGTGTATTCAGCGCCAATTGAATTACCTATTCATCAAAGACGAAACTTTGGGAGTAAGCGCGCAGGACCCATCAGAATCGCAGGTTCCGAATTGCTTTGCAAACGGTGCAAATGCCTGAACACCCGCAAATGATGCTCCATCGCTGGAGAACGTTGTCAGCTACGGTGTTGCTTTTAACGAGCCGTAGAAAAACTTACTATCCTTAACAGAAGTTAGCTTTTCATCATGAGTTGGCCATTGTCATCTTGACTCAGGCAAACATACCAAAAAATACGCTGCCTAATGAGTAGACGGAGCATGTAAAAATGAGGCGTGCCGTGACGGAACTCCAAGCACTTCCGCCCACAAATATCGTCCCTCTACCACCCATAGTGTCGATTACCAGTTGAACCGTCTATGGTAATCGAGATGAGAGGTTCAGGGGCGAGATCTGGGGTGTCGATCCAGGAATAAAGACTGGGGAAGTCCGGGGAAGTCGGCTTATATGGCCTTTCATTTGTTCCAGATATCCAGCTGGTGCAAGATTTTTGCAATCGGCAATCTAGCAGTAAGACCGATGCCACTTTTCTGGGGAAGGCTTATTACCCGGTATTGGAGCTTGCTAGAGCAAAGATGCATATGATTGGCCAGGGCCCCTAATTCCGGGGATGTGGGGCATGCGGGGTTGGACGACCCATGGCGGCAGGCAAATTTTGGTCCGATCGGATGGACAAGACAAATGCCGAGTAGAAAATGACTAAGGATTCTCCGGCAATGATCGTCTGCCGAGGTATAAATTCAAAGTTGCTAAGATCCTCGTCTCTTCAAAATGGGAGCTGCCGAATTTGCTACGAACTCTCCCAGCTTTGACATTCGGAACACGGACCATTGAATCGACACCTTTCATTACTAAAATTGTAGATTTCCATTTCAAACAAACATGACCTTCGAGTTCGACGTCATCGTTTATGGCTCAACGTCTGGAGCTGTCGCCGCAGCTATACAAAGCGCGAAGCTTGGCCGGCATGTCGCGCTGGTCTCACCTCACAGCCATATCGGTAGGCATTCCAAAATGCTTGTATTGCATATTATGCGCAAACTAACAGATGGACCAGGTGGTATTCAAATTGAAGGCCTTGGGGCAAGCGATATTGACAATCAAGCCGAGTTCCAGAATTCAGGAACAGTAAGAGGGCTGGCACTCGAGCTTCATCGCCGCATAAGCTCCTACTACGGTAGACTTGAACGTCTTGAAGAAGTGGTCAAAAAAGGGATTAAGGATCCGACTGTATGGCGGTTTGAATCAAGCGTAGCTGAAGCAGTCATAAAGAAGTGGCTGAGTGAACACAACACTCTGCACATCATTCACGTATAATTCTCCCCTAGCATCCTGCAAAGAAACGCTGAAGCCTAATTGAATTCTACTTACAGGGGCGTCTTGCCACAGAGAATGCTGTTGAGAAACAAGGCAATACTTTGCAGCGAATCAGGCTTTCCGACGGCAAAGTCCTTACAGGCCGGGTGAGTTTTGAGACAACTTTCCGAAGAAAAAATATTTTAACCGAGGCCAGGCATTCATTGAAGCATCGTACGAAGGAGATTTGCTGGCTGCCGCTGGAGTGTCCACGGTAATCGGGCGTGAAGCATCCAGCGCCTACGGAGAAAGCCTCGCCGGCGTGCGAGCGGAGACGCCATACCGGCAATTCAATATACCGATTGACCCCTACCGCATTCCCCAGGATCCCTCCAGCGGCCTACTTTTTGGAGTCTCTCCCGAGCCGTTTGGAGAGCCGGGGCAGGGAGATGCTCACCTCGCAGCATATTCGTTCCGCATCCCGTTGACGAAGGAAGCGTCTAACCAAAAGCCAATCACTAAGCCCGATGGATACAACCCAGATCACTACGAGCTCCACAGGCGCTTTGCAAAGGCGGGAGGGGAATGGTATACACCTACAGCTCGTTTGCCGAATGGGAAGACGGATTTGATCGGATCAGAAGCCGTTTTGGCAACTGACCTGCTTGGGATGAACGACGGCTGGCCAACTGGAGACTACAAGGCTCGACGGGAGATCCTTCGGGAAACTACGACATTCACGAAAGGCCTGCTGTATTTCTTCACAAGCGACCCAAGCCTACCACAGGACGTGAGAGATGAATGGAGCAAATGGGGCTATTGCGCCGATGAATTTCCAGATAACGACCATTTTCCCCGTCAGCTGTACGTGCGGGACGCACGGCGGATGGTATCTAACTACGTCATCACTCAACACACGGCTTCACAAGGCGGCGATGACCCTGTCGACGACCCTGTCACTGTGGCTTGCTGGCCGACCGATACTCACTGCGCGCGCCGTATTATCCGTGACGGCCATGTCCACAATGAAGGATTCATCTTCAAGGATGGACATCGTTGGCGGCCATTTGGCGTCTCGTATCGAGCTCTGGTACCTCGAAAGTCGGAAGCTCGAAATCTCATTACAGCAACATGCCCTTCGTCAACTCACGTGGGCTATGGTACGTATATCCCACAAATACTTACAGGAAGCCACGCGCTGACGATGCATATGTTAAAGGAGCGGTACGCCTTGAACATCAGTTTTATGCTCTTGGCCAAAGCTGCGCTCATGCTTGCGACATGCTTTTGAGCACCTCAGAGGACTTTCAGGACATTCCTTACACAGAGCTCAAGAAGAGGCTACAATCGGATGGACTTGTTCTGGATGCAAGCCTAATTCCTATGCCAAATATTCCCTAGTAAAATTTGGTAATACGAGGATGCCCACTCCGGGTTTTATGTCAGTAATATAGCTATCTCAACAACGTACTAATTATCACGCTCGTAAGGATACGTGACAAATTCAAGTTACTATATACTTCCATGAACATTAAGTTGTAGCATTATCGTAAGAGCAACAATATTGTTGTCCAGTAAATAAGTGTCATCAAGTGGTTGCTCACTGGAACAGATAGCATAGCCTAAACGATCAAGACACCGCTGCGGAATATTGCATTCGATAAAATCCTGGATAAATTCGATTTACCTTTGCTTGAGTTAAATACAACACAGATGTACAGCTGACCTTTGACGAGCATGACGACTGGTGACATCCAATATCATTACATGCTGCGCATTCTTATCAGTTGAGAGAGGAGGGGGGGTCTTGTTTTCCACAGCTTATGCCTTCTACGAGAATAGGTCGCCCAGTAACTTTTCCCAACTCAAGAGGATGTCTCTAGAAGGAGGAATGTATAAGCAATAAGAGGATAGCAAATCCGTCACCCCGGCCAGAAAGTTTTCAATCGTAGAGCCAAAGGTCGAATTACTATCAGCCAAATTGATGACTATCTCCGGAGGAATTCGAATTAAATGATAGGAAAATCTTCATTTCCTCCGATCGAAATTTCCACCGGTGAGCAGTGTGCCCTACATTGACTCCCGTTGTCATGTGACCTGCATCTGCGAAGAGCTCCGGCTCCGAATGCCATTCTGTAGAGATTGCTAATCGAAATTAAAAGAACGCAATGATGCTCAGAAACCCTCACTAAAGTCAGTTCTTTCGGGTTTCTAACTTCGTTTCCGCCGCACCTCTTGACAATTCCATCACTAACTTCAATTATATCCCCAGGCGAGATGATGAGCAAGCCGGAACCTTGGACTCGTGTAGCGAAGCCATTAACTACGCGCTGTCCTCGAATGATCAGACGCTTATCTTCGTGATCTGTTTTTTGGAAGAACGCCTGATTGCCGACATGGATGGCCGTAGGCGGAGTGTATGACCAGTCACACACCCAAGAGTGAGATAGCGAAAATTTAGTATCCGTGGAGTAATCATCACCTGTGGAAGTTTTAGGAGGTATTTTTAGGAAATAAGTGATGCCAGCGGATGATGTAGTCATTGTTGAGAAAAGACAGAAAACAATGCCGAATCTTTTCACAAAGTAGACCGCGAGTTTCTCGAATGTTTCCAATTCCGACAGCCTATAGTCGGGGACCATTTTCGGATGGCTGTCTCTCTCAAATATACCAAGCAAGGCAAAAACTTTGTCCCGTGGATCCGACGCTTGTCCCTGTTGTGTCGCACGGTAGAGTTGAGGAAGTGTTTCGATGGCCTGGGGTCCAGTGAGCCCGTAATGAAGTAGCATTCGAGTGAACTTGTATATCCCTTTTTCGCCTTCACCGTTGGCGGTATTGTACAGTTTGTTGAAGTTATCACGGTAGAAATCTGCAAGCGAGTTCCATGGGATCGTTTTGTCGCCGCACATGACGATAGCCTGACGAGCCAGGGTAATTTCTTGAAATACCCAAAGTCGTGTAAACCATCGCCGGCGCAATGTTGATCTTGCTTGTTGAATTGGGATATTGAACAGCTGCGCGTCTGTTTCGTTTTTCAAAAAGTCGATGAACTCGTCGCTGTCGGAGGTTGCTTCGCCAAGGTAAACCACAACGCGCGAAGCCGTCTGGTAGATCTTCGACATGATGGACACTTGGTGGTTCCTCTCCCAAACCGTAGCTTGGTTGATGCAAATGGCGTCGATCCATACGAATCTGGTCTTTTTTTCCAGACGGAGGTGCCGTAATGCTGCCTCACAGTTACGGGTAATAGGAATCTTTTTCTCCTCGGGCCCGCATGACACGACTTTTGTAAGACTTTTGTCGCCACCCGCATCTGCCCATGTATACGATAAGGCTTCATAGTCGGGAGCCTTTTCCAAATCGACATGAATTATGTCGCAGCGGACGGTGCTGTAGAATGACCCTGGTGGCAAGACAACGAGCCGAATGTCGTTCTTGCCTCCAAGGTTGTCGTATTGGTAAAGCTCTGTTTTGCGATCGCTCTTACTAGGACCACTGGGCATGAGTCTCCGACGCTTTAGGGTCCGACTAGTATCAACGGGCATTTCGGTGAGACGAAGCTGTTGAGCTTTAGCGCCTGACATGGACGTGATTTGTATGGACAGGAAAAAAAAAGGAAAAATAGTTCAGCTCAACGGGAGGGTTGACGTGGCATTTTTTCAGGGCAGAGGTGGCTCTCAAATTCTGCCGCCTACAGATGACGCGCAAAACAAGGCCAGCATCGCTTATCCAATCAGAACTACTTTCTGTGTTATATCATTGGACAGACTATCACACCTGCAGCAGCACATGACCTCAGCCCTTTCACCGGTGAAAGCTCTCCGGCAGGTTTGGGTCTCGTAGCTTGGATACCGTCAGCATTCATGCGGGGTATAGCCCTTCCTGATTCGCTTGTGATATATGCCCAGTATTCTTCCAGGTTCTTATACCTACTTTCGCCACCCAGCCTGGCCACTCAGCTGCTGGGGTATGTATGGAGTAGCTGTTTGCTCAGCCCACCGACCTTCATCCATCACCCTAGTGACGGCCTTATCACTACGATCCCAACGCGTTGAAGTCGTTGACGAACAGAACAGCCATAAAACTGGGCTGCAGATCGCTCCGATATGTACCGCATTATGATAAGAAGTAACCCGAGCCACTTGCGATATGCTAAATGTCTCCATCTTTAGCTAGGTAGCAAAGACGAGTCAACTTGTCTACAATAAAGCACTGGTTCGGTCAAAGCTAATTGTTATAGAAAAGGTCTCCTGTATCCCATCCAATCCCAAATCCTGTATGATGAGCCTAGTCATAGGGCACCCTTATTCGTACTGTCCCCATCTCCTGTGGCGTAGCTGAGCGTTTTACTCGCCTAAAGAACCCCAAAAAGTTGAAATTGGTATGTAGAGACTTTATCGCGGTATTCTACTCCCAGTTACTTACTAGAGGCTGCTGTCTTCTGGTCTTCTGATAACGGTATGACTGCTTGCATGGGACAATGAACTGGTCTGCCCCTCTAGTTGCTATACACGCTCCTGTATATGGTGTGGGTTATCTGGTAATATTACTTTATCTCTTTTCAAAGTGCTGGGTGTGCAGGTCACCCCATGTATGCGATAAAGGCGGTAGGCCAACTTCACGTGTCCCACAAACCCTTCTTTCGGACGCACATACGATCTGAATCGCATGGACCTTGACACATAAGTTGAGAATGTAAAATGCTAGTGATAGTTGAATCCATGAAAGTCCTTAAAAGCAGCCCCGACATTGTTATTGGTGGCATTTTGTGGGACTCCGTTCCCGTTGCCGCGTTTGGAACGTGCTTCATGACGCTGGTCGTCCTGTTCTCATGGGTTCATGGGTAACATTATGAAATGCGAAGGCATTCGCGGTAGTCCCAAATGGAAGGTCAATCGTGGTAACAATACGATAGATCTCTTTCAGTATAACCTGTTTGTCACCTCTTGACAGATGCACACCAATCCTTACAGCAACTCACAGACCAGGAGGCCCGAGCGGACAAGCTTCCCCGCTCCGGTGGGATCGTTCGACGGGCGGGGATAGCAGGAGCCGTAGGATAGCCATCCCTCTGTGCTGCAAGGGCACAGTTTACCAGACAATGTCTGAAGGTGTCAAGAGCCTTGGCTACCAGACTTATGTCATGGGTGGAGTCCAGTACCCAATTCTCATCGCCCAGATCAATGGCAATCTTGAGAAAATCAGGCCATATAGCAATAGCTCTTTCCAAATCTAGACGAATTACAACATTGCCACCTCTCATTCACCAATGAAATCGTGGGTCCACTCAATCCTCATACCCGTAAGAGCCGTGAGATCCGTGTCATGGAGGGTCAATGCGTAGGGAACCATGAACAGTTCTCACGCAACATCCAACAACGGTAAAACATCTCTTCTCCTCGTGTGGTACATGGGTAGCACTGGTAATTTTGCGTCCCGTCTTTCGCCACATGGAAAGAATTGTTGAGAGTACACTGAAATTCAGCAGTCACCGCTTCGTTGAGCCGAAAAAGAAAATAAAAACTGGAGCTTTACCAGATCGCGACACATCATATCGACGGCACTACGGCAGCACTCCCGGGCCCGTTTCATCGGGTACATCGATCTGAAAAGGCTTCAAATCACCGAGCCTTCTTCCAATGGCAGGGGATCCCATCGTAGCCCTAAAAAACAAGCAAATTAATTGTGCTGACTCCTGCGTCGCAAAATTTGTAACATCGAGAAAAAGCAAAGCACAGGGATGAGTCGCACGCCGCAGGTCGGCAAGGTTCCGAGTTGGCAACAGGAACTTGCGGTTCTGGCGACGTCCTTCCTTTTGCAGTCGGCTTTTTCGAAGTAACTCCACCAATCTCGAGATGGTTCTAGGTGACGCGCGTATGTGGCTAATCTTTATAGAAAAATAGGGAAGAACGGTGCACGCCGCTACACTTCCGTTGAGGGGTCATGTTGCAGATCATGCATTTACCCGGAGGCTCCACAATTTATCCAGAACAAAAAAGACTCGCATGTTTAACTTGCTTATTGTCGGCTTCACTTTCACCCTTTCAAATAAAACAAGGGTGTACACAGTTCCGGTAAGTCGGTTGCGGGTAGTCAGATAGCCAAGCATCGGTTTCAGGCTATGCTGGTGGTCGGACGTAAATGCCTGACATAGCAAAAAGACAGCAATCCCACTAGCCCTCATTGTGTGGAATGAGCAGAAGTCCGCTCTCTGTTGGCGTACCGTGACATTTATGCTTGTTGGAAACTTGATGCATCGTACGTTTCTTGGGGATTTTCTTGGTGTGAGAGTAATAGGAATCTGGTTACCCTGGGCGTTTCACCTACACGTGCTGGATATAAGCAATGACAATCCGCGATACCAGCATTCCCTGGAAGCGCAACTCTGTCTTTTCACCATGATGTGGCCCGTGCTGCTCCTAGTGTTGAGCTTACTCCGGCGTGCCTCGGCAGCAGACCTCTCGTTCTCCAGCCTACCAAAATGCTCAGTAAGGCGATCGATCTAAGCAAATGCGGAAGATCTGCGACCATTGACGGTGTCACAGCTACCTTGCCTGTTGGAGGCATTGACAATCATCGACTGTTCCGCTCTTGACTTCGCCTGCCAATGTCGCAAGAGTGGTCAGCTTGCAGATATCACTCAGTCATGCTTACAAGCGAAGTGCAAAATGCAAGAAGTAATTGGTGAGCATATATTTCACTGAAGCAAATGCAGTCTACTAAGAAGGTCCAGATCTTGCCAAAATCCAAAGCAAACTGTGCAATCACTCGGTCGATTCACGCCAAGGCTATCTGAGAAACGAAAAGATAATATCCGTCTCTCTTGCGCTATTCTTCGTGGCTATCAGAATGACCTCGAAGGTTTTGATACAGAGAAGACTAGGATTAGATGACTGGATGATCCTTGTTGCGGCAGTAAGTGCACGGATTGCGCGGAGAGATCATGCCAGATGTACTAACTGGGACTAGCATCTTAGCATCGCGTCACTTGCTTGTCTATTGATCAGTAAGTTGCCATAGCGCTACCAGATCCACTCGAGGTAAGGGACGGTCTTTAACAGCGTGCACTAAAACCAGGTGTGAATTACGGCTTCGGACGTCATCTTTGGGGGTTTGATACGTCTTACCACTTTGCGCAAGCACTCAAATTCTGTATGTTTTCTGTATTCATGGAACTATTATATCTACTAATACCATCAAGTTTACATCGAGCAAATTCTCTACGCCATTATAACCGGTATCACAAAGCTTTCCATCCTCATCTTCTTCCTATCGATCTTCCAACAGTCCCGTTCATTCAGAATTGCGGCCAAAGTCGTTTTCGCCTCGATCGCATGTTCGACCACCGTCTACATCTTTGGCCTTGCCTTTCAATGCATCCCCGTCCCATTGTCATGGGACAAGGACATCAAGGATGGCAAGTGCCTCAACTTCAACAACCTGGCGTACTCAGGAGCGGCAATCACCATCGCGCAGGACGTTGCGACACTTATTCTGCCAATCCCCCAACTTCACACTCTTCGGGTTGACGTATACAAGAGAATTGGGCTGGCTATCATGTTCACTGTCGGCAGTCTGTATGTCAGAACTCTATTCTGTACACGTGTCACATACTAACTTTATTCGCTCCAGTGGTTGCGTCGCATCTATGGTGCGGCTCAAATTCCTCATCGACTACGGCATCTCAACCGGTGAAGCTGCAGATCCAACATGTAAGCTTGCAGCCAAAGAGTTACTCTATAATCCAGCTGACCATTCTTTCATGACAGACACAACTGCTCCTGCTATCGCATGGAGCGGAATTGAGGCCGGGGCGGCAATTGTCTGCGCCTGTCTGCCGTCCACTCGCAATCTGTATCGACGGGTAGCTTCCCAGCTCTTTCCAAGGCTGTCGCTCAGCCTGTCCTCTCTGAACCGGTTTCGCGTGAAGCAGGTCACGAGCATCACGCAGAACTCAAGACCTCGCAACGAATCGGAAATCGAGCTGAGTCGGACTGGAGGGGAAGCTTAACCGTCCCGTGTGACGTATCTGAACTTGCGGGGAGACCCGACGGTGCCGGTGACGCCATCCTGTCGCAAGCGATGTCCGGTCGGTGTTCGGATGGAAGTGAGTGTGAAGGAAAAGGGACAGGGAGAGTCGAGATGCGAACGGGAAGTACTTGGCAAGAGACGGCCGTTGGCGTGGGCGGAGACGCCGCACGGTGCTCTCAAGGCGGCGGATGTGGCGCGTGGAGGCGTCGGGGGATGTGCCGTGGCGTGCAAGGGAGATCGCCGGCTAAAGCTTGAGCTCGAGGATTTTTGTAGCTCTTCAGCGCGTGTCTCGGTCAGTTCCTTGCAGCGACTCGAGGCTGGGGCGGAAAGCGGAGGTCGGGGTTCGGTTCGGTTGCGGGGAGAGGGGAAAGAGCGGGGTTACGGCTGCCAGCAGAGCGGAAAACTAACTGCATCGAGGGCTACAATAGCGAGAAGGCCGTTGGCACGCGTAACGCGATGCGTAATACGACCGACTATCTTGCCCTCGAAGCGTCAATTGTCAATGCAAGGCTATTTAATTTTGGAACACCTGACTGAATCAAAGTTCCCAGGTCGCCACTTTGTAGTGCAGTATCATGCTTCTTTCGAAAGATTGGTTGCGAGGATATCGATTCGGCACAAGATTACCGAGCAACCCGGTACTGAGCATCCAATTGAGAAGGGGGTCGGCAGACCCGAAGTGACATAACCGGGGTGATCGGCACTCCGGCGGGTGAGATTGAGGCTAAGATCTCGACAATAATCCGCAACCGTGGGATAAGCCGCTTTGATCACGCCAGGTGCCAGAATGGGCATACTTTCCACTGTCGCCTTCTGCTTTTAGAGGTTGCAGCGGTGGATACGGTGGGATTGTGGGCTCCGTCCAGGGAATCCTTGAATGTCCATCCCACAAGCCCACAAAGCAATTCCCGGCACTTGTTGGCGGAGCGGAGAATGCAATTCCATGCAAGAAGATAAAGCTCGATGTTATTGCCATCATTGTCCGGCAAATCCGTCTATCTGTACCACTCGTTGTTTTTTAAACCTACCGGTCTTCGTCATGTTGCTCCATCCGCGTGCTGTTTTGATAGGTGCTGTTGCACTCGTCGCTTCCACGGCACCTTCATTGGCTATTCACTTGACGGTATCCCAAAATAGCGGAAATGCAACATCCTCGCACATGTGGGGTTTGATGTTTGAGGTGAGACATTCAACCATAGTGGGTGGGCAGGGACTGATATGTCAGTGTAGGATATCAATCAATCGGGAGATGGCGGCCTTCATGGTCAGCTCATCCGCAACAATGGCTTCCAGGGGCCAGATCCGGATCTTGACGCCTACGGATCATTGAGCGGCACTTCCCTTGCGATTGATGATACAGTTCCACTCACGGATGCGATCCCCCGGACTCTTCGTGTCGATGTTGAAGCTGGAGCCACTGGCGAGGCTGGTTTCATCAACTCTGGTTACTGGGGTGTGCCTGTTGATGGCAGCACTTATTCTCACTCGATCTACGTACGTGGAGACTATAGCGGTGACATGACTTTCTCTCTGGTCGGAAACAGCAGTGGAACCGTTTTCGGCCAGAGCACATTTCACGTTGATAGCGTGTCTGACAAGTACACCCTTTTCAATGCCACGGCAACGACCACAGAGACCAGCGAGACTGACGTTTCGTACCACTTGGTGTTTGATGCTGGGCTTGTCTCTGGATCCTCGCTGTGGTTCGCACTTCCTCAGCTCTATCCCACCACCTGGAACAACAGGTAAGGCCGGATTTCATCCGCTGTTGCGAATGTTTTGCTGACATCTCGTAGAGAAAATGGGTTGAAGCCGTGGATCGCTGAAACACTTGTCAATATCCAAGGGACATTTCTCCGATTTCCTGGAGGCAACAACCTGTATGTATTCAAATACTGCAGACCAAACGCATTTCTAATAAGTCTTCTAGTGAGGGCCCTAATGTCGAAAACCGGTGGAAGTGGAACGAAACTATCGGCCCACTTGAAAACCGACCAGGACATCTAGGTCCGTGTGCAAAACACGAAATAAAGATATTCGTACTGACAACTTGGTAGGCACGTGGGGCTACACCAACACAGACGCTTTAGGTAAGTGCTTTTGTCCCAGGTGATTGATAGATCTGCTAATGTAGTACCAGGTCTGCACGAATACCTCTACTGGTGCGAGGATATGGGTTTGGAACCGGTTCTCGCCATCTATGCCGGATACTCTCTCGACGGCACCGCCATCACTGGCGATGCACTGCAGCCTTACGTTCAAGAAGTCCTGAACGAACTCGAGGTGAGTTGTCGGCCAGCTTCAGTGCATATTCTTTTTACATGCAGCTAACTCTGATAGTATGTTCTTGGCGACACAAGCACGACATACGGTGCTCTACGCGCTTCGAATGGCCAAACGGACCCCTGGGACGTCAAATACGTTGAGATCGGCAATGAGGATTACTTCGCCTGTGACACCTATCCCGAACGCCTGACTGTATTCCACGACGCCATCTCTCAGGCTTATCCAGACCTGCAGTTGATCGCCTCCACGGAAAACGCTACCTGCTTGCCTAACCCCATTCCTGAAGGCATCATACTGGACTTGCACAATTACAATTCCCCAGACGGATTTGTGGATCTATTCGGCTTTTTCGACAACACCGACCGGAGCCATCTCTATATGGTTGGCGAATACGCTCGAGTCAACATTGACTGGCCCGACATGCAGGGCTCTGTTGGAGAGGCTGTTTACATGCTGGGAATGGAGCGCAACAGCGACCTGATCAGGTTTGCCTCCTATGCCCCGTTACTTCGGCTAGTCGACAACCAACAGTGGCGAGTATGTGTTCTCATACCCATTCACAATTGATCCTGCTAACATAGACCCAGCCTGACTTGATTTCCTATCATCAAGCTCCCGACGCTATTTACCTTTCGACAAGCTATTATGTTCAGCAGCTCTTTGCTCAGAACCCTGGTGACACGACTCACGCCGTCACCTCGGACACCGCCTTTGGTCCTTTGTACTGGAGCGCCACAAGTTCGGGCAACACGTACATCGTGAAGCTCGCGAACTACGGCCAGGACGTTCAAGATGTAACCATTGAAATTGAGGGAAAGACGACTGCCACCCTCACCGTCTTGGCAAACGATGACCCGTCAGCTTCAAATACCGACACTGCTTCTCCCGTCAGTGCTCCCGTGGTATCGACAATCACAGCAACTGATGGGACCTTTTCTTTCTCTGCACCGGCCTGGGCTGTCATTGTCTTGGCAGCTGAATAGAAGACGATGGTAAACAGAGCGGGGCTTCACCGCATCGTGTCTGGACTGAACTGTTTCACGTTAAACTGTATGCCCAGAAGATTTATCTGAAAGTTGCAGATTAATTTCCTTGGCATCGGGGGGATCTCCCCCACCACATTCCTTAGTAGCTAGTGGGCTTGTTAATCTAATCACCTCGCAAGATATTCCATCGTCGCGATATCAATTCGGTCCACTGATTGTATATTCAAAACAATATTATCTCCATTTGCGCCGTCCTTGTTTGGTTTCTCGAACGTGCACAACTGAGTGTCACTCGCGGCTTCACAGCTTCAAATATTTATCAGCGCACAAACTGGACTACATTTGTGGGTGTCATGGCCATCAGTCCTTCAATATCTATTTAATGTGGTGCTGGCTCCTCCTCGAGACCTTTGTCAGACCATCGGATGGCCTCCCGATTCTCGGATGGCCTTCCGACCAACTGGGGACTTGAGTCATACACTGTTCCGAATATTTGACGAACTTGGACCCGTTCCTATCGCTAAGGCTGCTGTTAAATGTATCTTCAAGCTGCTCTTGAATAGTCCAGTAGCATTCCCAATCTTTAGCATACTTTGGTGAGTGATTACAGAAGACGAAGCGGATTTTCAGATAATATTGAGCTTACCCGCCGTGCCCATTGAACGGAGTATTCCGCCCAGCATCGCCTCTACGCACCGATGAACGGCAATCCTGTCGATCATGTCTGTCGCGAACCTAATGCTAAAATCACAAAGATCATCGCTTAATACAGCCACATATCCGGGGATGGCGGGAGGCGCTGCTCTTTTCGGGTACATGCCGCGCACCAGTGCGCCTTTAGCGCCACGCGGTCCCGGCCCCTGGCATATGCTTGAAACGGGCGCAAAAAGGTATGATTGGCTGTTTGGCGGTAGTTCGAACTATCCAACGAGGAAATTGGCCCAGACATTTAGGAGCTGTTCACAGATTCCACAGCAATATAATCATCCCCAAAGCCAGGAAGAGATGCCACACGGGCAGTCTATCATTCATTTCACTTCTTTACCGTTTCACTCTTTCTGAAAATCGCTTTTCGAGTAGCACAAAGTCTATTTGATTTTTTCTTCACTGTCGCTCTCGCAATGAAATTTTCTCCAATTGTTGCGATCGCCTTTTCGGCCTGGTCCATTCCTTGCTCCGCTCATTACTTTTTTCCTCATCTCATTGTCGACGGCAACTTTACCGGGTACTTCGAGTACGTCCGGGAGACCACTCAAGGCTACATGCCCCAAAAGGGGATGTATGAGAGCACCGACTTTCGCTGCAACACAGGCTCTCAGGACTTTTCATCCAAAACCCTCGTCTACGATGTTCAAGCCGGTGCCGAACTCGGGTTTGGGACCGACTTCAATGCACTGATCGAGCATCCCGGACCCATGAGCGTCTATTTATCACGGGCTCCTGGCGACGTCCGCGAATATGACGGCTCTGGCGACTGGTTCAAGATCTACGAGCTTGGCCCTCTTCCGGGCTGGACTGCCGATGGGTCCATCGAGTGGGGCGTCACGGGGCTCGGCAACTTCACCTTCACGCTGCCCAGCCAGACTCCTGCTGGCCAGTATCTCGTGCGGATCGAACACATCGCCCTTCACGGTGCCGGCGAGTTCGGCGGCGCGGAGTTCTACTACAACTGCGCCCAGATCAATGTCTTGGGTGAGAGCACGGCCACCCCGGAGCCGACCGTTAAGATCCCGGGCGTCTACAACGGTTCTGAGCCGGGGATTTTGTTCTACATGTACCGACCAGATTTGAATTACACCATCCCGGGCCCAGCTGTCTGGCCCTCCGCGAATGGGAACACGACGATCGAACAAGCGGCCACGACGACTGGATCAAGGTCTATCAGTCAAATTCCAGCTTCGAGTACGCCTACTTCAGCCGTGTTCGTGTCAACTCCCTCCTCTTTTGTTGCCCCTTATCCCTTCAGCAACAACACGGCCGCCATCAATGCAACGGGTACTGGCTCTTCGTATGAAGCGGTGACTACAGTCCTTCCCAGTTTGCCCGTCGCGGCTGTTAATGCGGCTGCGGAAGCTCCACCCTCAGAGACGGTGGTGGTAACCCAGTACATCACTTCACTCCAACAGTCTCACTCCGGGGTTGCAACGGCAACGGACTGTCCTGACTATACTGTTACTGTTACCGAAAGCAAAGTTGTCACGGTTACTGTAAACGCCGCAAATTAAGTAAACCGTGTCGAAGTATGTGGCACAACACCATGGGCGCACAGGCACAATGGAAATCCACAGTGGAAAAAGGGACCGCCCCCTGCAACCTCAACATCTTCATCCACATTGAAGTCGTAGATTTGTCAATATCAACAGGTAGCAGGAGTTCACTTTTGTTCTTTTGAAATGCCTACCATTGATCGAATATGGCGAGTAGGCTTTTGACAATCGTGACTCGATATTCTGCGGCGCAGGAGATAGATTTCGTGCAAGTAGCGAGGGGGACACCATAGAGCCGGACTCCGATTCATTTAAACCGGTGAACTATTCGCATAGAAGTTGAATCAAATAATTATTCCCCTGCGTCCGCATGACGCGCATCAATTGATAGCGTTTATCTGTCCTCATATCGGGTAGAGAGTTCTACAGGGCTCTATAGCTTCATACCAGTCTCTGTTTGTTTATGCTGTAGTATACAATGCCGTACAGAAGAGTGGTTACGGGTGTACTCGAGAATTGGCATTGATTGTTTTCGGTCAAGATCGTAAATAATGTGCGAGCCGCAAAGATTGGATGCTAATGGCCGTTAGTGACCGGATGAAAGGCGGAAATATGCGGCGTAATGGTCAACGATGGACGATAGTTTGAGGGACTCGACTAGAGAGGAAAGAAAGTATGAAGTAGAAGTGCACATATCTGATGTAAGAATCCCCTACCAAAATATCGGCTGGCACATGTGAAGGTACATTTGTGGAATATAACGGCCCTTATTTGAATTCAAATAAAGGGGAGATTGTGTGCGTTGGATACTTCGTGTGGTTATTTTTGGTAGTCTACCTTGTGTACACAATTTGAGCAGATCCAATTTCCTGTCCTTGTGAAACAACACGAAAGCGGAGAACACCATCTCTTGTGGAAGGAAACACTTGAACCTCGTAGACCAGCTGGTAATGGATAACTCCATTATGTAGCCGGGTCTCGAAAGCACTGAAGTTCAGGTAATTGAAGCGCAGAGCTATATGGCCAACACTTTGAACCCCTATCGTTCTGAATCAGTCATCTGTATGAACAATCAATTCCATGAACTTGATTTATACGTACCTGGATGATAGCTTCTTTCAGCCTGCTCCTCATTCGTGCTGCGGTATAGATTGACTGTAGGTGGGTTGTTTGCCTGTGCTGCCGTTTGCCACACTACTTGAGAGCTTCTGAATGACGTCCCCTCATCCATGTATTGACCCTGTGCGTGACTTAGCATAAAGTAGAATGAGAGTATTCCGACACGGATTTGATCACCTTCGACATTGCCCATTCCATCCGGTGTAGGCACAAGTGCCGACCGGAGACCTCGTGAAACCAATAGTCCTTCTGTGGGTCGATCCCCGGTCGAAAGGTATGGGCGCTCGAGAAGCCGTAATGTTGTCTGCACATTTTACGCTGCGGTTTGATATTCTCCAGCCCCCTCAAGGCTGCCCCTTTCACAATCGCGGCTTGGCTACCTATACTTTAGTGGAACTCTATCAGCAATGAGTTAGAGCTACTCACGGATGCTTCGAACATAGAACTTGAATCTGCGACTGCGCACAGACTCGCTGGAGCTCGGTGTAAAGGTACTTGGAATCCCCAAAACCCCCAACGAGTGCGACTTTCTGCGTATGAAGATCAGCTTGTTGCTTCAGCATATTGTGAATTATTGCTTACATGAACTATCTCTCCGATGTTTGCTGCTTGCTGCACTTGATCCTGAACCAAGCCTGTAATCTTTTCCACGGCTGGTCGAAAAAAGTTTCTCATAGTGGACCTTTCTATGTTAGCAAGCTTCGGTATATTTGTACTGCATGAACCTATTACCATTGAACCTTCACCTTGTATTCCGAAGCATCGTAAGACGGTGAATTTGGAACGCCACGCATGAATAGAGTCAGCTCGAAATCTTCGCAGTTGTCGGAGCTGAACGCGCGCTTATGGGACTCAAATTCCTGCATCAGTTTGCTCCCAGGACGCTTGAGTCTGTCAGGAAGCTCGTTGAAAACTGGGCCAAACGTCTGCGACATCCAATTCAGGAAGCGTCGATCAACGTATGTGGAGCCACACTTGCCACCGGACCCAACCACAAGCTCTTCGAACTGAAGGGTTGGGTAAGTCTGGGTGACCTTGTAGGTTGTGATATCAACCGTCCCACCGCCACAGTCGCATATGAGTATACCATCACCCGGGCTGATATTGACGTTGGCCCCATGCACCGTGAGATCTTTCAGGACAGCAACGGCCGCTGCCTCAGGCTCCTGAATCATGAAGATTCGGTCTCCTGGTCGTCCTCCGAAGCCAGCGGCCTGGGCTGCCCTTCTCGTTGCATGATTAGCTTGATCTGACCAAATCGCTGGTGTGGTAAACCAAAACTCAATCGGAAGTTGTTGCACAACCCTGGTGGTAATACGACGCTCAAGTGTCTGGATCAGAAATTTGTATAGGTGAGAAAGGAAGTCGGTAATAATTTGCTCGGGTGGCTTGAGCGGGTGCTGTGTGACCTCCGGGAGCGGGTCGTCATAGTATCTCCTCGCTTGGCCTCTGTCCAAAAGCAGCTTCATCCACGCCCAAGATGCCATTTCAGGCTTGACCTGGAAGCCCCATTTGTCACCTCTTGGGTTCCACAGCGAATTCTCGTTTTCGTACGCGATAACGGTAGGGACTTTCCAGTTGTAGCTGCCGGTTGCCCCGCTTCCGCCCCAGTCGTTGATAATGTCGATGTCATGAATGGTCTGCTGGCTGGCAGTGGTTGCCCAGCTGACCCCTACCATGCAAGATGTCAGTGATGTGTCTTCAGCATGGGTGGCCTTCTGATACCTGTATATGTTGTGCCGAAGTCGACACCCACGATGATACGATGGCTGTTCTGCTGGTCCCTCGCCATCTTCGCCTCGGAGGTGCACCTCCACGGCGCAGTCAGATAGAGTAATTGTCTTCGGATGTGTGAACTACGATGAGGCTTCGATAAGGCTACAGTAGGAAAATTGTGAGGACATGCGCATTGCCCAAGCGAAGAAAGGATTGTAAGTATTTGGGCGCTTATGGCTGCAGTCACGTGTGTTTTAGAAGAACATAATCGGGCTGCATGGAAACGACAGAGCTGACGAGCGGGGTTGTTTCGCAAAGAAGAGCCGCGCAAGCTTGGCGCCGTAATGCGACAGGGTCAGTCAAAATTCTACCAGTTCTCGGCCCACAGCCTTGCGCCGCACACGAAACTACAATGATTTAACTGGTAACACGTTGCAAAGATGAACAGGGTATATCATGAAATCGAATGGTCAGCTGCATCATCTCTAGGCAGCAGTCTTCCGGATATGGCATGTGGTTGAACACTTACTCTTCCTGTGAGCAGGCCAAGAAATTGGTAGCCACACCGTTCACTTTTATAGGCAACACCTACGATAGAGGAGGGTAGTCATTACGTTTTTTTTTTTTTTTTTTTTTTTGACAATAAGAAAGTTTTACGTGCTATCGAAGAGGCAATTGGAGCGATAGGCGTATGAAAAATCGAGTAGGCTGTGACCTTCCTATTCGAGGCAGAAAGTGTTCTTTGTTGTAGTGGATGAGTAGTCTAGAATTTCAGGCTGAGAAGGCTGAAGCGGCATTCCGTCAACCAGTTTGCAAAATCATACGATATATCTGCAGTAAGATACGAAAAGGTAATGCCGAGGATGGGGCGTTCTGCAGCTTGATGTGCAGAAGCGAGCGGCAGCCTGATGTTTCAAATGATTATACATCATCATGCCGAGCGCGATAATGATTGCGTGCGCAACATAGCCTTGGAACGAGGCGAAAGAACTCAGAACTGCGGAGCCCCCCAACATATTGACGCAACATATCTGACAGCTTCTCTGTACTCCTTCCCTACACAGTCTGCCGGCCAAATGGATCCCTATAGGACAAATCGAGCCTTACCTGGGCCTCCGGAAGGA
The DNA here is from genome assembly GCA_009801085.1 of Lasiodiplodia sp. COLG20. NCBI lineage: Eukaryota > Fungi > Ascomycota > Dothideomycetes > Botryosphaeriales > Botryosphaeriaceae > Lasiodiplodia > Lasiodiplodia sp. COLG20. The sequence goes on from VNWV01000009.1 coordinate 71,822, forward strand.
GACAACGACCTAATTATGATGGATGCCGATACAAGCAGCACCACGATGAGCAAGGCATGTTTCCTCACATGCTGGTAGTATGAGAAACATAAGTTAACCGGATAATAGATGTTTCAGCGCGGCAACCGGGGGAAAACGAGCCAGCACGCAACGATGCAGTATGAAGGGGCTGATCAGCAAGACTTCGATTTTGGTACTCGAAGAGATGCCGGAATCAGAACATACAGATACACCGAGCGAGAAGCCCATCCTTACTCATCCGTGACAGACACAAAGGTACGTAGCGTGGCACTGGCCTGAGCGAAAATAAACTGGGGGATGCTGATTATCACAAAGACGCTTTCAGACCTACTTAGGGAGAAGGATGAGAAGATCGAGAGCCTTGAGCGCCAGCATGATAAAGACCTGGATTCATGCCGACAGCTTCAAGAAAGTATTCTGCAAACCCTTGAGCCGGCAGTTTGGGCACCTGCAGACGATAGTGATACCAGGGAGCGGCTCTTGAAGTTTGCGAGAGACGCAAAGAAATGGTCAAAAACTGAAGGTTTGGCACTTGCAAGCGTCGGGCAGATCGGCGAATCTCAGGCCAGAGAGATGGTCCAGAGCGGAATCCTTGAGGATGTCTTGAGTGTGCAGCTTTCTGATGAGCGGATCAGCAAGGTCAAGGTTCACATCCTGCTTGAATCTCTATTGCAACACTTTGTCTCTACCAAAATCCTGGATGACTGGTCTTTCTTTCTTTATCACCGCCTTGGAATTCCAGGCGCACTAGAAAGCGAGCTACCGGTGGGAATCGCCTCGGAGGTCTTGTTTCCTGTCACTGCGCTATTCAAGGAGCTAGAGAAATGTGGGTCACTGAGACGTAACCGTGAAATCTACTAACTCTTCAAAGGTGATCCTAGAGGGGCGCATTCTGTGCGCTCACAAATTCTCAGGATAATGTATCCACCAAATCCAACGGACAGCGGAACGACACAGGAGATCATGAGGAAGCTCATCGATGATGCCATCAGAGCTCACTCTTCCGATCTGAGCAGAAGCTTTCTCCAACAAGTTTCTCCACTTATCAACCACCCTTACCCGCCGACTGTCGCAGCGCAGCTTCAAACCATATTTGAGTCCATCGGCAAATTTTCCTACCAGCTCTGGACACAGAAGACTTTGTTCATGACTCGAGGGCTTTGTGGTCATGAACCCCTCCCGTCAAAGTTTTACTCTGATTCAGAGGAAATGGATCACCATGATATTCACTTGGACATCTCTCAGGATGATCCTACAGCACTCGATGGTTGGCAGGTTGCATTGGTAGTACAACCTGCCGTGGTCCGCAAAGGTAACCGGGAAGGGTTTGATCCGAATATCGTGACAATTCTCAAGAAGGCAGTTGTGCTCCTTGTACCTAGTGGGTAGATTATTGCGTTGTGGCTCGCAGTCTTTGTAACTTGATCTGGACGTGGAAGTTCTTGGAATCGAATATCGTGGTCCTTCAATAAGTCCTTCTCCGCAGAATTACATATCAGGTTCTCACCATGTAATGGTTGAATGCCTAAATACATTTCCTTGATGCCATATACTGTGCAAAGTCTCAGTATGCCTCGCCCACCATACAAACACGATTTAGAGTTCCGATGGTGATAGACAGCCCGTGCCTGATCCAATGTGGCAAGAATGTTGGCCACCAATCCTTAACCAATCGCCCGGCTCTTACCACTGCTAACAGAAAAAGTAGCACTTCTCCTGATACGCACCGACGCCGTTATAATGTGCCCACCAAGCTCAATCAAATCATCAAACTTAGGGAAAATAATTTTTTGTTAAACTCTAACTGAAATAATTCTCACGACTTTGAATCAAACTGCATTATCAACGGACCGCTTGACACGTGCTTTCATCAACCACAAACTCATCACTATTCCCGTAAAAGGAAGTGAAATTGCCCAGAAAATCCAGAATAAACCAGATACTCGTACCTCACTGTTTTTGTCTCTGTCATCCAATCCAAATTCAAAAAAGTTGCTCCCAAAAAGGGTCGCAATCAATGTGCTCGGAAGAAAGAGTAACGTCATGATAGCGATGGTGTTCATGGATCTACTATCTCGTCCCATTCGTCGACTATCACGTTGTGTAACAATGTTGAAGGACTTTGGAGTAGAATTAGTGCTTGCTGATCTCGCAGGTATACTTATCAAGTTAAATTTTCACACTTACCAGATTCGTGATATTAGAAATTCGTCCCTCAAGACTGGCCAGACGGAGTCGAGATGATCTAAACAACTGTGCAGCATGCCGTAGATCACGCATAGCATTACCCATGCCGGGTCCTGTTTCGTGCTCCATGACCTTGACCAAGGCTTGAACAATCTCCCTCGCTGCCTCGAACCCTTCCGAGATGTATATGCAGTGCTTCGATATATTATGCAGTCGAGGAAAGTTGAATAGGGCCGACGTGGATCCTTCAAATTGTTCCGCGGTTTGTATGGTGTCCTAAGCCCAGTTAGAATGTATTTAATTAGATGCCAGGTTACGTACCTCCTCCGTACTTCGAAAAACGTCCGCAAGTTTCCAAGCGACCACATCCATCTCAACAAACAGAGCCTCGAATACCACCACGAAGATTGACCAAGGATGTTCAGAGAATTCGCGATCAGGTTTGAGCTCATCGAAACGCTGTTCCAATAATTCAGAAATTCCAAAACACAGCAACGTTACTCCCTGACTGCCTTGTTGGTCAGTGAGTACATACGAAGAATCGAACCAGCTTCTGTCACTGTAGATATCGTTTCCCTGTATGTTCCATCGGCCGGTTCGTCGATCCTCAACAATATTGACATTTTTGCAAACGAGCCGAAACCATGTTACTGCGGAATTACAGTCAGTAGTTGTCTGATGGTGCTCCTCATTAAACGAACGTAGCTTACCATTTGTCCGGCTGCCAATATGCACATGCGTCCCTACTGCATGGTTGACCGCTTGCTGACGCTCTAGCTCAAATTTCCGAGGGACTTTGAAGTGCTCAAATAGATTCCTGAATGCTTGTTTCGGGTGTGGCTTCATCAGGTCGCGTGGAGCAGAGCTTGATCAGTTAGCGCACCGACGAATCTTGACAGCTCAACGTGACGTACATGATACGTAAGGGTCCGCTCCATGGCTCCTGACACTCTGAAATTATCTGCGCTGATGGAATGTCGACTCGCTTCTGGGGTATAGAGTCAAGGTGGTTCCAAATCCAAACTGTCACACCGAAGTCCGCAGGCTGTATCATCGGTATGCCTACGAAAGCCTCTGCGACACCAGACATTGATGCCGGTTAGCGAACCACTTTACATTATTTGCTTTAGTAGCCGATGTTTGCTGAATGTGGAAGAATTAAAGAGGGGGATGCGCGGGGCCAGCGGGAACGCCGAAGCGAGCTGGGGATTGATTTTAGGCACCCACTGGCGCGAAATCAGGCGACAGGTGTTACATGAGGCTGAAGGTAGTGCAGAGTGGTGTTACTGTAACACAGCAAGGACTCCTTGGCTCCTGCCTGTTCCGAGCCTTGGCCGCCGTATTCAGGGCAACCTTGCAGCTTGAGTGTGCAGGAGGGTTCTGCATCCGATGGCTAGTGCAACGTTGCTTTTTCATAAACAAATCTAGACCTTGGCCCACTATACCACCAGAAATAGGATGGATAACTTGTTTTGACCTATCGAGCCCCCGGAACAATTTATGCCTCCGCTTGTCACGATTTTCGCGCTAGCATTCCGCTGCAAGAGGGTGCTGTATGACAGTTGGCGAGCTGCATGCTTTCAGCTCATGCAGCCTTCCGTAGCAGATAAAAAAAGAACGGTGCTACCTTCTGCAAACGCCAGACTCACCACAGGGCTTACAAATACATTATTGGCAGTATTGACTTTGATCCAAGATTTAACAGCCATATGGGTAAAGGTCTAAGCGGGATTGAATTATATATTCGCGCATCTTTTAGTTGTTTATCTCATCGGCGTCATTGATCTCAGAAGCATGAATATTTGTTCAAGCATTGCAAGAGCGGGGACGGAACACGCGCCAGCCTTGGATCTGTATGTGCGATCGTGATTGTACAACAGCGCTCATTCATGTACCGAGTCAATGCGAAGAATGCTAACTTGGGAACGCAAATTAACTCATCTGTTAAGTTCATTCTCTGTAATGGGATATGGGAGCCTGGAAGAGCCGCTTCGTAATGCTTGCAAAGTTAAATGAGGCAAGTTACATCAGCCTTTGCCAAGTACTCAGCCTCATGCAAGGGAGATGCATGTGCTACATCGAATAACTGACAGGCGTTCTGAGGCCCTATCGTCCAATATATCTCTAGACTCCAGTCGGACTCGGCTGTACATTGAAGGACCTCTTTCCAGCACTATTGAGTATCTTTTGCTTTCCATTCCCGCTCAATCCTCCAAGGACCATCAAACCACCAAACGTCAGAACGTTGTTGTTCGAGAAAAGTTCAAATGGATGTAAGAGATTCTTCATTCTTATTTTTCAGACAAGTTATCACTGCAGTATCGTCTTCCCAAATCATTAAAAGTTAACAAAAATCTTCAGAACGACAAACGTCACGGTAGTGGACACACTCCTCGTCCTTCTTCATCAGGCCCCAATACGGAGCGGCATGGAGCCAGCCACACACCTGGATCAAAGGCTGGCCAGAACCAAAATGGAACTCAAGGTGCAACTCAAAGCGTAAGCCAACTACTTTCTTGGAGTAGAGAGACTCATCTCATATCCCTTTTTATGTTATAGTCAACACGCATCTCGACTCGTCTTTCGAACATGGTAGGCATCTTTCGCTAAAAAGAAATATGGAGGGACACTAGAATCATAGGAAGAATCGAGATTGGAGTCTTGCTGAACGACTGGTTTTCCTCATGATTCGTACCAATGTGAAAATGCTGACACTGACACTTTTGGAAAGAAACCTATAAACGCGAGACGAAAGTTTAGTCGTCACCACCCGCATTTTTACAGGGGAACGACACTGGAGTATGACAACAAAGAGCAATACGTTCACATGGACACATTTCGTAGACAATATACCGGACCAGAAGACGATCGCTATATCAGTCCAGCAAGCGGTAAAATCAAGAAGCTAATCGTGCAGTCGACTCACAGCAATTCAGGGAGTTCTACTTATCATCGCACCAAAATTGGTAGTGATGGTAGCAGTATGGTGAGCCTTGCACACTGGGCACTCAAACGTCCACGATCTACTATCCTTGGTTGGATATATGCGATTATCAAGTATATCCTGGCGTGCATCGTCATTGGCCCCTTCGTAAGTAAAGATGTGTCCTTTGCGAATTTGAGATGAACTGCTGATGAGTGCTCTAGTACTGGCTTTCTCCAGCAAGACCAAGAGCGCACTTGCATTATGCCCCATTCCACTATGCGCACTATTCCTACGCAAAGGTACCACGAAATATTTTTGAGGAGCGTCCCGAACAAGGGCATCACGAGGTAGACCAGCCAAGGGAATCTAATTCTCCGTATGTCGTACCCAGCACCTGGGTTCATCAATGACACTAACAACTGTTAGTCCTTCTCAGAGCAAGACGAGGCCACCTAGGAACACGAGAGAGACGACCCCACGTCCCCTCTTCCCGCAATGGTTATGCTTCCTTGAAAACTCAGGCGACAAAGACAGCCCAAATCACGGGGTCAAAGTTGCGCGCGTCGACCAGCCTGATACTTGGCCTCATGGAGTGAAGCATGTAAAGCACCCAGAGTATCTCTTCGTGGCTTATACTTCGGAACAGTTCAGACACAGCTCGGACGAAGACATGCGGGCACTTGATGAGATTGCGGAGACAGCAACAAGAAAGGCTGGCCTGGACGCGTACTGGATTGGTTCCACCTGCTTCCGAGACGACGACGATGCCGAAAACCAAGTGTACTGGATAAGCGATATCGTTCGCTGTGCCACATTGACCTGCATGGCCATCGGCCCGTCAGAAGTCACTCGCGGGAAGGAAGGCGCAGACATGATGAGAGAATGGGGAAGCAGGATCTGGACATTGCCCGAAGTACTCCTTAGCCGATCTAACCGGGCCATTGTCGTGGCTCAAAGAGGAGACCTTGATAACATACAGCTTCTCCCCCGGACACAGTTTCCAGCGATGGTTTGGGATGATGGTGACGAGTCCCGTCGCCTGGTAGATCATTTCGAAGGGACCTTGCACATGAGCAATCTCGAATTGATGACGACCGCTCTTCGATGCCTCCATAGGCGCACGACGAGAAACAAATACTTCAATGGGGATCATTCCTATGCGCTAATGGGGCTTGCCAACATCCGACCGCGGCCAATCAAGACGGACTCCGCATTCCAAGCATTTGCACGCCTGTCGCTTGCAAACAACAGTGAAAAGCTTCTTGAGCGCCTGATTTGCATGCTTCCAAAACAACCTGACCAAGAGTGGTGGGATATGGATGACGCATTTAGCGTGAATCTTTGGGATATCTATCCTTCTATTCAAGTAGCAGGTGAGAAGGAGCATAGGCCATCTTGATTTGAACAAAGGCAGGCTAATTATCTTGAATAGGAATTTGCGGCGGAGAAAATCTGCGTGAACGCAACGGTAAACAGCGAGACGATACCAATGTCGGCTACCTCGATCATCACGATGACGATGCAGTTATAATCGACGGTATGTGGGGCGCTGCTATCCGCTGGAAGTCGTTTTACCTTGTTCAGAAAACGTCACGTTACAGCTGTTCTCGTTGGCTCGCATACCTTTATTTCGCCTTAACCTTTTCCCTATTTATCGCTACATGCAGTCTCGGCATCTCTTCCTACTTCGATCCTAGCATCTCCGTTGGTACTGTAGGTATTGTTGGAGTTTTCTTTGCGGCTTGCTCCCTTCCTTCCCCGGTTGTGTTACAGGCAATGATGCGAGAAAGAATACGGAAAGCAGACCCTGCTCTCTTCGGCTTCGAGGGATATCTACCTCTTGATGAGGTGGAGCGAAGAGTATTCGGTGCAGCAGAAGGGCACTTGAGATGGTCACCATGGGCCACACCTCTGTCAAGGCACGCACTTGGAGACTACGACGAATGCATCGGACTTGACCCGGTCCAGGCGGACAAAGAGGTGCGGCAAATGGCGGAGGATGCCAAGAAAGCTGGATATGGGGACCAGCGCATATTCACACTCGTCGACACGGGTTCCTTGACAGTAACGTTGTTCCGGGCTGCCAGGCCTCCTGTTGGGCTGTTGATTTGCGGAAGTGAGGGTGGCATGCAGCGAGTCTTGGGGGTGTCGTATGACTGGAAATCGAGGACTTGCTTTCGGGAGACTGTGTTCCGGATGCCCACTTCGATCCTGAACCATATGCTCAGGGTTCCAAAAGTCAAATTGGGATTAAAGAGAAAGGAGGCAATGGTCAGACGGGTGAGAGCTTAGACTGGGTCAGTAACATTGAATGCATGGGATTCGAGTTGTCGCTCTGTTTGATTGACGGTTCTTCCCGGAATTATATTGGTGATTAGCTTGAATGAGGGTGCAAGAAGAAAAAGAGCAAAGCTAAACCTCTGACGGTCGGAATGAGGATTGAGGGGGTGATAAAAGATACACGGAGCCGAGATATGAGAGAAAGAGATGTCGTAGCCTCCAGGGGAACAGTTTCCATGCTGTCACCAGAACGAACTAAAATGAAGACCATTTCAAAAGAATGACAAAAGAATGAACACACAGAGTTGTTCCGTCCCCTACGGCTCCCCACCCTTAACAATCGCAATAAGGAAATTCAACCCATTCTGGCCCACCGCATGCACAAGCACATTATCGTCGAACTCCCAATCATCCTGCCCACGATTCTCACTATACTCAGCAAAGTCCGATCTCGATATCTCCCCGTTCGCTTCCAGCAGAATATCGAAAGCCTTCTCCTTCGCCTCCTCCACAGTGCGGAAAACGCCCTCCACAATCGTCCGCCTGCTCCCGACCGACCAGTCCCGCGAGTAATCGATAACCGTCTGCACGAGGAAATACAGCGAATCCTTGACACGCTCGTCAGGTCCCTCTAGCGAGAGCTTGCCGACCTTGTTCGGCGTCGTTTCCAGCTCAACCGTGACAGTGCCCTCCTCGATGGTTTTCGCGTATACCATCACGTCGTCACCGAACGTCCACTCGGTGCCCGAATCGCGCCGCAGCTGCAGGTCTTGGAACTGGCCCGGCTGGTACCCTTCGTCGGCGAGAGCTTGGGAGGCAAATTTCTTGGCGGCGGGTAGGCTGGCGAAGGTGCCGCGGATGGAGGGCTGGAGGACGGAGTTGGTGTGGTTGGGGGTCGGGTACCAGAAGTAGCGTTTGACGTGGTAGAGGTTGTCAGGGGAACCCTCGTGGGGAGGGGTTAATGGCGCGGTTGCCTGTGTGGCCATTGTGGTGTGGTGTGGGATGTTTGTTGGTATATGGGATCAGTCGAGATTTTCGAGGGGAGGTTGGCGGAACGATGTAAGCACGGAACCGCCCGGTCTTTATATCAGATCTGCGTCTTGCGAATTGCTGGTATCATATGATATTGATTGGCAAATGGCCTGAGCGGGCGCCGGTACAGTGGCCGATCGTGGCATCCATGTGCCAAGTCTCATGATATATCTAGAAATGGTCTATCGATACGGGTTGAAGTCTTGGGAATGGCTGCGTATTAAGCCAATTGAGGGAAAGGCTGACTCCTACTGATGCTAAAACAGCAAAGGGCGCCTACAATTCCATGAAACAGGCTAGATTGTTGTCACGAAACTAATCAATATCCTTCTCTTCCAAGTGCTGATTGGCTTCATGTGAATGTCTCATGCAAGGGAACGGAGAAAGGAAAAGTATTCAAGGTTGGTAGCGACCGCCCATGCTACTTCAGTGTTGAAGCCTCACCATTCAGCCGACGTTCATATTTGACATAAAATGCCGACCTTGTCCATGGGGAGACGATTCAGTGAGAGATTTCTGTCTTCCTACTGTCATGGACTGATATTGAGATATGTAGTACTGATCCTCGCTGGCAACAGAGGTGGTGTGACCCAGGTCTTGGCACCAGGATGTACCATTGTACTTACATACACACAGGATTTGCGGAACGGGGGCGAGGCCCCTCCTCCCCGCTACCCCGCCAACTTCCCCGCTCACCCACTGGTCGGTCACTTTCGACACCCCCGCTCTACAACTGCGTCCGAACTCGGTGCCGCAGAGTTTGCACACAATGGTCTTCGTGCAGTTCAGGCCGGTTCCGGAGGTCATCTTTGACATGCGGATCAGCTGGAAGTGCTCCGCGTGTACTTATTGGACGGTGCTCCTCCCGTGATCCTCGTTTGATCAGAACGTGAGCAGCCGCGTCCCAGGTCGGAAGAGGCCCCTTCCGATGCCGGCTAGTTTTCCAGGCGGACATATCTTGACCTGCCTGGTCGTGTAAAACACAATCCCAGTGTCAGGAAGCACATCAACCAAGTAAAGTACGCATTCTCCAATCCCAAACTCCCTATCTGCAGATCACTGCGACTGCAGCGCAGGCCTGACCACGCTGCTCCAGTCTGGTGCGCTGGGTCGCTTAGAGACAAACTCGCCTCGGGGTCCGCAGATGTTTGTCCCGTCTCGTTTTCTCATCCAGGACTTGGGAGAAAAAGAAAGGTTTGAATGGCCGTGATGGTTCCGACGTTCCAGTCCTCAATATGACATCGGCCCGGTGCAGTCAACTATCTCTCAGGTGGTGGATGTTCACGCCTTATTCCGTCTTAAAGGGGTTCAGCTAAGGGATGTGAGATGCCAGCCCCTATCGGAGACAGCTCGCTGTGACTCGGACGAATGGAGAGCCTGTAGTATGAGCGAAGTGCGAGTTTATGGTGTAGGGCTAAGCACTAATGCACGAGATCGCCGCGACAATATGCTGCGTGCCGATCATCCACACTAAACCTTTCGGAAGCGCCGGGCGTACACGTGGCGAGATGCCGATCATGGAGTCATGGGGAGGAATTGCCGGGGATCAAGCGTGGGCTTAACCACAACGGCGGCGTGAAGATCTGATGGAAGTGCTGAAACAGTAGCATGACAACATACCGGGAGCATCCGATGTGGCAGCCCTACTCATTGGAAGCATTGATAAGAAGCATGTTGACACGACAAGGGAGATGCGGACCGAAACGGCCCTTGTCAGGGTCCCGCCAGCCACAGAACCAAGCCTCATGGCCCGTAGTGGGACCTTGAGCGCAGGGACCGACGGAGCATTGGCGGCGGCAGGGTCCTTGTCAAAGAGGAAAAGTTGGGGCTCCGTCGCGAGGCTGTGTTTGCCCTAGCTAACGGCCGTGTTAGTGATCCTTCCTGAGCTACGCATACTCGGGTTGTGGACCAGTGCAGGTTGGCCTCCCGCTGAATATAAGCGGCTTGCGGCCGTGCCAGCTGGATGATAGAACTAAATCCAACTTGAACACGCTCATTGCCAACACATGATCGTTCACTTCCCTATGATCTGTAAGGGAGATGGATTCTACCTTTAACATTCCGGAGGGCCAGTGCTCTCCTGAGGATTGGCTTTCTTTTCCTTTCACTTCTCCCCCTATTCACGACTCTCAATGGGTCGAGTGGGATCCAATGTTCGGCCCCACTGAACAAAGACGTCCTGGGAATCCTGCAGGCCTGGGGCATTCATCTCCTCCCATATCTGATGGAAGCAGTCAAAACAATGTATGATGCAGCGAGGCTACAGGTCCAACGACGGTCAATGGCTAATCAGTGATACAGGTGTCAAACTTCCCTCCCGAGCTGAATCAGGCGTCCACCCTTCCTCCGACGGAGCTGATCTGGTCCCTGGTATCATCTCATCCCGTGAAGCCCGTGATTGGCGAAGGGGACGTGTACCAGAACTCTCCTGGTTCAGATGGATGCGGACGAAGATGCACCGAGTCTCCTCAAACCAACATCTCCGAGTCTGGACTTACTTCCGGAACATGCACTGCCAACTCCTCGCCCACCGAAACCTCTGCATCAATAGAGGTCACCATTGGGCCTCCAGTCGGACCTGTCCCGCATGTTAGCGTTGAACGGAAGTATCGCCATGGAATGGTAGCCATGTTCGCGCGGTTACGAGATGCCATTCCGGCGCTCAACGTCCCGGGCGATATGTTCGCAGACGGCTCTAGCGCTCGGCCAACGAAAGCCAAGATCTTGACCAGCGCTATCGAGTACATCAAGAGCATGGAGGCAGAGCGCGAGCGCATGCAAGACCGCTACGCGAGTAAGGTGGCGGAGAACGAAAGGTTGAGACGGGTGATATTGGAGCTGGAGGGCAGGCTCGGCATTCCGCGATGCGGCGTCTTTAGTGCTGCTTCTGAGAGTTGACACTGGCGTTTATTGGAAGCGCTGGATGTGCTTCCATGCTTGGCGGCTTTTTCTGTACTATATTCCTTGCTTTTTCTTTGGTCTTGCGTCTCTCCCCAGCTCCATGTGGAAGCCACCTCGGGGCCACCACCAAGGACGCTTATTGGAGCTCGTCCCGTAACGAAGGAATTAATCGCCACTGGAGTGTGTCTGGTTAACCTTGATAAGAGCACGAATTAGCGGGGTCGGTAGACTACTGGAATGTGACTGAGATAGACGCAGGAAGAGATAGTCAGGAGACCTCGTCCTTAGTCTTCGTTTAGTTGCACAAACGAGTTTTAGTTCGGCTCATGCTACAAATCATTCTAAGCGCTAAGCGGCGTGTATGCCGCCATGGGAGATGGCTGAAATATAACAGCCACTGTTGTTGATGGTTGATAAAGGTTCTAATCTTGGGCTGAATGTGTAACATGCTATGGAATGTTTCCCCAGCCGTTGCAAATAATAAAATTCTCACTCGCACTCATCGGAGCAGTTTCCTAGGTTAAATATCGGTGCGACGGCCACCAACCACTACTGATTGCGGGGTCTCCACATTATGTTCCTTCGAGTTAGCGCTCCTGCGCACCGCGTGTACACACTAACCTTATGGAAGTTACCGCGATCTTCCCTCCAAGTGGCTGCGGGCGGTCTGGCCCTAACGATCCGCCTATGACGTATCCCTCCCAAGCGTCATTTTAAGCGCCTCTCCCGTCTCGTTGTCGCCGTTGCAGCAGCATGGAGGTTGATCTTTCTGGTGGAAGTTGGCAGTTACCGGCTCGTCGTTAGCGTCAACTGAAACAGCGGCGTATAGGCGATGAAGCGGGTTTACAACGCTCTTGCATGCATCCGCCCAGCAGGGCTGAAAAAGGCTGAGTGGAAAGTCAAGCGAGACCGCGATTCGCGACCACATGAGGTTGATCAGTCAGTTCTTCGGTCTGGAGATTGTGGGCAGACAGGTCGTGAGAGTACTCGTCATGCGGGGGCCCAGGCAGGCCTGATGCGAATCCACGAGCCACTCATGCATGGGCCAGACTTTGATAGCCACATGCCTACCGGAGCATTCTCTTGCACGCCAATTGGCTCCCCGCCTATTGCTCGGGTCTTGTACGTGAGCCTATTAGTGGTCGTCTGCAAGTTGAGCTCGAGGGCTTGGTTCAACTGAAAGTTTCTGTTGAGCAAGAAATGTCGAGTGTGGTTATCAGCCGATACATGCAGTTCGAATTTTTCTAGTTGCAGAGGCTGTGCCACCGCCTTCTGGCCGGTCCTCGGAAGTTCCGCTCGCCACGATTGCATGTTCTATGGCATCCACTACATCAAAACATCAAAACACGACATTGAAGAACCACTTTGCGGTAACGTGATCCCGGAGACTTTTCATTACCAATTGGCCATCATTGTCTCGAATCGAAGAAGTTTCTCTTAAACATGTGTTTGCTAAAAACATTGATTGGGGGAATCAAAATGCCCCGCTTTTTTCATCGTCCATAAATGCCCTTGTGAGTACATAAATTATTCATGTGATTGAAGATTATTCAATAAAGATAGGGGAATATGTCTTCGAGATGGGAATTGTATTATTGGAAGAGCGACTCAAACTCGGCCGGAATTACATCAGATGTGAGGCCAAGACTCTGCATGAACTCTGGAGGATTCGCAGACCTGGAAAGCTATGTCAGGACAACTATAGCAAAATTGTAATGGCAGAATGGATGCCTACCAGTCAACAGGATCTAAGAGGGTAAGGGCGTCGAAGAGGGTATCATCATTGCCTGCTCGGGGCTCCAAACTGGGGTGATTTTCCAATGTGTCCGATGCTCGACTCGCACGGCGGTCATGGGAAGGAACCATTCGTGGTTGGGTGAATTGATCGATCCAGATTGCCGATGTGCTTGCTTGAGTGATATGCTGTGTGGCCTGATTCGCACTGGTGTGTGATACCATTACTGGTGCATCACTTGAGGATAGTTCAGTTTGTGAAAGGTTCTCCATCCTGCTGGGAAAGGATCTGTTGTTCTGCCACAGTCCCTCAAGGCTGCCTCGTAGCTTTTCGCAGATGGTGCTGCTGTAGGAGGGGTTGTCATTCAAGAGCCTATTTCGAACGGAGAATCGTTGTTCAAACAAGGAAAGGTAGGTCTCTGAAACCGTGGGGAGGTGTTGAGGCCCGAGAATGTCGATCTGCCTGGAAGCGACTCTCAATGCATTGTCCATTTTCTGCTCAAGCTGAGAATCATAGAAGGGGTCATTTGTTGCTAATGCTTTCCTTGACTTCAGCGAGAATATGATACTTCCAAAAGCAAGTGAAAAGTTGAGGATCTGCGGTGAGATGGCTACCTTGGAAGGTTCTCCGCGAAAGATGGCCTGACATTGAGTCGGCAGTTGTTCGACCCATCCTTCGATGCTGTTGATGACCTGAGGAGTAGGGTATCCTGGTAAATCTTCAGGTGGCTCGGTTATCATGTCATTCAATACACAAACCAAAACTGCAAATTGGTTGAAGGTGCTTGAAACATGCCCCGGAGAGTGAAGGCCAGGGGAGGCGATGGCTAAGCCTCGATGTGGTTGCCATGGCTCCCATTCTTCAATTCCGTTTGGCTCCAAAGCTGTCAGGCATATGTCCGAGCGCCGTAGATATGGTCGTCGGTTCAGACGGGCGGCAATCAAAGTCTCCAGTATAAAGCATCCAAGGACAGTTCGACTCTGGTTGTCATCGTATATTCCATGACTCAGGCCCGCTCTACGAGCAATGTGCCCAAGGTCAACGGCAAGATAGACGGCTTGTCCGACGTACAGCCATGCTTTTGCCCAGGACTTGCACCCCATGTGTAGGAGAGCGAGAATCAAGAGTGCCCGGACATCATCAATGTCCCGTTCTAGCTGGTCGTTCGTAATCAAACTTTCTGCTTCATCACGAAGCTGATTACAGATCTGACTTCTTTGGTCATCGGGAAGAGACAGCGCAGAAGATTGGCTGCTCTGAGCGGTGTGGGCCAAGATCGCCCAGAGGAGTTTGCGTTCACCGCGTGTGATTGGGTCTTTGGAACCCGCAGTAGTTTGGTTTGCCAGGAGATGTGCTGTACGGAGACATTCATGTCTTTGAACAATTGGAAACCAGCAGTGTGTATTGGTAAAGTAAATTTCAAGGAGGTGGAACCAATTAGGGGGGAGAGATGCAGTATTGTCCTTCGGTTGTGCTGGTTCGAGGGGCTCCTGTGCTGGTGCGGGGCAAGACGTCTGTTGCTGTTCGGGTGGTGAATCTGGAACACTTACCCGTATCGGATAATTGGTGGCCGGCGGTGATGGTGGGGCAGGACTGCTTGCAGCAACTTCTTCTGCTGATGGTATTGCCGAAATTGCTTCCTCGAACTTGGCATCCAAAGTATCTCCGGAAGCCTCTTCTCCTTCGGTTTGCCCCGCAAGCAGGACTTTTTCCAATTCTTTCAAAACTGCACTCTGGCGCCAAGACTCCAGTAGTGCCGCAACTGGTGAAGAGCCCTGAAACGTATTTGGCGACGAGTACGATATTCGAGGCGCCGGAGCTTGGCCTTGCAGTAAACCAGCAACAAATTGATCGCTGCCTTTGATCGAACGGAACACCAGCCCCAGGGCAAGCTCCAATGCTCTCACGTAACCCGTTGGTAGTCCGCGTTTTTTCTTGAAATTGTAAACGCATTCCCGGCCCTCCTCGGTACATGCACGACAAACAGGCTGCTGACCATCGCAGCGGTCTTTCCTTCTTCGGCATTCTTCGCAAGCTTGCGAGACCCTTTTTCTCTTCCGCTGGCGTGGCTCTTCCTCGTCGCTTGCTTCGTAGGGAGGCTGGGTTCTTTGTCGCGTCCGTGCTGTTGCCATGATAAGGACTTACCCGATTGCTGAATCCGACCCGTTTGTGAAATGTTCCTCAAGCGATGGTGTTGACAGTATCGTGTGTGGAGACGGGCGGGGAAATCTTATCCGCCAAAATGCGGGGTTTCGGCCAAGACGGATACTTTTTAACCGCTCTTCGGCCCTTCCCACCACCTCACCAACACCTCGGCAGCTAAAGACACTGGAGAATGAGAGAGACTGTGGTTTTTCTGCTCTATCTCCCAGGTAAGTCCTGAGAACAATCGAAGACGGCGACCGGCGTATATGCCCCCCGAGCTGGCCCCAGCCCGTACCCCTGCCCACTTGCAGGATATGACGTATACTCCCAACCAATAGCACCGGCAAAAATACAACGAGCACATTTACAACACAACTCATTCATCCACCAATCGAAAATGTCGTCAGAATCCAGAAGTTGCAGCCCGCAGGCAGACGATGCATCAATCGTTCTCGTCGGTCTTCGCGGGACTGGAAAATCCACCCTGGGGGTAATGGCAGCAAGTGCATTGGGCTACGCCTTGGTCGATTCCGACCGATACTTCTTTCAGCGCACTGGGTTATCACGAGTAGCGTACAAGAACACGCACGGGGCAGAGGAATATCGTCGTCAAGAAATCGAGATGACACGTTCCATGCTTCTCGAGAAGCCGTCCAAGGCCATCATCGTATGCGGGCCTGGGTCTGTGGAAGGTACAGGCCAACGCTTGCTTTCGGAATTCGCCAGGACGCATCCTGTGATTTTTGTCGACCGCGAGACGAAAGAGATTCAAAGATGCATCGGGTCATGCAGTCTCGAGGTTATTACCAATTTGGTGGAACAGAGTGGCCCAGTGTACCGATCGATATCCAACCTCGAATTCTTCAACGTGGACCAACGGACTGTCTACGACGGCAACATACCAGAAGAAATTCCAGCTTCCCTGGTTTTGAAGAAAGTGGAACGCGATTTCCTTCAATTCCTTTCAAGAGTCGAAAACAGAATCATTCGTACTTCGGTTGGATTAGGATCATACGGCATCAGAGGTGGACGATTGGAATTGGATGACTTTTGCTACACTTTGAATCTGCTGATTTCGGATACATCTAGATTGATGCCGAAACTGTGCAAAACAGACCTATCCGTTGATGCCGTCAGCCTGATTCTGGAAGCTCCATCAGAAGTCGGGGAGAAGGCTTTTGGTCGGCTGGCGAGATCAATAAGCAAAGAGCTCAATTTAGTTAGAAGGATGTTCCAACTCCCAGTCACACTAGACATCCAACTTCCAATCGCACCATCCAACTGGACTCGGCAAAATGAAGCTCTCTACTGCAACCTACTCCAATTCGCACTTCGCCTGTGCCCGGAAATCCTTTGCGTGGACCTGCGCCTCGATGATGAAAGGATAACGAAACTCTTGCAGTCCAGAGGCTCATCAAAAATCATGGGGCATTACTACGACCCTGACCCAGGATCCAACGGATGGTGTGGCCAGTCCCGGCAGAGAATCCTACGTCGTGCTGAGGAACTGGGATGCGACATCGTCCGCCTGTGCCAGCCGGCCAAGTCAGCGAATGACAACGTCTCAGTGCAGCAGATCAGGGCGGCACGGGAAGAGCGAGGACGTAGCCGCGTGCCACTGATCGCCTATAACACTGGCGAACTGGGCCGCATGTCGTGTTGCTTCAACCCCATCCTTACCCCCGTCACGCACCCTATTCTTCGGACCTACAGCTCCACCGCATCCTCAGACCACCTGCTCACCGTAGCCGAAGCTCAAAACGCTCTCTTCTCATCCTTTGTCCTCGACCAGATGCACTTCGGTATCATCGGCGCCGACATCGCCTGGAGCCTTTCACCGACCATGCACAACGCCGCCTTCAAGCTCCTGGGTATGCCGCACGAATACACCCTGATTCAGCGCTCATCCCTAGATGACCTGGACGCCTTGGCCCACGATCCGCACTTCGGTGGTGCAAGCATCACCATGCCGTTCAAGCAAGAGATCATTCCATTCCTTGACACACTGAGCCCCGAGGCGCGGGCCATCGGCGCCGTGAACACCTTGGTTCCCGTCCGCCTGACAGCGTCCGGCTCGAAGCTTGGACGCAATCGAGCAGGCCCCGTGCATGCACTGCACGGAGAAAACACGGACTGGAAAGGCATCATCACCTGCATTCGCCGCAGCCTGTCGCCTATTAACGCGGTGAAACCTCTTTCCACGGCACTGGTCTTTGGCGCTGGCGGAATGGCACGAGCAGCCCTTTTCGCGCTGGTTCGGCTCGGCGTCCGGAACGTCTTCATCTACAACCGCACGAGGGAGCATGCAGAGGCCATGGCCAGGCATTTTCAGGGACAGACACTGATAACGGAGTCTAGGAAGCAGGTGCACGTGCGGCTTGGACGTGACAGCGGCGAAGCGATGGCAGTTGGCACAGAGACTGCAGAAGGCCTGCACTGCTCGCTACACATCCTACCATCGTTGGGACCGTGGCCGGAAGCTTTCCACCCGCCATCGATTATTGTGTCTTGCGTGCCTGGCGTTGCTGAGAACAGGTCGTCGACGGACCTGACTCTTCCGCCAGACTGGTTTGGAAGTCACAATGGGGGCGTACTGGTTGAGGTATGTATCTATATGAATACGGAAGAAATATGGATATGATGTACTAATGTCTGCACAGTTGGCATACGACACTCTGGAAACTCCATTGGCGAAGCAAGCACGGGAGAGAAGTAAACAGGGGTGGATCGTGGTCGACGCGCTGCAGACGCTGCCGGAACAAGCAATATGGCAGTTTGAGCTATTCACCGGAAGGAAGGCACCTCGGAAGTTGATGCGCACGGAGGTATTCAAGAGGTACAAAGGGACAGTCGGGTGAAGGTCAAACACAGCGGATGTAAGTAAACGTTGAGCGGAAAATGTCTTTGGCCTCTCTTGACCGGGTGCATGGAGTAGAATTACTCCGTAGGGTGACTTTGCAGGCGTTCGGACGGAGACAAGAAAGCCATGAGCCAACCTTGGGTAAATTATCAAACCTAACTCTTTTTTCGCAGAAACCCCCCAAACCCAAATTTTAGACCGTGCATGTTGGTCTTCTCTGCCACAAAATGTTATAATCGACATCTATAGGCTCAGCTGTTACTATAGTAGTAAGAAATCAGTTAGATTTTAATTTTGTTGAAGTTCTGCTGCAGTGAAAAGATGGTAGATTTTGGTGAGGAAGTTGGGTTTGGCCGACGATTGTTGGGTTTGGCCGGCCATAATTGGGTTTGGTTTGGTAATTGCCGCATAATTTGTCATCACAGAGGACTCTTTTGGCCTTGTCCGTGCTTTACCATGCTGAGTCAAAAGCTGTAACAGCGGGATGGCGGACACCATGAAGATCACGGAAAAGACAATTGAAACAATTCCTTTTCCCATAAGTTTCCCGGAAGTGCATTTAGCCGTCTTGCGCATTGCTTCAAAGATGGTCCTAGACATTGGAGATGGATAACATTAACTCACGCGCTCCTTTGTGACTCACGCGCCCCATTTGACACAACCGAAAGTTTGATCCAATCCCAAACACTCCAGCATCGACACTCAAGAACCATGGGCGAACAACCGCCGAATGAATCCGGCTCTGCACCGGAAGACCAGTGCACGAAGCGGAACTTCTACATCTTCGGCCACAATATTTCCCATTCGCTATCCCCAGCCTTGCACAATGCAGGGTTCAAGGAGCTCGGACTACCCCACCACTACTCAATCCACCAAAGCGAAGCAGTAGACGAATCGGTCGAACAACTTATCAACCGTCCAGACTTCGGGGGCGCTTCGGTCACCTACCCGCACAAGCTCCAGGTCGGCAAACTGCTCTCATCCCTCACTCGGAGCGCAGAAAGCATTGGTGCAGTCAACACAATTGTGGTGCGAGAGTCGAACGGACAACGGGCTCTGGAGGGAGACAATACAGATTGGCTTGGTATCAAGTCCTGCATCGAGCGGAGCAAAGTCGGGAACTTCCAGTTCATATCCGCTCTCATTCTGGGAGCCGGTGGTGCCGCTCGCGCGGCCTGCTACGCCGTGCAGACTCTGGGCGTCTCCGAGATTGTGGTCGTCAACAGGACGAAGGAGAAAGCTGTCCAGATGATGCAGAATTTCCCTGGTACGCCATTCCGCGTCTATGGCAGCTTGGAAGAGCTGGCGAAGGAGAAACGACATTCATTCTTCTTGATTGTTCCGTGCATTCCGGCCGACGATCTGACAGAGGAGAAAATTCCCAAGGAGATCTTTTCCGAGGGGGCACCGGGAGTGCTGGTTGAGATGGCTTACCGCCCGCAGGTAACGGGCATGATGAAGGTGGCTGGGGCAATGGATGGATGGAAGGTTTTCCGTGGGACTGACGTGCTCGAGGAGCAGGCCTATGCACAGTTCACCCTGTGGACTGGGAAGCCTGCACCTGTTTCGGCAATGCGGGAGGGGATGCATGCAGCTGTTGCAGCCAGGACGTAGATCGTATTCGTCACGAATCCTTTACTTTCTCCCAAATAATCACCAATTGCATATCCGTCGTTTGTAACAGTTCCACCAATAAAAACAAAGGCTTTTGCAGCACACCAATGAATCTCTCAGTCTACCAGGTCAACCACCGGTTATCATGTTTGCTTTCGTTCACCCGCAGGCCACCTTTCCGACCACTTTCCCCCCGCACAGAATCCTTTTCCGCTTAAAGTAACCCCACCACCCCCCGCTTTTATTGAGCTGAGCAACACCACCAGCTTTGCGTCAGCCCAGCCCGACCTTAAACTTCACCACTGTCAGTTCCCAAGCCCAATTCACCACCCCCAAGGCAGAAACCATGACGACGTTCCGCCCAGCAATCGCATCCATGTCCCTCGGCCGCGCCTGGCTGCACAATTTCGACAACAAGCTCCACCAGGCCGCGGCCCACGGCTTCGAAGGCATCGAAATCTTCTACGAAGACCTCGAATATCTTGCGAAGGACCTCGCAAGCATATCTGACGCCCCGACTCCAGACCAGCTCCTCCGCGCGGCCGAGCACGCGCGTCAGCTCTGCAACACCCTACACCTCACCATCATCGGCCTCCAGCCCTTTATGCACTACGAAGGCCTGGTCGACCGCGACCAGCATCGCCAGCGCATCGAGAGGGCGAAGCTGTGGTTCCGGCTCGCGCACGCCCTCGGCACGCAGACGATCCAGATCCCGGCCAACTTTCTGCCGAAGGAGCAGTTGGTGGATGATATTGCGGTCGCGGTCGCTGACATGCGCGAGATCGCTGACTTGGGCGCCCAAGAGCAGCCGCCCTTGCGGTTCGCGTACGAGAATCTCTGTTGGGGAACGCATGTCGATACGTGGGAGAAGGCGTGGGAGGTGGTGCGGCTCGTCGACCGGCCGAACTTTGGCGTCTGTCTCGATACGTTTAACATTGCCGGACGTGTCTGGGGTGATCCCGCGGCGCCGGATGGGAAGACGCCGAATGCGGATCGTGAGTTGCAGGAGTCGATGGAACGCATGGTGAAGGAGGTTGATGTGGAGAAAGTGTTTTATATACAGGTGGTGGATGCGGAGCGCATGGAGTCGCCGCTTGTCGAGGGGCATCCGTTCTATGTGGAGGGGAACCCGGCAAGGATGAATTGGTCAAGGAATGCGCGGGCGTTTATTTACGAAGAGGATCGTGGGGCTTATTTGCCGGTGGAGCAGGTTGCGAGCACTATTATAGAGGGCTTGGGGTATAAGGGGTTTGTCTCAATGGAGCTCTTCTCCCGGACGATGGCGGAGGAGGGGGAGGAAGTGCCTGCGGAGCATGCGAGGAGGGGGGCTGCGGCTTGGAAGAAGCTCGAGCAACGTCTGGGATTGAACAAGACATGAATGTCTGAGTAGAATAGAAATCTCATTGTTTAACATCAGCACAACTGAAGATTTCAGATTGGCATTGAATCGTTATATACCAGCATCATATCCTGGTAAGCTCAAAAATTGATTGCAGGACTTGCGTCAGCGGACTCCAGCAGCACTTTCCACGCCCCTTCTCGGTTCAACCTCTTCACCCTCTCTTCGCCCGCCCATAGACGCCACTGCTCTTCAATCTGGTACCCAATCACGTGCGTTCCCTCAACCGTAAACCACCCCAGTCCCTCAGCCAGCTTTATCATCCTCGTTCTCCTCGGCTTGAAACACATATCCAACAAAACACCCTTCGTCTCTCTCGACAGAAAGTCTTCCAGACACGCCTTCACCAGAAGCTCGCTCTCAGTCGCCGGCTCGAAATCCGGCACCGTACCAACAACGTAGTACGGCGTATCAAGCCCCTTCGCCTGCTCCAAACTCGTGACGTGCACTATCGCCGGCGGCGAAGCCAACCTCTGCGCATCCCGCACCAGATCCCGCACCTCGCCCTCGTCCCGATTGAGCACGTAGACAGCTCCGCAGCCCAGATGCGCACTCAACGCATACAACGCCGCCCGGCTCGCGCCCCCCGCGCCGACGATCAGCGCCGGTGCTCCTTCGCTCCCCGCACCATCATCCCCCTTCTCCAACAAACACCCCTTCACGCCTAGCCAATCCGTGTTCGTCCCGCGGAGCTGGCCGGAGGCGTCGCGGTACACGTTGTTGCAGGCGCCGATGATGGTGGCTAGCTCGTCGGTGCCGTCGAGGTGGGGCATGATGGTTTGCTTGTACGGCATTGTGACGACGAGGCCGGGTGTGGAGGGGTTGCGGCCCAGGGCGGCTGCTTCGTCGATGGTTGCGCATTCGGTGCTGTGAAAGGTCCAGGGGAGGTTGAGGGAGTGGGCGATGTGGTTGTGCATGGGTGGGGCGATGGAGTGGGTTACGCCGATGCCGACGAGGTGGAGGGTTCGAGGCTGGGCGTCGTGTGGAGTTTGGGTGGCCATTGGGAGGGAGCAGCTGGTGCTGAGGTGTATACGGTGGAGATTCAGAAGGCGGTATAGCGGTGGAATAGTTCAGCAAATTATGGGATGTTCGAATTCGAAATTCTGTGTTACGGATATGGAGAAGTATTACATCATATCGGAGGGAGATGGCGGCGGTAAAGGCATTACCCGCCGGTTGACGAATATCATGAAGACGGCCGTAACTTTAGTTGAATCAGTATTCGTTACCTAATACAAAGTAATTGCCCAAGAAGACCAACCATACAACGCCGGAAGAATGTTAACGGTGTCAAAAGGAGCAATGACCTAAGCGTTCCCACTATCTTCACGATCTACCACTTCGATTCCCCATCTCGATTGTCCCTCACGATCCTTGAACCAACCCAACCTTGTCTTGATTGCATCATTCTCTTCAAATCTTCCCTCTCGTCGGGCTTGCAATAATTTGAGCAATTTGTCACTCCCAGCAACAAGGGCGAGGGTATCAGCTACAGAAGCGACATCTCCCTTCAAGTTCTTCAAATACCTTCGTTGCACTGCCGCTATCACCATAGTTGTCGCTATAAGCCACACTAAGATCGCTACACTAAGCCATACCGCCGCAGGATTTGTTTTCAGAAGCACGATTTCTGTCGATATCTCAGCGGTGGTTGTACGGTTGGTGTGTGATATTGGCCACCTGATCGGGTCCTTGCAGGTGGTGGGCCCGGTGAAGTTCCATAAACACTGCGGCAATGTGTAGTTGATGGGCTGATACGCCCAGCCCCCGGTCTCAAACGGGACATTACTGCTGACAAAGTGCTGAAAGAAGGTGGTGAATGTTTTCTGTGCCGTTTCCGCCATGGTTTTGGCATCAAGTAGGGCGAGCGGATCTTTGTCCACTAAAGAATACATAGAGTATGCCATCAGATCGAGGTTGAGACCACGCTCCGTGTGTCTCTGATGTTGAACGTCTTATCTTTCAAAAGTTCTTCAAACGCTCCCGAGTTGGCTTGTTCAATATTGCCCGAGTATCCTCGAAGGCTGGCGGATCTCAACAAAGAGTTGATGAAGAGTACTCCGTAGCTAGGATTCATCAGCCAATGCTAATGTGTTGACAGAAGTTTAGCTCGAAAAGATCGATGACGAATTTGTTGTTCTTACCTGACTGTGATGTTGTAGTTTGGTCCGTAGCCAGTACCGATAAAGACGTCTGTCCATGCTTCGGTAGTATTCGTCGGTTCCTCCTCAATCGTAAAGTCAACGACTTGACCAGATCCCCGATCAACCGTCACACTGGCCAGCGCCTCTTCAATTATTGGTGTACATTCGATGGCTTGTGAGAGGGGCACCTCGAGAAACATTGCATGTTCCTTCGTTTCGTCTAACTGGGGATAGGAGTAATGATTCTTAACCGATCGAACGCTTGTGATTAAGTTTCCATATACCCACTTTACCGCAAAATTGAACGGCCATCGTATAATGTAATTTTCATCAGTTTGGAACGGAGACCAATTGCCGAAAACGGAACCTTTTGGAGGCCAATGTGTCCCGTTAGCACAACACACAGGACGAGACCCATCAGCGAGAAACACTGTATTGAAGAAATGGGCCGACATGTACCCTTCTGAGTTTCTGAAGCCGGGCTCATGTCCAGTCGTAATGTTGTGCGGGACTGATGTAGAATTCCATTCAGACGAATTACCCAGATTCCATGTTGCGAGCCAGGCTGAGGTATTGTCCAGGTTGGCAAACGGTGAGCAGTCGATGCGAGCACTGATCGCAGGCGTCATTACTGAAACATTTGTTGTTGGCCCAGAAGATGAGTCGGCTACATCTTGGATAAGGCTGTTGTTTTCGAATTGGCTGAGCTGGAGAGGAACAAAGCTCCAACCGTCTCGACTCCACGGCGGTTGAGATCCGTTCATGGTAAGCTCAAGTGTGGCGCTATACAGCCAATTAGTGGAAAGATTTGTGTACAAATCCCCGATGATTGATATCTCGTTCCTGCCAGACCACAGTCCATTCATGAAACTGAAGCCATGGTAAACGAAGGGAATTGTTCGCATCTCGAGTCCTCGTTCAGCTGGAACAATATGACTGTAATTGGATCGCACTCTTTGAAATAGCGCTGACATAGCAATTGTAACTATAATTAGGCTCGGTTAGTCTGGGACAGTTTGGCCTTTTTAAAAGGATGAAAGGACACTTACGGAATGGGGAGAGGGAAGTGCCAATAGTGATGAGAAGAAGAAACCAATGCCGTCTTGAAGCCGCTTTGTAGGTAGCAAATGACCAGTAGGATGATTGGTAGGATAAATCCAGGCCATGTGTGAATCGTTTTGGTGGTGATTGAGCCATGGAGATGTACGGTTGCAGTCTGCGAAATGTTGTATCCATGGCACCCCACCACAAGCCAATGGCTACAGCTAGTAAGGTTGGAATAACCAGAAATGGCTCAATTGTACGAGCTCCGAAAAAGGAGAGTTGTGCCTGGTATACAAAGGCTGTGCGATATAACTGAGATCGCTGCGAAAGGCTGTGTAGCGCAATTATAGCGGCTGTAAGGGCACACAGAAAGACCGTCAGAGCTGACAATACCCGTAAACGGAGGATAGGTGGACTCCAGGATGACTTTGTCATCTCCTTTTCCTTTCTCCCTATTTATGACCTAATTAGCCGGCTAAAGATAACACATATGAGAGAGAGATTTCATCTGCCCAGTCATTCAGGGAGTATTTACTTACCTGGGCTATCAATCACTGATCTACGTGATTCGAAAAGGGTGTGCTGCTCTATATAGTACTGCTTCTCCCGTAGACGCTGGCAGACATTAGTGGTAGACTTGAGCTTCAGTGTTCGTATCCCCATGTGCGTTGTAGAATCCGGGGGAATTAAAGTAGCAATACTGGCGGCAGAAGCTGGGTCTTCTGATAGGTTTAGAGGTCGAACACGGAGATTCGAATAGATCCACACCACGGACTGTAAGAGCAGGGATACGGTCAGAGTGGCTATAAGTATGATAGCAACACCTGGAGTAACCAGTACCCGCTTCTGAACGGTTGTGACCTTTCCCGAAACTGTCTCAGTTGGCGCATTTTGCCGCAGCAGAGAGTCTTGAACGATTTCGCCGAACATCCTCTGCTTGGCCTTGCTAGCTTGAGTGATCAGAGTCTCCCCATCATTCATAGCCGAAATATCGAAATTGTAAAGGGCTCCGACGATTGCACCAGCCCCAAACACGGATCCGGAATGGTCAGGCAAATAGTCCGACCATTCTCCGTTCAATGACATCTCCTGAGCAAGACTGACGTTCAGAAAGGTTTCAGAAACTCGTGACCGTCGTTTTCGATATTCTTCCACGTCGAACGTCATGTCCGAGGATCCGGTTGATGTGTGGGCCGTGACCTCTAGCTCAGCCATGTAATAGTTTGTAGCACACGAATAACCAATGAACTGACTTCTGTCTACTTCTCCGCCAGGCTCAGGTGTAATGAAGAGTAACTCCTTATCTCCGCACATTTCGGATTGGTTGAGTGCTACAAGCCCCGAGTTGATGAAAGTAAAAGGGATGTACCAGGCACATCCGGCAAGACTTGCACCAGTAGAATGCAATTCTGAGTGGCATCCAGAGCCGGAAACTGTAATGACGTGATATCCCGTAGTATTGTAGCTGATGAGGTTGACTGGCTCGCATTGCAGTTCAGTGCTGAGGACCAATGTATCGGCTTGCCATTTCTGAGGCGAGTCGGAGAGCAGGGGACCCAAAGGAGGGGTTTCCATGCGTAAGGGCCAAAATGGAAAAATTGTATAGTCGTCTGAAATCCATGCAGACGTTGTAACATTCTGCAGGAGGCGTCCGAAAATTCTTAACTTTGTGTCTCGCCCGCTGGTAAGATTGACTGGTAGTTGTGGTGTTGTACGGTCGAACTTCATTTCTTTTGTGACGGTGGCTTCTGTTGACACCAAGAACGATGAGGACAGAGGCGAAATGATCAGAAATCCAAGAACGTTGATGAAAGTCGAAGAGAGGAGCAGCCAACTGATTTGGCCATTGTTTCGCTTTGGCAGACTGTTCGCAAGAGCGTCCCACCATGCCCCAGGAGCTCTAAGAATACTTGAAACAGCAGGAGCTCCGCCTGATTTGGCCAATTGAGCAAAACATTAGGTTCTCTTTACGTCGTCGAGAAGCATCGCGGTGAGCTGGACATAGAGGACAGCGAGTAGAGAAGGAGTAAACCGCCATCCAAACAACAGGATCGAAGAGCCGTCATCAACACCCAGACCATCGTTATTGACCGAAAGTGAACATAATAGGACCACGGTGATGAGGAGGGTTATGATCGAAGCTGTAAGTAGGCAAAGAAAAGGCTTGCGGAGGGTATATGGAAGCCACGTTGCCGTCTTAGAGCTGGCGGTGGGCATGATGCCATAATAACTGCACTGGGCTAAGAATATAATTTATTAGCGTTGCTGCAAATTGTGGCATATGGGTCGAATTACCATCTGAGGTGTGAAATTGCTGACTCTGCTCGGATTGCCGATCATGTTGGAGAAGTTCTTCATCGTTGTAGGAACGATCGGAGAGTGATGAAGGAACACGGGACACCGAGGGACGCGCCTCACACCCCACGTCCTGAATGTGAGCACATCCGCTCTCCATGACCCCTACTTGCTCATTTGAGGAGTTCTCCGAGGGATCTTCCAGTTGCTCTTCTCGATGCACCGTGGACAAGTGTGAAGATATTCGATCATAATCTTCTTCTTCTTCTTCTTCTTCGCCCCTTGCTAGTAGAGGTGTGGAATTTTGGTCTTCCTCACTCGAAGATGCACAACTGTCCCCGTTCATATGATGTTGGTTGCCGGTGCTAAGAGACGATGGCGTATTGCGTTCGTGGCCTCTAGCTGCTCCTGACATTGATGCTGCCGTGCTGGTATCAGCATCGTGATGAAGCTTGCGAAGCGGGTAATCAGAAAGTGGGGCTTGAAGGTCCGAACTGTAGCCACGACTGGAGAGTTGAAATGTTGGTGTCATGATGGGGGGTTGGATTAAAACGTGATGAGGCTCTTCTCAGAGGTTAGCATAGAATGCCCTGTCATTGAGTCAGGGCAGTGTGGAAACCATGCTTCCAGCTCGTAATATACCTCTGGTGAGGCTGAGACTGAGATAAAAGTGGTCATACCTGATTTCCCAATTTAGAAGCTCTGTTTCCTGACTAGGCGATGACATGCCTATTGTGAAACTCTTGGTGATTTTTTCAACACACCTAACTGGTTTGTTGCACGCGAACTGGCATTTACATATTGATTCTACGTCATATTGTCGTGAGGGCTAAACTGGTAGGTCTTCCCGTATCAGCTCGCGGTGACATAGGTCAGTTTTAGCGAGGCTAAGAAAAGGATCATATCACCCCTGCATCATGCAATATTCATGCCGGCTGGGCAGTTTGGGAGTCATGTACTGCTCCCTGATGTCATTTGCTCATAGCGCAATATGAAAGATCTGCAAGGCTGACCCGAGCCCTAAATATATGACCAGCATTTCGGGAAGGTGACCGCGAATAGTCGGTGCGACCAGCGACAAGCTGGCAGTACAGGCGTAAAAGTGGATCCTTTGCAGCCTGGACTTTAGGATAAGAAGCCTTGCGGCATCAGTGACACGAGAGGAGGCCGAGAAAGCTGTCCGGTCATGTCTCTGAGGATGCACGATTCTGTCATACAGTGCTGCGTCCGCACAGGATCTAGGATAGGAATCTATAATGCAGTGTAGGCTGTCTCCACCATTATTTGTTCTAGTGAACAATAATTAGGTGGCCTTGATAAGAAATGTTGCTGCCTGGTTCTCCGGAATTGTTTCCTAATTTGGCAATGCGACCGCAAACTACCCCGCCACCGTGTAACCTTGGTCTGAGAGTTCAAGCTTCCCCTTACGCATTCTCTTGGTGATACACGATTATCGATACCGGCCGCCCATTTGCTCATCATGGAACATCTTTTCATGGACCTTGATGCCGTGACTATGGCGTCAAAGATCGCAGACGCCTGTAACTCACGGATGCTTCATGAAGACGATGTAACCACCAAAGCATCACTGGTGCCACCAGTAAGGCCGCTGACAAGATGGAGACGATTCGATCATGATGGAACTAATGGAAATGGGTATCCGGTCTCCGAGAACTTTTCAGACTACCCAAAGCTCCGCGGCTGGGCTATTGAGCAAGTCTGGAATGAGGGAGACCTGAGGAAGGCCCATGCCCGCTTTCAAGATGACAAAATTAGCAACACGGAGGTAGTCGATCACGTGGTTGCCATGCTCCAAAGTTGGCTGTATTTTGGATTCTTGGAAGCATTCACCAGGAAGCGCATCCACACATCATATTTCACAAGCCTTGACGAGGAGGGTCTGCCGGTTCTTCACTCAGGCTATCTCGGCTTCGCCTTCTTCGCATGGAAGCTTTCCTTGGAGGGAAGTTTGGAAGAGCTGCTGGACGCCACCTGGGAAATCCAGCTTTCTGTAGCTTCGATCGTCCAACTGCTATACCTGTGGACCGACCCTGGAACTACTCATGCTGTTCGAATTGAAAAGGACTTCCCGGGATTTGCCGAGGCGGTCATCGATATCCTTCCCTCGGTTGTCCGGCTTTTTGATGCGATTTCTCTGGTGAGGGATGACGTTGCATCTGATAGCGGGCGGCGTATCGTGGTCCTCCGCGGCCCAAGACACACCACTGCCCAGCGGGATAGAAGACTCTTGCAGAGAGGATGGTGCCCTTTCCTACTCCGGTTCTGCAAGGACAGCCTCCATGACTCCGTCCTTGATTGGCTGGACGGAACGCAAAGACATTCTGTCACTGCAGGACACGAGAGATGCTCTGAGATGGAGTGCGCAAGAAACAACATCGATTCAACTACATATAGAACGCTTCACGTCCATGAAGGGTGCTCATGTGCCTCAGTCCAGCCCGATATAGAACAAGTCCTATCCATCGTCGACCAAGGCCAGATTCCAGTCATACTCCTTGGCGAGGAGTCAAAACTTAATGTTCAAGCGCATGACCCAAGTTCCGATGGAAATTACATTGCCATATCACATGTATGGGTTGATGGACTGGGTAGTGTGACAGAAAAGGGGTTGCCAAAGTGTCAAATTGAGAAGCTTGCTCATCTCGTTCAGGACGCTTCAGGCTCCGGTTCAACTCCTTTCTGGGTCGACTCTTTGTGCATTCCACAAGCTGTCGAACAGAGAAAGAAGTCCATCGCCCTTCTCAGAGATGTGTACCAAAGAGCCTCAAGCGTACTGGTAATCGATAAAACTATCAGCGCTTGTTCTTCTGAAGACGAGACCCCAATTGAAGACCTCCTTTGGGCCATCACATCTTCTTCATGGGCGCAACGGCTGTGGACTTACCAAGAAAGCTATCTCGCGCGCCGGCTACACCTATGCACCGCTCATGGCAAGATTATCACCTGGGATCTGGACTTCCCCTACTCCCGTATCCTATCAACGCTGCGAATCCTGTACACATCCTTCGAACAGCATCTCCGCAGCCTCCGACCTCCAACTGACCAAGCCGGCACGGACCGCAAAACGAATATCGGCCAGGTAGCCAGCGCCCTAAACTGGCGATCAACGAGCAGGAAAGCTGACGAGACCCTCGCTGTCGCTGCTCTCCTGCTCGTTGACACGCGCAAGCTCGTTGACACACCGGCAGATCCGCCTGCTGAACGCATGAAGCAGCTCTATCTCCTCGCTGTGGACATGCCTCACGACATCATCTTCTTCGACGGGCCGAACATGGTAGACTCGCCTTTCCGCTGGGCTCCGGAATCACTGATGACACGGTCGGCGACGATGCTGGATGTCGCGAACGAAGCTCACACTTCCCGATGCATGCTGGATGGGCTGCACGGCGAGTATCTCGCGCTGATGATTGCGCAGCCACTGGTGGGAGCCAAAGGAAAGACCCTGTTTATTCAGGATCCGGATGAACATCCTTTTCCTTACGGGATTTTCTGGAGCCCTGAGTTTGCGCAAAACCCGACGGAGGTTGTCTTCGATGCTGTTATTGTTCGCCAGGTTGATGATGAGACGTACCTGAAGCCGGAGATTGGTACTGTCGTTGAGGGGGTTGCTGTGCGGACGGGATCGCGGTCTTCGGCGGGGCTGGTCTGCGATTGGGCTGGGCGCGTTACGTTGTTAAAATACGATCCTGACGATATCGCTGTGCCGAAGGAGCATGACTTTGGGGGCCTCAAAATGGCAAGGTGGGGAAAGTTGTCATTGGTGATACGATAAAGCCGAATTAGTTGTTTGTGCAGAGACAGTGCATTTTGGGTGACACCAGGGAAGGGCCGGTGGCATAATGGCTGAAGCGGTAGCTACGGAGCAGGAGCGCGAGGGTATGACCTTTCCCAGGGTATTACAGAAGTGGGATTTTATTTTTGGATGGCGCAAGTCTGCAGCAATCTCCAAGCACAAGGCAATGACATATGTCTGGGATGCAGTCAGCACAATCACTTCTGCTTTCTGTCATTGATTTATTTGTTTTCAGCCATCAAGGGGGCATGCCGAGGGGAATGAGCGAATCACCATTTAAGTATCAAGTGTCTCATGCGCTTATAAATCCGATAGGCCATGGTCGTTATTTTGTCTCGGCCATTCGCTTCGACATTGTCCAAGTATGACGATCGAAAAGTCGTACAGAGCGGGGTAAGACAATAAATGTGATCGGCCCCGCACTGCGGCAATTTTCCCGTTTGGTCGCGGATTGCGTGTTCTCGTTGTGGCGCAAACTGCTTCAATTCGCATGCAGTCCCTGTGAGGCTCTCAAGGAGGTGTAAGCCGCATACAATCTTTCACGGCGATTCGTAGACTCTATATGCATTTTTTCATTTTTTGTCACACTGCATGTTGCTTGACTATTATGTACTTTCAGATGCTTATGGGCTGGTAGTATATGGGCTGTGTTTCAGGGTACGCGATGGGGATCGTGATCACTGATCAGCAAAGCCAGAGTAATCGAAGATTGCAATCCCTTGCGCAATATTGCGAAGTCCAGCTCAATCGCAGCATCAAGAAAATCATGGCTGGCTTGGGGTATATAAGATGATAGGTTGAATATGAGAACGTGGGAAGATTCCTCACGTCAGATTCAATCATTTCTTCGCGCTTCTCAAGAGTGTATTGGCTGAACGCCAAACGCGAAATCTACTATCGCCCATTCTGGTTTTCTCCCAATGGCAGGCCTGACAAGCCCAGTACCTTCCATCCAGCGTTCCAATGAAGCATTGAGCGACTCAAACAAGCTTCCAGGACAGTCCACTAAGCTGCATGGAGTGGTTCCCAGTTCCACGGTGGTGGCAGCAGCCAGAGGCTTAGAGAATCCTAGTGAGAGCATACGCTAGTCGACCCGACTGCACTCGCTGATCATAATCCAGGTTACGATATCAATGACTATTTGCGTGAGATTAAGGCTGAGGAGTGCAGCTCGCCTCCAAACAGCGTTGCTCCAACATACGTCTCTTTCGGGAACGATGGAACAACAGCTACTGTCACTGCTATGGGGCAACTTATGCAGATGACCAGTTTTCTAGGAAAAGGTCGATCTGGATTCTTCTGTGTGGATGGGCCACATACGCCAGAACCAAGCTACGTGATGAAGAGGGCGCAAAAGCTCATGGAGCTGAGCAACCAAAAAGGTCCGATCGGTCTCGACCTTCACCCAGAAGAGGACACGTCCGAGAACATGCGTAGCCTGTGTGAGAAGAAGCCTGATCTAGAGTTCATTCGCGATCGCTGGCCACGGTTCACCTCCCAGAACGAGCGTTTACGAAGTACGAGGCAATATTTTGTCCACGATAGCACTGTTTGGGACGTTTGGACTTTCACAGCAAAGCACGAGCACGAGCCTGTCCCGGAGATCAACAGAATGCGCTTCAATGCGAAGCTGTTGATTAGAGAACTGGATTTTGTTGATTCCAACCACAGCTTCAACGCAGAATCAGCCTACAAAGCTTGTGGACCCCATGGCAAAGCTCGTAACAGCATTATCCTGACCCATGACGGCCAAAACTTCGAGAACATCAATAGCGTCATCAGTCTGGCTGTGTCATTCTTTGTCAATGGTGAGCCTCGAGAGATTGAAAAAGAAGACAACGCCATCTTCTGTATCAGGGGTCAGGAGGGATCTCCCGGTGGCAGGACATTGACATTTTCCACTGCCTACAAACTTCACTCATCGTCGAACCCCAATGTCCAAAATACTCCGACCCTTCTACATTGCAAGTTTCAGGATATCTTGACGGAACCTTATGCTGTACTTTCGTTCTCTTCGGATCCACACCTAGACTTCGTTGTTCGGAGAACCCTGGAACACATTCTCTCTGTTTGCAGCATCCCTGTGATCTCACACAACGGCGGGACTGGAGCGATGGTTGCTTTGACCTGCGGGGACAAGTCAGGTCACCGGCTTGTGAACAAAGCTAGCTTGTAAGTATGGCACGAATGAGAACCGCGATACTGTTTGGTAACTGACACAGTCCAGCTTCGCATTCCAATTCCTTCTACTGGTGTATCGGATCCTTGAAGAGGCCAACAGTGAAGGACATACGGAGTTCCGAAACTACCTGAAAGGCAGGATCGAGACGACGTGTCGAGCGCATCTGGAGTGGCTATTCTCCAAGTCGACCGAGAAAGTGGACGACCGCTTCATAACAAACTACTGGGCTACCGGAAAGGGGATCAAACGTCGCGGAACACAGGAGAATCAGAATGTCCAGCGCAATGAGGGTACCGACTCATACAGGACTCTTGGCGACGAGTCATTGGCCAATACTCCTCTCCAGATCATCAAGTTGGCGAACTTCATCCACAACATCAAAAGCGATGACCAATGGCTCCGAGAGAGTTTCGAAACTTTGAGACCTGTTGTGCACTCCTGGATCAGGTCGCTGAAGAAAGGAGACAAACGCGGGTTCACTGCGTTCCCACGACCAGAGGCCAATGAATACCGCCTTCGAGACCACGTGTGGATATGGAAAGCCTTGAAATCACTTGAGAACCTGGGATACAGTTATCTTCTAAGAATGCATGAAGAATTCCAGCCGCACACGGAAGAAACCAACGCGCAACCAATGCAGCCTGACTCGCAAGATAGGTCTTGTCCAACCAGGGATTATTCCTCCGCGGCGGTCCAGAACAAAGTTCTACAACGATTCACCACCGAGAACCCTTCATCAAAGCAACGGATTATAGCTGTTGCACGCACATCTGCATCGACAAGATTCATGATCCATTCGCGAGATTCTGCGTTGTTTTTGAACGATGACTTTTTCTCCAAAGCACGTTCACTTTGGAACATGACATTGAACGCGCAGCAGTTTCACCAGGAAAACGAGGATTCCTTTTGGAGCAACCCTTTGCAATATGCAATCGGGCTTCTAGTAGCAGAAAAGGGCTTTCAAATCAACTCCAAATCGCCAAACGAAATGCTCGACGAGTCCTCGCGGGTACTACGAGAATGCATATCGAAGAATGGCCTATTTACTGGGAAGATAAACGATGTCACGAAAGAGCCGGAGTTGTTTTTGGACGAAACCTGGAGAGACTTCTACTGGCACGTCGGCTTTGAAGTTCCTTTCATCCTTCTGAATCTTCACCAGTCGAGCAACTTCTCCTTTGAGCCTAGAACGTGGAACCAAATGAAGCAGCCAACAAAAGCAGAAAAGCTCCCAACTCAATTGGGGTATGACGGAGCCACTGGCCAACATCGCGATTCTATTCTGGATAAAGGAAGCCCCGACATGAAAAGGTTCTTGCCATTCAACACTCTCATCGATCAAAGTAGCATCACGGAAATTGCCGATGAGTGGCTCTATCCCTACCCGGACTTCCTAGATTTCGACCCGAAAATCAAACGCAGGTTTGCGGAGCCGGAGACCCTGGGCAAGTGCGGGCTTGAAACGGGAGAGTTCATCACGAAAGCGATAGAATTGTTCAAGAGGAGAAGGCAGCTGAAGGACTCTAAAGAGTTGAGGGGAATCATTGTCGACATTCCGAAGGCTGTACGCTCTTGGATCTACGGTATGACCGAAAAGCATCGCAATCAAAGCGATGAAGGAAAGTGCTTTGACAACGGTCGACTCAAAGAGCAACTAGATACCCACCGCATCGCACAGACTGCCAAGAAAAGGCTAATTTGGATGCCAAACGCTGATCACGACACTGGCTTACTTTGTTTTCTTGGATCACCTGTCTCTGAGCGTATCTGTCTGGCCTCCTTTTTCGACAAACACGAACACCGCGAGAAGTTTGTCTCCGACGAGACAACAGCAGCATTGAACAAGTGGCAAACAGAATTTCACCTATCGTGGTATCGGCTAGTTCGTGTATGCCGTCGAAGTCCATGCGAAGAGATCAGCTTTCTTGGAGGCAAGTCGAAATTGGAACATGCCTCTCTCAGCTTTATCTTCATCGGAGACTTCTTTGATAGGTACTGGACCTGTCGTGTTCTTGAGTACGACCCAGATTCGGTGAACAACCTTCAGGTCCCTCAAAACCTGCAACGGCGCTTCAAGGAGATCATCGAGCCACAGGATTTTCTCCCTGTAACTGATCTCGACAAAGGATCTTGGCGTCAGCGCAAAATCCTCGAACTCCTTCTGTTTGATTGCGCACTTCGACGAAGCTTGGACGATTTCAAAGAGATAATTAATGCAATTATCGACGAATTACTCGAGCTTCTTTCAAGACAAAAGCAAGGACGTCCTGGAGAAGAGATAGAGAAACAAAACTCCAAGGGTCAGAGGCCCGAAGAATCTGGTCTGCCACGGTTGAACAAGCTACTTTCCTCAAAAATGGGTACTGGGGCCTACATGTCTTTCAGCAAAAGGTGGCCGACAATCCAATATACCTTACAGGTGATTGAGGATGACCTTCAAAGCATTCTTGACTTGGTGAAGCTTTGGGATAATCGTGAAAAAGACCGTGAGCCTGAAAGACCTCGCTGGACAAAGGACGACGAGCGCAAATACCGGTCAGCTATAACCAAACTGACGTTCTCGAACAAGAAGAGAGTTCGGCAGCTGGAGGAGCGACTGCGTGTCGTTCAGTCCCTCAGAGCTTCTCTCACCAACAGGCTGGACTCTGTTCGGAACGAACTGAGTTTTCAAAGTGCTCATAATATTCTTGCTTTCACCTGGGCTACTTTCATCTTCTTTCCTTTGGGCTTTGCAGCAGCACTTCTCAGCATGAATGGGGTCCCCAGGCGCCCGGAGTTGACCCTTTGGGGAATCTTAGCTGTCTGTTTTCTCTTTTGCACAATTACTGCTTTCATCGTCACATCTCACAGATTCTCGGTCATGCAGACTGTTTCTCAGTTGAAGTTTCCAGCGTTCCATAACCGGCACAGCTCCGAGTCCAGAAGTCCTGGATCATGTCCACACCACAAACCAATCAATCATCCACAAAGATTCGGTCAACGATTTTGGCGATACTTGCGGTTCAACAGAGGAGACCAAGTGACGGAAGAGCAAGAGAGGAGAGAAGAACCACCGGAGAAAACGGTCTAATGGGCTAAGCACGGAGGCCAATTCCATAGCGAGTGCCAGTGGATGAGTAAATGACGGCGCAGTTTTATCTACAACATGGTGCAGCAATGGTCAGTCAGCGTTTTGAAGGTTACATCACCGGATTCATGAGGTAGCGGGTCAGCCCTTGGCAGTCCTTCACACAATCCCATCCCTGTACATCTCTGAATGAGGTTCAGCTATCAAATTTCTATCGCAAGGCGTCAATTACCCTACTTTGTGCCCATTTTATCTTGAAGGAACTTACCAGCTACATAAGTGGTAGGTTCAAGAAACAGTGGCGAGGACTTCACGCCGCGCCACATAGATGACAGTTGTGATGATCTGAGGCGACTAAGATCGGACGCCATACCAGTGCGACAAAAGGGCCAGGGATCGTTGATCAGGATTTTCGGATGAATCATTCGATGAACTAAGTTATTAATAGCATTTTCAAAATAAATACGGGCGCAGACTGGGCTGTACTACGTAGCTCAGCTGTTGGTGGGGGCGGGGCGGGGCGAGCCGTTTTAAAGCTGTGACGGCGAAATCCTTCATTGATAAGAATCGAAATATTAGAATTTCTCTCCGTGAAATCATCATTGTAGGAGATTTGAACAGGCATCACACTGGAGCAGACTGTCAGCCGTCAAGACATGTAACGCGACTAACGCTGTCAGTGTTTCACACATGACCATAACCCACTGATGGGCTTACATGTCAAGGCACTAATTGCCGACATGATAACCGAAATATTTCCAGCAAATCCACTCCGAAGTTACGCGCCGTAATATGCAGCCAAGGCGTTTTAGGAAGGTAATCGCGGCAAATCGATATAATCTACAGCCAATTGCGAACGCAGGTTTTAATCCTTCCGGCTGGGTTCATTCAACGCCAATAAATTCCTTCAGCAGCAGAGGCATCCTTCCACATACAAGAGACAGCCTTGCGCGCAAATCTCTAAACAGACTTGCTGCTCATTACACAGAATTCTGGTTGTTCGCTACCATCAATTCACCTCCGTTTCGGCGACTCGATGCCTTTGTTGAAGAATGGCTGAAATTGAACTCAGTCATGAAGACTACACAGTTGGTTGGGTTTGTCCGTTGGAAGTGGAACTGATTGCGGCTTTGGAAATGCTCGACAAGTCGCACAAGCCACTCGAGCAAGCGAAAGAAGACTCGAATGCATACCACCTCGGCGAAATTAACGGCCACAATGTGGTGGTGGCAACTCTTCCATTTACGGGAAACGCTCCGACGGCCACCGTTGTCACTCAGATGCGACGAACATTTCCCCAATTACGGTTCGGACTACTCGTTGGAATAGGTGGTGGGGTTCCGACAAAGACGAACAGCGGGCACATCAGACTTGGGCATGTGGTTGTGAGCAAGCCTGAGGGAGAACATTCAGGTGCAGTGCAGTACGATCACGGCAAGGCTCAAACTGGTGGGTTTCGGCGCACTGGCTTTTTGGCCCCACCACCCAATGTTCTTCTTGCTGCCGCTCAGCAACTAGCCGCGAACAGGGCAAGAGTAAGGGAAGATCCACTCCTACAGCATATCGGCCGCATCGATACCTCTATTAAAGGACTTCGGAAATACCGATATCCGGGCCTGGCAAACGATATCCTGTATCGACCGGACTACATTCACCGCGATCCAACACTTTCCTGCAAGAAATGTGGATGTGACCCAGAGCAATCAGTTCCAAGACCCTCTGCCAATGACAGCGATGACAGCGACGACGAAGATGCTGAAATGGACGACGGTGATACTATTGTCATACACAGAGGTACAGTCGCATCTGGCGAACTGGTTATTAAAGACGGTCTCATGCGTGATGAGCTAGCGAAGCAGTACGGCATCATCTGTTTTGAGATGGAAGCAGCTGGAGCACTAGCGGACTTTCCGTGCATAGTGATTCGAGGAATTTCTGACTACTCCGACTCACACAAAAATGACAAATGGCACGGATACGCTGCAGCAGCTGCTGCAGCTTACGCGAGGGAGCTGTTTTTCCATATGCCTGTAAACCAAGTCAAGCTCTGTTCAGTACCACAAGAGGGTTAGTTATCAAATGAATCATTTCCCACTTACCATTCGGGATAACTGACATGACGTCAACCTCTGGTCCAGACGTCAAGCAGATAAAGTTACACGTCGAAGATACCAATGCCAACGTGCAACGAATAGCGGAAGAAAAGACGGACGAAGCACTGCGATACTTGCTATCACCACCAAATGTCACAAAGAATTACGAAGATGCGCTGGAACAACGCCATGACGGTACAGGCGACTGGTTTCTCCAAAGTGAAATATTTACCGAATGGAAAAACAACCCGGACTCAATTCTCTGGCTCCATGGAATGCCTGGATGCGGCAAGACAATTCTCAGTGCTTCAATCATGGAGCATCTCCAACAGGAGGCTGAATCCTCATCGAAAACCGTCCTCTATTTCTTTTTCACTTTCAGCGATGAAAGCAAGAGGTCGGCGCGGAGTATGGTGTGTTCATTCATTTTCCGCCTTTACCACAGATTCAAACAGCATTCCAGCAAGCATGTCAAGCGTTTGCTTGATAGATGCAAAGATGGTTACCTACCTGGACTCAGCTTCCTCCTCGACACCCTCCATTCAATCTTGGATGCAATTGAGGATGACGTCATGTTTGTTCTGGACGCCCTTGATGAATGTGGAACGCTTGACGATCTGATCCCGTGGCTGAGGAGATTGCACGGCAGAACAGCAAAGGATGAGACGGCAAAAGTCGAAAATGCGAAACGGTTCCGCGTCATTATCACAAGCCGTCCAGAGGAACGTCTAGAAGCTCAGTTTCGAGAATGGGGAGAGCAGGAGAGAATCATTGGACTGGAAGAGCATCTAGTCAACAAAGACATCCACGCATTTGTTTGGAAGAGCCTTCAGGAGACAGATCCAGTCTCGAATCCGAAGTACTTTCAGCTCGCTGAGAGGATGAGATACTGGGAGGAAGATCGCGAGTCCATCAGTGATCAGCTGGCAAATAAAGCGGCATCGATGTGAGTACGTTAGGATCAACATATATTATTGTGCTAAGTGTGTCCGCAGGTTCAGATGGGTAGCATGTCAGTTAGATGCGTTGTCAATGTGTCGCAAACGGGATACCTTCAAAAGCACACTCGAGTCTCTTCCCAAGACCCTTGATGAGACATATCTCAGGATCCTGGATGAGATTCCAGAAGCAGATAAAGAAAGCTGCATCAGGATTCTGCAATTCCTCATGTTTTCGGAACGACCTTTAAGGAGCGACGAGGTAAACGATCTGATTGCCATACCTACAGAATCGCAGCTGCTATTCGACCCCAGAAACCGTATGCGCCCGGAAGACATTCCTGCAGTGTGCTCTAGCTTGGTGACTGTCACTGAGGAGGAACCATATGCAGTGATCCAACTGTCGCATTTCTCCGTCAAGGAATATCTCTCCTCTGATCGGCTGGAGACCAAATTTCAGAGGTTTTTTACTGAGTCAAAAGCCCGGGAATCGATCGTGGAACTCAGCATACGTTATATTTCCTCGATAGCTTTGAGACTAAACGCTCCGGTCATCAAAGTTAGATATCCATTCGCCGAATACGCAGCCTGTCACTGGATAGACCACGCTTCGGTAGCAGAAAAAAGTGAATGTGTCCGAAAGTGCATTCTCCATTTCTTCTTCCCGGAAATGCAGGTCCCTTATTTGAATTGGCTTGAGCTGTTCGATCCGGATCAGTTGAGCCAGTCCCACTCCTCGGAGAATCAGGTTTCTTATCGGAGCTGGCTTGAGCAGCTGTTCCATTCGGATCGGTCGGACGGTGAATCTGGTTCAGAACAAACGTCGGATTTGGATGACAATTTTGCTTGGGGCCATGACCAGATAATCGACGCTTCCGAAACAAGCCCACCAGATGGCGGTCCTTCGCCGATTTACTACACATCGCTTCATGGATTGAGTCGCACGACAAAAGACTTGATCATTGCTGGTGCTGCAGTCAATGGCAGTGGTGGTAGTTTCGGTCCTGCTCTGCAGGCTGCCTGTCTGATGGGCCATCGAGATATTGCCGAAATTCTTCTCGATAATGGGGCTGATGTGGATGCGAAAGTGCCGAAGTCCAGTGGCACCGCCCTCATCGCCACGATATCAGGAGGAGATGAGGATTTAGCAACATTGCTCCTAGAGCGAGGAGCCGACGCAAATCTGTCGGGGTATTATCCTAAAGACAGCAGGAAGGTTGCCTTTCCTGTATGCCTGGCGTCCGACAACGGATCTGAGAACATGGTACGCCTCCTCCTGGAGCACGGTGCAAAACCCGAGACGAAGGATGACAATCAATTTCAACATTCGGCTCTGGTAAAAGCTTGTTATAGGTCCCACTATAGTGTGGTGAAGCTTCTACTGGACAGCGGAGCCGACGCCAACTTCAATAACCGTCTTCGCACACCTCTTATCTCCGCTTCAACGACTGGAAACACCGACATTATCAGATTGCTTCTAGACCATAGCGCAGATCCCAACAGCGAGGTCGAAGTGTTCAATTATGCAACGACTGCACTGTTTGCAGCATGTGTAGCGGGAAACCCTGAGGCAGTTGATTTGCTTTGTAGCAATGGAGCCAATGTCAATGCCCTTATGCCCGTTCATGGCAGTGCTCTGAAGTATGCACTGAGGTTCAAAGATGAACGAATTGCTATTTCGTTGTTTACTAAAGGTGCACGCTTTGAGGGAACCTCACATAGTGTTGGATCCTCTGAACACATAATGTTGGACAAAAAGACATCTATCAACAATCAGGGGCCTCAACAGATCGAGGCACTCCAAATAGCTTGCAAAAGAGGGTTCGCGCGATTCAGCAAGCTGCTAATCGACCAGTACCTTGCATCTGAGAGGTTAACCATTCAGAGTAGCGATTTCCTGCAGATTGCGTCATACTGGGGGAACAGAGATATTGTACAAAAACTTCTGAATGACGGAGCATTCGCCAACTCTGCCGCCGGTCCATATGGCACTTCTTTGCAAGCTGCTTCTGCCAAAGGAAATTTAGAAGTAGTGCGGCTACTACTTGACGATGGAGCAGATCCAAATACAATGGACTGGCACGGATGGCCTGCGCGTACAATTGGATTGAAGAATGGACATGCGGAAATCGCCCAGGTTCTGGCCCCAGTCACTATCAACTATCCTTTCCGCACGTGTCTTTACCCTTCTGCCATACGTCAAGTTGGGGAATATTCAACAAAAGTCTATCATCAGGGGACAGAACTAGAAGTCGGTGAGTGTATACATGTACGCCTGCTGAGATTTATGGAGCTTAACCTACTTGACAGGCCCGTGTCCACTCGCACGGCAGTACCAGGCAAATCACCCATTTGTAGCAACGGAGCTGCACGCTTATTTCGAGGTGAAGTTGCTAAGCAAAGACGTACTCCAGTAAGTATTCAGAAAAGACGTGGGCATCATTATGTGTCGACTAAGCAATGACAGGTGTTTTCAAATTGGAGTTTGCGGTGAGGAATTTGAAACCTCGGAAATGTCCTCAAAATCACTTGATTGGGGATACTTGAACCATGGACTCGTCGCCGGGAGGTATAGCCCACGGGTCCAGTGGCTAGTGTATCGAACAGGGGATACTATCGGCTGCGGAGTTGATTACAGCACTGACATGCTGTACTTTACCAGAAATGGCCAGTGTTCCGGTACTTAAACCTCGCTCTTTTCTTCCTGAAAACGCTAATGTGAATTTAGGGAAAATTGATGGTGCACCAACGGGAAGACTTTTTGCTGTCATTGTAGTCGGCAGGAGTGATGAGGTCACTCGGTTTTGCGTTGATTTTGATGCAAAATCTCCGTTTAAGCAGTCCGCATCTACATAATAACCTCCCTGATGGACTTACGGAACCATTTGTTTTCGAAAATTGTTAATACATCAACTACGTATGAGTATATCGCATGGTTGTTCTGATGCGATAGCAGCTGCACAGCCAGCGTCCAAGGAGATTCTGATCCAACTTCCTCCAATATATAAAAGTCGAGAATGTGTACCTGGCGATGGCCAAATAGCCGAATCACTTGACCCTTATACCAGTATTGTAGTACTATAAAGCGTTTCCCAAGCTTACCTATACCCCATTAATCAGCCGAGGCTTTTAGAAGCATGGGCAGCGTACCTCAAATACTAAACTGAAGCTCAGCAGAGCAGTTCCTGCTAGTGCTGGTAAGTATATATATGATTAGATGCCACACGAAAAATAGATCGAATGTATCTGCAGCCCTCAGGCCCGAGCCGATCTCTCATAAACCCCCGGAAAATGCACGTGTTCCGAGGCCTAAATATATCGCTGGATACCAGGGCCAGAACCTATAACGAATTTAATATCTTACTAGATGACTTATGGCTTTAGAGTGAGAACAGTGTGTCCAGCGTCTCGTCTTGAAAGATCAATGCAGTGCGTGCTTGCGTAAAAGTACATTATCAGCAAAAAGCTTCGAACGTCACGTCCATTGTTTGGAACAGTCCATTCTTTATCAGGATCTACTACATAGCTAGAGAGAGAACTTTCTTACAATTACATGCTCTGTGTAATTGGGCATCTTTGATAAATAAATATTGAACAGTGCTTCTTGAAGGAAATGGAACGCGAACCGCGTATGATATTTGAAACAAACCTTTTGACGTAGGTCCGTAATCTGGAAATGATCAAATCGGTGGTAAGAAATTCTTGAAATTCATGGGCGAGAAAATTAATGAAAGAAGTGCCTTCGGCACTGCACCTCGTCTGGTCCAAGGCCGTGGTAATGTTCGACGGCTCGGCATAACCGGGTAACTTTGACGAGCCTGAAACACTGGGCCACATCGCTCCCGCTTGCTAATGTGAGTACTGGTGTGTGGGCAGAACATGCAGAAAGGTACGTTCGGTCACTTGGAATGGCAAACACGGGCCGAGTCTCCGGCGGGATAAGCATGATGGATTCGGCCCAGCAGCGACGTGCAGCTGACGACGTAAGAGTAGTCAGACTGGTATGTTGCTGTGCTTTCATTTGCCAACACGTGTGAGCATCCGCCAATGAAAAGCGCAGATCGACAAGAAATTAGCAGCCATTCTAACGGTCGGTCACCGAAAGAAAAGTTGCGGGTCTCAGAACAAACAATACACGTGTACTGTGCATCAAGATGTTTCTCCTCTGTCGGATTTACCCAGCATCCAGGTCAGGCGCCTTGTAAAGCACCCGAAGCTAGAATGGGCTCTACCAAGGTCTGATTGCAGCAATTCATATCAGCAGGTCCATCCCACGCTCGTCAAGTAAAAGGTGGGACCCACGACCAGGGCCCCGGTAGAGAGTTGCATCCTTGTTTGTAGGGTTCTGCTCTGGGAGTCTATAGGTCCATCGGCAGGGCTGCAACAGCGTCTCGAGTCGGGCGAGCAGAAGTTGCTAGCAAATGAACCGAGTAACGTGATATTGGAATCAAAAAGGAAACTATTTGCATAAAAAAAAAAAAAGAAAGGAATGCCCTTGCGAACAATACCCTGTAGGCTGTTCCCCTTCAGCGATAGCACACCACAACTCAACAACAGTTTCGTATCTCCATGACCATGCTTCAGCAACTTCTGTGTTTCAGATTGCCACCAGAAACACCCATACTTAGAGACCAACACCAGCAACTCCCCATCCGCCCCATCCTTCGACTCTCAGCTTCTCCGTTTCGCCTTAGTACACAAACAAACTGCTGACGGCGCATCGGCGTAAACAGCGGCCGACCTGCAGCCAGCGGCTGTGCAGCGGGAGGGCGGGAGCGCTATCCCCAATTTCCTCCTCGAGTCAGCATGCATCAGCTTGCGCCTCACCCATGACTGTTGTCAGCACCCGCAAACCGCACGTTTATTCCCGCCACATGTATTGTAAGCCCAGCTGGTTGGAGCACGGTCCCATCGTCTGCGTAGGCTCGTGCGCTTGGCGACGAGATCGTCGGGTGACCTGCAGATGGGCAGTTGGGCTGGAGATTACGCACCACAGCAGCCACTCAGAAAGCTTCGATGCACCACAAAGGACTGGCCAACGACGGGCCAGCCGCTGAACGGCGCCCCATCATTGCGCGGTTGGTGGTTAGTGGATCTTCCCGCTGCCCAGCGCGCGCCACTGCCGCAATCATAGATCTTGTTTGTGCTTGCCTCGTGAGATGCGTGGCTGGACGGGGACCCACTGGCTGTGCGCGGGCGTTGGTGGCTACAGGCAACAGTGGTGACCGGGCAGCGCAACGGAGCTAGTGATGAAAAAGGGCAATGGTCCGTGGGGGTCTTCGCCCAATCTGGGAGATACGATTGCAAAAAATGGACACGTGGGGGCTGAAAAATCAAAACCAAGCTGACCATGTTCACGACCTTCCCTGCTGGTACGCACAAATCCGAACGCGAAAGGCCCCGGGTATCTGGATCGTGGGGCGGACGGATGCAGATGAGGAGGGGATCTGGCAAGTGAGATTGACTGTAGATACTAATCCGTAGCGACGACGGCATTAGCTGCATCAAGT
The DNA here is from genome assembly GCA_009801085.1 of Lasiodiplodia sp. COLG20. NCBI lineage: Eukaryota > Fungi > Ascomycota > Dothideomycetes > Botryosphaeriales > Botryosphaeriaceae > Lasiodiplodia > Lasiodiplodia sp. COLG20. The sequence goes on from VNWV01000009.1 coordinate 116,009, forward strand.
GGTGGCGCCACCAGCAGGAACCGCAGCAGTACGCATTCCCCCATGTTCTGTAGTGGTGTGCTCCGAGAGGGGCGATGCCAATGAGTGCAGCACCGGCGATCCTTCCGCTCAGATGATCCACCTCAGCGGAGCGGACGGGAGGGCTGGGGCGGCGGTATCGGCGGTCGATTAGCCCCCACTTCTAGCTGCAAGGTCATCAATCAGGATCGAGTTCGCAGGGGAAGCCTCATCCTTCTGTCCGCGGGAATCTGATCGTGAGGATCGAGCAGCGCGTGAGTGCGGCCTGAATCGCGTTGATCGTAAGGCAACAATGCCTGGTCAGGAACGGAGAGCTGAACGTTGGGTGGCTGGCTGGCGGCGAATACCGCACCGTTGTCAATGCCATCTCTCTTCATGTATTTTCCTTTCTGAACAGGTTCATTGAAGGCGGAAATTACATCTTTCGCCGATTCCTCTCTCTACAAAATCTAGCTTCATGCACGACGTGCTGTATAAAGCCCGATTTCGAACACCGCCCTCTCTCATAGGCAAAGTAGGTCAAGCCCTAGGTCTTCGCTACCATTGTGTCGGGTACCTCTTTCTTTTTATGGCCTGTCCTTCTAGGATCCACCGGGATGATCCTTCTTAGTGCTGATGCTTAAATGGGGCAACATGCCAAATGTTGCTTTCAGCCAGGGTGGTTCTGCAAATCTTAGCTCAAAGGGCGTCGGGTGTCTCATTGCCCCACATCAGGTGGCTAAATCTGGGTGCCGGCTCAGTGCTCGCTCTCGCGTACCATGCACACAATGCATGCTGAATCGAGAAGCGGACTAGGGGCTCCGGGGTACCTATCACGGGGGGTATGCGAATCGTACGTGCAGATCAAGAAGTCACCTGTCAGCAAGCAGGGGACTGGAGGACCAAGCCGCAATCACATCCAAACACCTACAGAAATAATTGCGTCCAGGGCTGAAGGGCCAGAGCCAGGGCGCTGGAACTGACCGCCCGCCACCACCACCACCACATTGGGGCGATGACGCGCTATGCAACATCCACCTGCACCTGGAAATGCCCGAAACGCACTTCTGCCTCATCCTTCTCACACACCCCGTTCCTGGAGGCTGAGTCGTGATGATGCAGTCCAAGTCTATGCTGCAGGGTGTCACGGTAATATATCTGACTCCAAATCTTCCGTACCTTTCGCTGCTGGTCAGAACACGACACCGCCGGCATAATCATGAGCAGAGGACACATTAAAGACAGTGCTATGCACCCCAGCTCCGCAGTACCTGCCTCAACTGGCCCCGTCGTCCGACGCAGGTGGACTCCACAGGAAGACGATATCCTCCGTACCGAGGCGGAGCTCCAATGTACGTATTAATCGCTGTCGCCACCCTGCCAGGGACTTCCGGACCATTTACTGAGTCTATCGTGTTCCAGCAAAAGACGGTCGGCCCAGTGACTGGAAACGGATAGCACTGCGGATACCTGGCCGCTCCAACAAGGACTGCCGGAAGAGGTGGAACAAGATCTTCACCCGTATCAACAAAGGCACCTGGAACCCGGAAGAAGACGAGGCTCTGCGGGAAGCCGTGATGCAGTACGGCTGCAGGTGGGCGCAGGTGGCACAGCAGGTGGGAAGCAGGAACGCCGAACGTAAGTGCAACCTTACACAGTCCTGACATCTACTTTTAGTTCACGCTATTAACTGTCCCACTAGAATGTGCGAAGCGGTGGAACCACTCTTTAGATCCAGAGGTCGACCGCAGTGTGTGGACTAAAGAAGAAGACGCATGCTTGCTGGACGCCATCACCAAGTACGGCAAAAGTTGGAAGACTATCGCGGAGCAGGTCTTCCCTCGTCGCTCGACTACAGACATCAAGAACAGGTACGTTTGACCCCTGCGCTTGTCCTCCAAGGCCACCATTAACATGAATACAGGTATAGCATCATCATACGGCGGCGGAGTCCAAACACAGACTGCAACACCGCCCTTAAGATGTCCGAAAGTCCGAGTCCTCAAGCTATTTCCAGCCCTGAGGACCTGGGATCCCTGTCCGAACCGCTGGGGTCCAGCATTTCCTCCAACGGCTCTCCATCACATTTCGACGTTTTATCGTTCTCCGGCTCCTCACCTGAAATGACCGAGGTCTTACCAAGCGTTGACAACTCTTCCATCATCGGTCTGGGCGTTGGCCTGGACAAGTCAATGTTTTACGACCTCTCTCACGTCGACCCAAACCTACATATCCACCCATCCATGGACGCATTTAACGCTTTGCCTTGGAAGCTGGAAGATACCTACTCAGGCCAAGTGGAGCAGAATTTCAATTCCAGTGTACCCATGCACTGGGACGGGGGCTATGAAGACGTCTCTGCTGGCGGCGCAATGACGGTACATCACGAAGATGATACTGTGGTTCATTGTGAATCAACTCCGAATCCAACTGTCAACACACCCAACAATCCATCGAAAGTTACGTTGCAGATGGAGGGCGTCTCATCACATCTCCTACATCGCATGCTTGGCATGTTATTAGAGTCGCAAACGCAGTTCAAGATAGAAAATCGGTAGACATGTGTCTACGAAATAGAATTGAGGCTGTGAAAAGTCAGACGAGTCACTTTGTTCGTGATTACCACTCTTGCCATCCCTACTGGGACCAGTGTCTTCTCCGCCATAACAAATTATCATTTGATAAGGCAAATTTGCGGCCTCAGAGGGTAGTCTGAAAAGGGCAAAAAGAAAAAAAGAAAAGTCACAAATCAGACCATACCAAGCCCGGCGTGCTGCTCGTCTACAGCCTCTGGTTCCGCCTTGACTACCGTACGTGATTTCTCTGCCTGTGCAGGGATCTCTCTAAAATGTGCGCACCGTCAACAGCTCCCGTATATTCATTTCCTGGTGTCCCATGCCTGTTCTGGTGTTCCCATGCATCAATAAACCTGTGGCGCAAATCATAGCTTTTCTGAGTAATCAACACGGAAAATCTTATAATGATCCCCATGATCGGCAACGAAATCGCTTAGAACACCACATCAGAGATTTTCGCGTCTGGGATGTGGGCAGTGTTCACGTTCATGTAGCTCATCACAATTTATGACTCACGAGAAAGAGAACGGTGACAGCCATGAAGACGAAAATGGCCTTCTCATGAGCCTTTTCCGGAACTACGATGCGGAACTATGTCTCGGTCTCCAATGTATTGAGACCATTGCGCGCGGCTGCAGCTGCTGGTAAATCGAATCATCGCCTTCACCAAAGCGCATGGATGCAGTGATGCATCGCAGCGGCCCGAAGCAATATCTGCCTTGCCATGGAGGCGGCACGGTAATCCATACCGCGGGTCAGGCTCAGCTCGGCTGCAGCGCACCGTCTCCTCGCTGGAGCCTTGCGTCTCTTTCCCCTACAGACCAAGGGTGTTTGCTCCCTCGGCACCATCCTGTTCCCCAAAAGGCGCAGATAGCACCGGCTCGAGACTGGTGTGCAGGAGGAAATCTATATCAAACGTATTATTATCAGCATAGCCGCCCCAAAAGGGGTCGCTGAATGTCGTGCCGGCTGCCTGCGGAACGACACCAGGTGCGTGCAGATCAGGCTGATCCAGCTCCCCGAGGACCGCCGAGGCAGAAGTCGTGTTCCCGGTAGCAGCAGGCTGCGGAGTGGTTGCACGCTGTGGCACATGATGCGAGCAGCTGCTCGCAGTCCTGCTCGACACGCTGACGATGGAGCCTCCCGAAGACACCTGGCCCGTCAGTCTCTCCATTAGATCGACAAACGCCTCGGCGATCCAGATCTTGACAGGCCATGATTTCGACAGCTCGCTCAGCGCAAGCAGGCATTGTCGCGCCTTGTTCTCGGCGAGCTGCTGACGAACGTGGTCGCGCCTGCATATGGCGATGGTGTGGACTGAGAGGGCGCCGAACAGTGATGGGAGGCTGTTGTGTGTGGGGGGTTAGGGTGTTACGATTTTTCGGAAGGTGTGTGTGTGGGTTCGTACAGGTGGATCTGTGCAAACTTGATTGCGCCGTTCCCCAGGAGGTCCTCTGCCATACGCGTTATCGAATCGGCAGCGGAGCGGACCCGCACGTCCCTTTCAGCATCGGCCGAGGAGAGGACTTCGATTGACCTCGGTCGAAAGAGAAGTATGTAATAATTTCTCATGCTGCGTCAATAGAAGCCTTCGTATTGGAACTGGTTCTGGTAGCTTACTGATATGAGAAGTGGAGCATGCTGGCCCAGAAGGACGCGTCCAATGATCCGCTGAGCGGCTCTTTTCGGAGTTGATTTGGTAACCGGGATTCCCATTGTGATAGCCTCCCCACCAATGCTTCTGTGTCGGACCGTCCCGGCTCGGGAGGGCGGGGACTGAACTCTTTGGTGAGAATATCCCCAACTAAAATGGCAGGAGTAAGCACCCCTGCGTGAACATCCTGATATTTCGGATCATCTTACGTATCATAGCCAACTTCGACATCTCGATGACATACGATATATGGAAGTCTTGCTGAGCAGGTATAAGACCCCGGTCGTAGTCGTCATCGAAGGTGAAATCCTCTTCAGTGAGAGGCTCGACATCGCAATCCTCGTCTCGGATGCGGCATGGCTGGCCAAAAGCCGCAGCGGTGTGGTGATCACGGACCTATCTGCATCAGCGCCGGCGGGGGGAAACAATTCTGTACTTGGGGGCGATTTACGTAGATGGACCACCAAATTCGCTTCCGCAGAGACCTTTCCCCTGTGCTTCTCACCGATCGTGATGTGCTGGGTTACTGTCAGCATTAGCTACGCGCATTTTGCATGGATAGACGCACGAACGATGCAATTTCAAAGACTGCGCGACAATCACTGAGCAGGCAACCCAATAACACGTGTCTTTCTGCTCGTCATGCCCGGCCCACCAGAAGCCGAGAAGCAGAAGACAAGCCACGACTAGTATGGGATCACGCTCGTAGTCTCCATCATACAGCGCCTTCGCCCGGAGATAATGCGTCCTTCTTGCCGTGGTCCGGTCACTGTACCCAGCGGCATGTACAAGACTCTCATCACACACTGTGAAGCCTAGAAGATAGATTGTCTGAAGAACAAGTGGGGAGCATTCGCCGCAGAGGTACCTTCGCATGAACTCCTTTCGATCAAAGACCGGGTAAGCGGGGTGGATGACCTCGAAGAAAGCACGGATCAGCTCATCGGCTACTTCCCCGACTGGCATGATTAAGGCCTCTGCGAGAGAAACAAACCTGCCAACTCGCCCGCCATTATCAGAAACTGGTCGCTCTACGATGGAGGCTGGGATCGAGTAATGGACTTTCAAGGACTCGGTGATGCCGTCATCGGCTTTGTAGACGACCTCGACGATGTAAGAAACACGATGACTCTTCGCGGTACTGTGAGGGCGGGTGATCTGCCTGGATTGATCTTCTTGCGTCTCAGCCACAGGCTGGACCTCGTTCATTCCGGTGGAGAGCGTGTCGAAGCCCTCAATTTGCGTTTCCCGGACTGGCGACTTGTCTGCATTCGAGCCATTGCAATGCTGAGGTGCATCCACATCGCGGATTCTCCCTGATGACGCTGCGACTTGGAAATTTGGCTGAGTCGATTGACCGGGAGATGCATCTCCAGATGCGCTTTGGTCTCGTGAGACGCGTTGCCTTTTTCGGACATACCTGCCAAGACCTGCTCAGCTCCTGTGTGCGCAGCGCTTGAGGGGAGAGCAGGTTCAACGTACTTTCCCCGTTTCGACTCAATCAACTCGCATGGCGTCCTCCGCGTGCGGCAGTGCCAGCACGGTTGTCCGTCGGCGGCGTCGCACTTCACCCGCCGGGCGTTGCACGCCTTGCAGGCGATTCGGGCTCGGCGAAGATGGGTCGGGGGCGTGTCCGCAGCCAGGCCGTGGCCAGAGGCCTCGGTTGCTTCGGTCATATGTATCGGAGTTCCTGGCGTGCCGGATTGCATGACCGGTGGGAAGGATTGCAGGAGAGAAGGCGAGGGTGGACGTCCGTCTGTAAGATCCCGAGGCAATTGGGGTTTCCCCGCCGAGATTGAACCGCCCTGAGATCCCGAGGGCTCTCGGGCTTGGGTGACTAAGCTTCCGCTTTTCTGGTTCAGAGTAACATACGCTATAATGCTCTAGTGGATTTAGCGATGATTCAGCTCTGTAGTATTTACTTTCACGAAATGCTCCACATTTGTATCGTGGGTAGTGCAGTTATACAGGCCTTGCCGAACCATTAAAATGTGAAGTAATCTATCAGCATCTGGTATTTTTTTTTTTCCTTCACACTGCATAATTAGTCTATCAGGAAATTTTCATTAGTCAGGAGATATAATGCGCCGTTTTTATGGTCACAAATCAGAAGGCAGTTGGAAGAGTCTTCGGATACACTCTAACAGTAAATTTCTACATATGCCAGTTTCAGAGTGCGAGCATCAGGTGGCCACCGCAAATCTGCTTTTTCCCCTGAGTAGCTGGCCGTACTGGAAAAATAGCCACGGAAACGGCATCATAACAAGCGTAAGAAATGCAAGGACACTGGTGGCCCACTGGTATCCAAGCCCCTCATACATCTGAATTCCGAATAAAGGGAATGCGGCTGTTGCATTCAATGTTAGTAATGCAGTGATTTTGGAGCCCCACTCGTGACATACCTGCGAAGGAGCACCGCACGAGACCATTGGAGGCCAGGGCTGATGCAGCGTATCGTGGGTAAGCATCTACCTGGATAAATAGTCAGCATATGGAGTTGTTTAAATCCTTCGTAACAATCCCACGTGAGACGAGGCCTAGCGTACAAGATACGTAAAAATTCCCGTGAATGCAAGCAACATTCCACATCCAAACACAGCTGATCCAAGTATGGGTATTATCCAGTGTATACTCGGGTAAGTCGTCCAGCCGAACCAGAACAGGCCGACGGGAATAAGGAGACCACCAAGGATAGCTGGGGGAAGTCGGTACTCCGGCTCCTCTCGGGTAGCCCCTTTTTCTTCTTTCAATAGTAGATGCATACGAAGGCGAGACCATAAAGGATTGCTAGAAGCTGCCACGAGCATCCCTACAATAATTCCTAGAAACGTCAGACCAACCTGCCACAGGTTCATGCCATGGTTCGTTCGGAATACGAGGGGGAAGGATCCGAAGAACAGGTACAAGATACCCAGCAAAATCGCCGAGTAAATATTCAGGCAAAGGCACATAGGTTCGAGTAAAAGAAACTGGAGCGGCCGCAGGAGCGAAAGTCCGATCACCCTCCTCTTTGACCTGGTATTTTTCTCTATTGGCGCCTTGAACCTGTCATCTCCTGATTCACTCCGAAGCTTTCTGGCTTTTGCCCTCAGCATAACTGGATGGTAGGTTTCCGGGGCGAGGACGACGATTGCAATCCACAGGGCTGTGGACCAAATGATGATGAAGTAGTAGGTCCACCTCCAATGTGCGTAGTAATTGATGAAGCCACCAATCACCGGGCCCAAGGACGGACCGACAAACGGGGCGGATGAGACGAGAACCATTGGCGTTTGAATCTCATGGCGTGAGAACACATCACCTACGGTTCCTCCGGCAACAGACAAGAAGGTACCACCAGCGAACCCGTTGAAGAAACGAGCTACAATCAGTACCGCGATATGTTTTCCAACAGCTGATGGAATCGTCCAGATGGTAAACAGGGTCCAGGAAACGAGGTATATGGGCCTTCGTCCGTAGTACTCGCTCAAAGGGCCGGTGAACAACGGTCCCAGGGCGATTCCCAGCACAAACGACGACAGCCCAACCGTGGCTACGAGGGACAGCGTGCCGAACTCGGCGTTCATCTGGGTATATGTGGTGGTGTAAATCGAGCTGGCGCATGTCCTTCAATTGCGTCGTCAGCAGTTATCGTGTGAAGACACCTATTGTCCGCGCACTCGAGTGGGGCAATGCACGCCTTGAAGGAGATGGCATAGGCTTACACGCATAATGTTCCGGTACAAACGATGATTACAATGGCCCACTTCCGTGCCAATGGCATGCTTCTGGGGCACATGGGATCATGGTCGCCTTCGAATGCGACTTCGTGCGGATCATGTTTAAATTCCCCGATCGCGTGGTGGCCGCTTTCCACATCTTCACCTGTGCATTCCTGCGAGAATCGCTTCTCATCGCAACCGGCGTTATGGCTATTGGTGCTGTGTTGGTGGCCGGTGCTGCTGACGGTCGTCGGAGAACGTTGAAACGAGGGGATCGATTTGATCGCTTGGGTGGGCAACGAGATGCTCATGGATTTGAAACAGCTGTTGGAAGAAGGAGTTCAATCTTCGTGTTGTCGAAATATGAGATCTGGACATCTCGTCCCAGTCGCGGCAGTATGGCGTTTTACCAGAACTGCGTACCAGATTTGGGGGAAAATGCTCGCTGCTGAAGGAAACCGGCAGTAAGATTTGCCACTGGAATTATCGTAAGACCTCGGCTCACTGAAAGCAATGGTTCAATCTGCTTGGAGAAACCTTTGGTTCTTCGGCTATATGAGATATCCTTTAGGTAATCATGAACCCTCGATTTCTTACAAAATACTACGGTAAAGTTCCTGAATCGAGATGATTGGACAATCGCGCGACTCACGTCAGTGCAAAAAATTCTTACCTCGCCTCGGTCAAAGGTTCGCTTGCCCCACCTTGACTGGCTTTGACACGCAACATGGGAGCACCATGCCATAAATGTCAAATGTCACCACTTTATCAGTTTCCCCGGAAAAGGTCCAAGTAAACACGATTGAAATTCGAAAATCTGTCAATCAAGCAAACACGAAAAGTAATCCTCCAGAGTCTACCCCGCCAATTCTGCGGTATTTCCAACATTTACATCGAAGCAGCAATGTCTACTAGTCAAGAAGACCCAATCGATACGGTGAGAGCGGAGTACCACTTGTCTCGGAGAGGAGCTTGCAACTTCGTACACCGAGATGTATGGGGCCCGCGAGAAAAGTCCATGGCAAATCCATGGTCGCCACAAAATCCTGACGGAATGTGTGTTCATCTCGTTTCACTCAACGAGAAACAACCCAGTGCTTACTCGTGCAGGGTCATTCTCCGTCTGGCTGAGAACAGTCTTTTGCATGCGGATATGGTTGATTTTATCAACTCCAAGGTCAGTTCTTCCCGCGCATTATTTGTTCGCCTGCTTATCTTTTCTAATCAGACTTCTGCTGTACCTATCAATCATCTCACTTACAGCACAGGACCGCGCGGGTCACGTCGTCTTCGAAATGCTGCAGCTGCATTCCTGAATGACGAGTTCCAGTCTCGCCAAACCATTACGGCGGACAATCTTTTCATTACTCCTGGTTTGGCCAGTGCCATAGATGGGATAACCTGGTCAATTTGCAACGATGGAGATGGTATCCTGGTTCCGCGTCCATACTACAATGGATTTGATGTGGATGTCTTGAACCGGAGCAATGCTCGAATAATCGGGGTCCAGTACGAGGGAACAGAGGAATACTCAGAGCTTGATGATCTATTCCGCCCTGACGTAAACAGGAAAGCACTTGAAGCCGCCTTGGAAGAGGCAAAAACTGGCGGCACAACCATCCGTGCCCTGATGATTTCCAAGTGAGTTCTCACCTTCCAGCAAATTTCTGACCAGAAGGTATTGACATCAGCACGTCCAGTCCCCACAACCCTCTCGGAAGATGCTATGTCAGTATTCGTCCTTAAAGTTAATTTATTTGCCATTAAGGTTTAGATGCTAATTGCAAGCACCAGCCCCCTGAGGCTCTGAAAGAATTTGCCTCATTCTGTGGGCGGCACCAGTTGCACCTCCTCTCCGACGAAATCTACGCCAAGTCCGTTTTCTCCAACCCTGCGATTACCAATCCGATTCCATTTACCTCCATACTGTCCCTCGATCTCGGCGATCTAATCGATCAATCCCTCGTGCATGTGCTTTATGGTGCAAGCAAGGATTTTTGTGCCAACGGCTTGCGCCTGGGATTCGTCTGCACCAGCAACCAAGGAATAATCGGCGCCATGTCAAGCATCGGGTTCGTGCCAAACGATGGACTTATCAAAGGACGTATCTTGCTAATGGGTTGTTCTGACTAGCATATTTTCCTGGTCATCGCACATAATTCAAGATGTTTGGGCCACCATGCTGGAGGACAGGCAATGGTTGGAAAACTTCATGCGTAAGAAGACACAGCTTATGGAGGAGAATTATCGCATCGTAACTTCATTCTTTCATGAACATGATATACGCTACTACGAGATGTAAGTACACGTAAGTTTTGAATGTAATCCCTCATCTCAACTAACGGATCTTCAGGAATGCGGGTCTGTATATTTGGGTGGACCTCCGTCATTTGCTTTTGCCAAAGTCGTCGTCTCAGCAGACAGATTCCAAGGCACTCCAACTCACCTCTCCTGAGTCTCACACTTATAAACAGCGCGAACTGAGCATTGCGGATACCTGCATCAAGAACGGAGTCATGATTGCACCTGGCCACATATACATGCCCGAAGAGTTCGGCTGGTTCCGCGTCACCTTCACCCTGGGGAAGGAAGCGTTGAGAGAAGGCTTGACCCGGCTCTGGAGAGCATTAAAAGAGGCCGAGGAAGAATTGCGGGATTAATGTCTTCTCAGTAAAGTTTCTGAGAGGAATGATGAACTGTCTGAGTTGAATATGAGCATGGAAATGGCTCACTGGACATGTAATGACTTGATGTTCAAGGCACAATAATGAGCACAATAGTAATTCAGAACGAATCGCTGAAGAGCAGATTCGCCTGACTGATTAATTTCTTAAAAAGATGAATCTAACTATGTAACGTGGCCTGTAGTAGCTCTCAACAGGGTCCTTGTATAGTCCGTGGTTAGTCTCTGAGTCACATTGAGTGTTGGTGTGCTAGTATGAGGTGAACCGTTACAGGACTAGCTCGAGATAACGAAATAATAAATTTTGGGCAGCTTTGGCTTCGGAGGCCTAGTTACACAGGAATTGTTGCCAGTGGAGCTGGCATTGGCCAAGAGGAGGTGTGCGAAGGTGACATTCCAGAAGCCGACTAGACAGCCAGTGTCACATTTTTACAAATCGCTCTCGATGTTTCAGCAGAATAATAGAGGGCGACCTCGAAAAATTTCATATACAAAGACAGGCTGCATCCCTTGGCTGGAGCAACTTAAAGGCAAATTCTACTCGTATTCAGAAGGTAGATGGCTGGACGGCAAAGTGTTGGTAGTCAGCTGGCCCCCTCCCCACTCTTTGAGAAGAGATTGTTTGGTGGTGTTATGCAACTCGCTCAATTCGTTCAATGCGTATCCGGCGGTAGCTTGTTACATTCTCAGGAGAGCTAGACCAGGACCGAAACCCCGGTAGTTACGTAAGTGGCGGCCAATAGCACCCCGCCCATGAGGCCCCCACCTGCACGTTATGTGAACCGCTATCAGCGCGCCCTAACCGTCAGCGGAATGGAAACTGCTCCCCGGATTTGAGCCCTATTCTGGAAAAAGATGCAACACACACGATGCATCTTTTCCGAAGCAATAATTACCGGACATCCCATCGCGGGGTTTAGAAAATTAGGCCCAGGGTCCTTTCTTTAGAAACGTGATGATATCTGGAGCCTAGCGCCGCGAAATGCAAAGTTATGCAGTTGGACAAATGCGAAGCTCATCATGAAGGACTTCCCATATAAATCGCTCGACCGCGGCATGGACCGGCCGTTCCGCAGGCTGGAACTGCTCCCCGGAACTGGCCAGATCAATTGCAAGCTGCAGCACGTCTTTTTAGCCGACAATCCGCAATATGAAGCCATATCGTACCACTGGGGTCCCACTCGCACCGAATTCACACATGAAATAATATGCGACGGCCTCAGGTCGAAAATCACAGAGAGTCTACACTGCGCCCTGATGCGCTTCCGGAAAACAGACGCCTCCAGGTTTCTGTGGGCAGACCAGATCTGCATAAACCAAGACGACAAAAGCGAACGTGCATTCCAAGTCAGCATGATGCGCGAGATATACGAAAACGCTTACCAGACGCTGATATGGCTCGGGAACAAGGAGCCCAAACAGAAAAACGACGACCCGGACGAGGCATTCAAACTGCTGGAAATACTGGCTACTGCACACGAGAAGCGGCGAGCCCGCACGCCGCCCGACAAACGAACACTTTTCGAGCTTTCGCGCGCAGAAGTTACCGAACTGTCCCTGCCCTCCGTGATATCGGCCCCGGTTTGGAAAGCCGTCTGGCTGATACTGTCACGGCAGTGGTTCCACCGCCTCTGGGTGATTCAGGAAGTCACCGTGTCGAGACAGGTAGTCGTGCACTGTTCGCGCTCAGAGATCGCGTGGTCGCGCCTGGTTTCGGCTACGACCTGCGCCTTTGAATTGGCCGGCGTGCTCCACATGCTGGGCAATTATTCGACCTTCGGCGCATCGGTGGAGAACGTACGGAAAGCAAGACTGGACGGAAAACCCAAGAGTCTGACGAGCATGCTCATTGAATTCTCGCACTACGGAGCTTCGGATCCAAGAGACAAGGTGTTCTCCCTGCTCGGCCTGGCGTCAGCGCAAGATCGCAAGCTCGTTGAGATCGACTACAGATCGCCACCCGAGACGACCTATCTCAACACCACGGTGGCTATTCTCAAGCAGTCTCAAAACTTGGACATCCTTTGCGCGGTGAACAGAAATTCTGAAAAGGAAGCAGAGGTGCAAAATCCGAAATTGCCAACCTGGGTCCGCGACTACAAGGATTCGCCGATTCCAACAGCGCTGTGTTTGATGCCATGGCACAACATAAGCAGCAGGCCGAGAATGGAACGGGGTCCCAGATTCAGAGCTGCCGGCCTTTCACAGTCGGAACCTACTTTCTCGGATGACCTGAAAAAGCTCAGCTTGAAGGGCTTCGTGCTGGACACTGTTGCCAAGACGGCGCTTCCTCAGCATCCTCCTCGCGCAAATCAAGTAAAGGGGTTGATTCCAGCAAGGAAAGCCCTGAAGGACGGAACCAGATTTCTGGAAGCCCTTGCGGACTGGAAATCGCTTATCATGGCTCACGGTCCGAAATACAATACTGGGGAGGACACCGACGACGTGTATTGGCAGATTCTCATCGGCGGATGTTCTGAGGAAGAGCGCGATGAGGTGCGGAATGAATGGCACAGTTTGAGGGGAGATACCAGTTACTATAATACCCTGCACAGGTACTCTTTAGCGCGATTCCGTCTGGTGTGTTTCCTAGTGATTGGTTTCATAATCGCCAGCGCTATGATATTGGCGCCGCGACTGAGGAAGAAAAAAGTTCTTCGATTGGCGTTTCTGGATAGGATGGTTGTCTGTACGGGCAGAAGGATGGTTAAGACTGCGTCTGGGCGGTTAGGTCTTGCACCCGCTGGTTGCATGGTGGGGGACAAGATTGTGCTTTGTCGGGGAGGAAGTATGCCGCTGGTATTACGGCAAGATGGGTGTGAGTGGAAGCTGATAGGTGCAGCTTATATTCACGGAATCATGTATGGGGAGGCGTATGAGGACCAAAAGTGCGAGACTATAGCGCTCATTTAATAAATAGTAGGCCCTTTCTCAACTGATCTACGATAGGTAGTTCTTGTATTGTAAAGATATCTAACCTGAGAGAAATGCTGGTTATTGAATCTTCGGGACACGAACAACATGTTTGACTTTAAGACAGCCGATTATCCTTTTGTTAATCCCGCGGTCGATTATGCGGAGTTGCGGACTGGAGTTGTGGAGCCGAGCTGTGGAGCCGAATAATTCGGCTAAACAAACAACACCGTTTACTCCTTGATATTGGTTACCGACTGTTCAAAGGAAAATGAGTAGCCTCTTGAAGGGGTAAGCGATTTGGATACTATGGACACTCAAAGGCGGGACTAAGCTCAAATAGACCTTTATTCTGCGTAAATACGATGTGCGGCTGCTTGTACTTCAACGCCGATCTTCAGGAAAAGAACCACATTATCAAACTGTTATAGGGAGGCATTAAGATTGTTACGAAGAGAATGGCACAGAGTGACATATGAGTAATATGCCCGGTGCAGCTGTTGTCGGCGTGCATGCCCCCATGTACAATCTCCCAGTTGCTCTATGCAATGTAGGATTCTCTTTCAGCACGAATTCCTTTCAGTCCAGCCTATCTTACATGCGTAAACCCGGCAAACGGAATCTCTAGCCGTGTCCCCACCAGAATCCCCATCTCTACACCACGCCCTCCGCCTCCACGCCCCCCAACCTCCGAAAAATCCTCCTATACAACCAACACGTCGGCCACGCCCCCATCGCCTCGCACAGCGCCTCCGCCTCCGCCAGAAGCCTCCTCCGCCCCGCCGCCGTCCGCAAGACGCCCACCCCCGCCAAACGCGGCTGCCCAATCCCGCACTCGACCCAGAAGTCCTGCGCTGCTGCCGCCGATGCCCCATCCAACTCGTCCAGGTACACCACCGCCGCTTCGTCTGCTCCACCGCTACCTCCTCCTCCGCCGCGGAAGCCACCCCCGCCATTGCCGCCGCCGCCGTAGCTGCTGTCATTACTGTCACTCGGTTCCTCCAACCGCGCATACAACCACAACACAGCCACCGAATGCAGCAGCACGGCCGGCGCCCCGCACGCGGCTGAGCGGTACGTGCGGAGCAAGCCGTACGCCTGCGCCGCGTGCCGGACGCAGGCGCGCGCGTGGCGGCGGTTGGGGGTGAGTAGGGAGCAAGCCGGGTATGCGCCGCCGTCGTCGTTTTCCTCCTCCTCTTCCTCCCCACCACCTGCAATCGCCCTAAACACGCACGCCATGACGTCTCTAACCGGACAATGTTGCGCCAGTTTTCCCCAGTGGAAGGCGAGTAGTGCGTCGATGGCGCGGCGGCGGTGGCTGGCTGGCGCGGAGGCGTCGGTGGGGATTTCGAGGGTGGGGATGAAGTCCAGAATCGTGATGTCAGGCGTCTGGTGGGGGGCATGACTGAGGTTGAAGATGGCGGAGAGCTTGCCGAGGTGGCCGAGGCGGGGCCAGAGGCTGGCGGGGGAGGAGTGTGTTTCGAGATGGTGGAGGCTCGGGGGTGGGGGTGGATCTGGTTGCGTTAGTGGCGGGGCTGCGAGGGTGGATGGAGGAAAAGGGAGGAAGGGGGTGTGGACGTACAGGGACCTTGGAAGGTGTTAGACCAGGCGAGGGCAGAAGGAGCGGACCACATGTCTTCGTGAGAGGGTAGCTCGATTCGCAGTTCTTCCTTACTGATGACGGAAGTGATTTGGGCGTGGAGGCGGATGTGGTGGTCCAGGACCTTGTGGACGGCATCAGGCTTGGGGTTTCGCTGATGGCAGATGGTGTAACTCACCGACATGGCGTGGCTGGTCCGCCTGTTTTCCTCTTCCTTGATCCACAGGTGCCAACGGTCCTCGAGTGGGATGGCTCTCGCCGCGTCGGGGCTGAGACTGGACCCGCTTCGAAACAGCCCCGTTCGTCTGCCGAGTGCGGCGGGGATACACTGATTGATTTCAACTATTTCCATGAGCCGACGGTCACCGGAATGGAGGCCGGAGAGGTGGTGGAGGACGATGCATTGGAGCAGGCTTATTTGTCGGCTGAAGCGATTGTCGGTTTCGCACTTGCGGTCGAGATGTTAGTGTGGTGAGTAGCTGGCGGAGAATGGGGTTCCCTCACCAAATGCATGGTCAATCGCCGGAGTAGCTCCGTCATGGCAAGGGCGCATTGGTTGGCGCCTTCTAACTTGGAATACCGAGCGCCGATTGTTGCCACCGCCAGGGTGAGAAGAGGTCGGGGAGCTCCCTTTCCAAAGGATGGCTGGTGCAGCATCGGAAAAGTTGGATGAAAGTGCTCGAAGTATAGCTGGACGAATGCATTCATCACTGCAGGAGGAGGGATGCGGAGGGCCTGGAAGGGCGGATAGAAGGCTGAGTTTTGCAGCTTCTCAGCAAAACCGGATATGATGCTCAGATCTGATGCCTGAACCTCTGGTACTTGGGCTGAGTCTTCTCGAGCAATATCCTGCGGAGACACGTGTGAGAAGTCCGGAAAGCTCAAGCCGATACAAGCTGATCGAGGCATGTATCGGCGATGCTCTAGATCCACCGCCGACGGCTTGGGGGACAAACACCGTTCATCACCACTAACGATGAGTGAGTCTGGAGATGGCAACTGGGCAGCATCTGGGCTCTGTGGTAACACTGGTTCAATCACCGAGTCGGACAGTTGTTGAAGAAAGCTGAAGTCTGCTGGCCAGCCGCAGTCGTTCACCATCACAGTATCGAGGCCGAACAGTTCCAGGTTGCTGAAATCAGTCTCATCTCCCAGAAGTACATGTGTAGAGTCATTCTCCACTAGGCTGGGTGTAGGAAAAGACTCAAACGGCAGGATGGATGCCAGTTCCTGCGGAAACTCTGATGCCTGCACTTGGCGTCTCCGCTGCGGCGGGTAGGAACATCGTTGCTGCTGTCTTGAGCATCGCTGGCAGGATGGCCGGCTTCCGTCACATCGAAGCTTCGATTGACTGCATGGTCGACAGGCCTGAGTGATACGTGTATGGCGGGATGCCTGTGATCGGGTCCTCTCGAGACCAGGGTGGCGCGCTGAAATATGCCTGGCCAGAGCGTCGCTCCATTATGAAAGTCAGCATCTTTAGGCCTCATATAAAATGTCTTCGATAATCACATACGCGCGACTGAAGCTGTCGAGGCAGATGTCACAAAAGAAGTGCTGGTCAGGGGAGTGTATGCGCGTGTGCCGGTGTAGGTTGCCTTCGCGGGCAAACGTTGCACTGCACTCGGGGCATTGGAATCGAGCCTCTGACATTTCCCTTTTTAGTTTTTGATCGGTCAAGTGGCTTGGAGCATGGGACGAGCTGGCTTGTGGCTGCCTATAAGCCTGGGGAAAATATGGGGAAACGGAGTTAGCGATTTCAGGCCGACCGGCCGAGCGATTATTGGACGTGTCAGTTTCGGCTACCAAAGCTTTAGGCTGGTCGGCCTTATTATGTTTCGTACTATGTGGACTGTGCTGCTGCACTACACCAGCTGGTTGGGATCTGCCAGCGATCAAGCGGAATATGTGGGCCGTCCAACACAACCAGCACTATCACATGCTACAAAAACCGATACAGACCAAAAGCAATCGCGGATGACATAGCGAGAGAGGTAAGCAATCCAACAGCCAAGCCCTGAGAAAAGTAACTGGTATGTCCTCCCAAGGGCTGCGCATAAAGTTTCAACGGGACCTTCGGGATCTCGATTGACCCACTTGCAACGCACTGTACCTCGGAGAAATCGTTCGCGTCAAACGGTGTGTTCCAGCTACCGACATGATGGCGCGGAACAGCTAGAAATACGACCGCTTAGTATATTTGACACGCCTTGACATTTGGGTACTTACGTGAAACAACTGGAGGGATGCAGTTGACAAAGGTCTGCTGGCTGGGGATGAAATTGGCCAAATAAACTGCCTCTTTTTCTCCTGCGAAAATAAAGGTTGCCGGCGTTTTGATTTGAGGATTGCTGAACATTTTATCAATAACGTCGGATCAATCAGGCTTTGGCAACTCACATCTTTGTGGCTAGACTAATTGAGTCTTCCATACTGCTTGTGGGAATGCAAAGAAGCTCGATAGCCTCCCCGGACTCATTTCTTCTTACTTCGTCAGAATGATATTTGATTGCACGAATTTCGTCATCGGCTTACCCAGTCAACTTCAAAGCGAATGAGCCACTGTCTTTGGCCGCTCCAATTCCAGAAACCATTTCCGCAAAGCTCGACTTCGTCTCCGACCTCCTTGTGAAAGAGCTCAAAGCAGCTTCAAGAGCCTGGATTGTGAACTCATCGACCAACATAATGTTGGGAATGCCAATACAGTGCGAAGTTACGGCTCTCGACAGCTGGGCGGCAACCTGGTTAAGATTGGCTGCACTCCTGTCCACCACTGCGATACGGTAGCCCGGAAGCGGTTGAAGAATGCGTATGAAGGGATTTGCCTGGCGGAGTGCTTGGGCTACCGTGCTTTCTGGATCCGAATCGGGAAGAGAGGCGACATCAAAATGCAGCCGCGCCCATGCAGTCTCATCATCCTGGTCATTGATGACAGTGACTACGCATGTCTCGCCATCTATTCCACTTCCCACAATCTCGTGTAAATGCGACACTGCTCTTTTATCGTTTCCAGGGGCAGCGATAACCGTAGGACAGCCCGCTGCCAGCGCCGCAGCGAGAGGTAGGAGGCAGGACGAGAGTGGTGCCGCTTCAGAGCCGATAACCAGCGCGACGCCTAGCGGCCGCAGCAAGGTGCTGGTCTTGTTGCCGGTTGCAAGATTCTTTTCAACATTCTGAGTTCCGTGGATGTCCAGACCGTTGTGCAGCTCTGCCACGGCGGAGACGATGAAATCCAATTCCTTTGGGGGACCTAGCAGCAAGCATGAGCCATCTCCACGTGATGATAAGAGAAGAAAGAAAAGCACGAATCAAAACAGAGTAGTAACAATTGTATTACTCACCGAACTTGCTGTCCAGACCACCTTTCTTCTGAAGACGAGTCAGATTGCCATGAAGGGCAGCCAGCTGCTTCTTCCGCTCAATGACATTTTCGAGTCTGCCCTCGACCCAAGAGGCTTGTACTGTCTTCCATACGTCAATCGGTGCCATAGTGCCTTCCTTTTCCTATGCTCAGATCCTGCCACTGCACCTAGCATCCTCCTTTTTGTGTCCAGAAACACGGACCCGGGGCTGAGATACGGCCCGATTAGGCAAGTCGGGGAAGATTTTCGGCTCCACAGCTCTCGGCCGAGACCGGACAATAGGTACGAACAGTTATGCAATCCGAAACAGGAAATGTCCGGATGCTCAAAAAGGATCATATAGTTGACCATGTGGGGAGAAAGCAGAGAGCGGCTGGCAGAGAGATACAGAACTGGCATTGCTTACTATTCATCATGGCGAAAGGTCAACCCCATTTCATCCCACCCACAAGGCCGAATCTCGGGCTAATTCACCGCAGCTCTTACCCCAGTCTACATGTTCAGCCATGGCTCCACCATGATGCTAGGAGAAGAATCCGACCCAGCAGCAGCCTGGAAAGCAGCCGGCGACGAAGCCCTCCGGCGCGGCATCAAGAGAATCGTAATAATGGTCAGTCCCTCCACAATTCCTCCACCACAGGCACCTCCCTTACTAAGTTTTTACCATCAGGGCGCCCACTGGGAGAGCCTCGGCGACGGCGTCGAAGTCAGCATGAACCCGTCCCCGCAACTGCTCCCCGTCGGCGCCGTCCGCGACGACCGCTACCTGCCGTACAAAATCACGCCGGACCTGCCTGGCGGCGAGAAGGTCCTCTCGCTCCTCCGCGCCGCAGGTATACCTGCCACGCCTGCGCCAAAGTTCGACTGGATCCACGACACCTTTCTCATCCTCATCCGCATGTTTCCGCACTGCATCCCGCCGCCCACCGTCATCGTGTCGGCGAATGCGCGGTGCGATCCGCATTTCCACACGCGCGTCGGCGCGGCACTGCGGCCGCTGCGGGGGGATGACACGTTGTTGATTGGGAGTGGTGGGACGGTGCATAATCTGTACCGCAATCATTGGTTGGATATGTTTCGGTTCTACGATAATTTTGCGCAGCCCGTGCCGCCGGCGCCGTGGGCGCTGGAGTTCCGGCAGGCGTTGGAGGATGCGGTGCTGAAACATAGGGGCCCAGAGCTGAGGAGGGCGATGACGAGGCTGATGAAGCACCCGAGGTATAGGGATGCGCATGGGACGGATGATCATTTTATGGCGAATTTGTTTGTGGCGGGCGCGGCGGGGGCGCCGGAGGATGTGGGGCCGAATACAAGGCTGGCGGAGTGTTGGGAGCTGGTGAATATGTGTAATACTCAGTTTCAGCTTGGGGCGTGGGAATAGAAGGCAATGACGCTTTGTTCTCTGAGGTCTATGAAAGCTCTTACAGTCTACCTGGTCGATGCACTGGTTACTCATATCGGCGGTGTTATTGATAACGATATAAACTAAAATTCCCCCATCACAAAGCGAGAGAAATGTTGTCTAGAGATTCTCCACATGCATGATATCCTCCAGTTCATTTTGACATGTCGGCCCGCCGCAATCGATCCTAAGTACGAAGTTTCCATCAACCGCTATTTGCTCGGCAGTGCCCCATAAAGGGGTTAGATTACGATTAAGACCCGTGTGAATTCTCTTACAGAAAGGTAATTGCGTATATCTTTTTGATTATGATAGCACTCTCTTAAGATTTGGGGACGTTGCAAATCAAAAGGTCTGATAATTTGGACGATTAGGATTAGAAGAACGGGAATGAGACGGAAACTATGTATTTCCAAGCGCTGGCATTTTTTATTTGTATGCACCAGGCTCGTGTATTGTCTTGCA
This sequence comes from Lasiodiplodia sp. COLG20, assembly GCA_009801085.1. NCBI lineage: Eukaryota > Fungi > Ascomycota > Dothideomycetes > Botryosphaeriales > Botryosphaeriaceae > Lasiodiplodia > Lasiodiplodia sp. COLG20. Next base: position 136,362 of record VNWV01000009.1, read on the forward strand.
TGAGCAGACAAGGAATGTGCAGGCAAAGAAGTGTGAGGCTCGACCAATGCGTGAAAGCCACGCGTTCAAACCCCGCTTGCTGAGGAACAACAATGGCTACCGTAAGCCCCATGTACTTATAGATCACTGATAGTATCTCCATCTACCCCCCTTCCAACATACTACGCAACTCTAAAATTTCCAACTTCTTCATTTTCGTCTACTTGCAGTTATCCCCGTAATCCGACACCGTTCACATGATGGATTATCGTACCCAAGCCTACAATGACCTAGCCTCGGTGAAACATCGCCCCAGGCTGGAATGGCATTATTTTCAGGACATGAAACAAAACTGTGTGGCTATGGACCCGACGAAAATTGAACCTGTATCAGTCTTGAATGGCAAAATCTGTCAGTGGTGTTGTGAACTTTTGGAGGAGAGTCCGTTCGATCACAGCGACTGGTTTTCTGGTTTCTGGGACAGACAAATATGTCTGAATGACTGGACAGGAATCGAGAGCTCTTCGAGGATGTGCCAGGTATGCTCTATAATCTGGGATATGATCGAAAACCCAAGCAATAACACTGCGGCGCACTACCGAGCGGAATGGGTCTGCCTTGTGTTTTGTTTAAAGCCAAAACATACTTCTACCGTTCAAGTTCCGAGCCGTATGACGACTATCCGGATTTCCGCACGCATTCATCAGCCGGACGCTTCTACATGCGACTCAGAAATTGGGTCATTGCGTATGATCCCTACAAAGCAGCAGGCTGGTAGGTCTTTCTAATCTCCTTCGTTCTGTGACTGTATTTGCTAATGCTAATGGTATATAAGCGATCAATCTTGCCGAGTTCCGTCAGCCTAGTCATGATCCTGTTCACGTCCCTATCAGTGATCTCATTTGGGATTCCATCTCCAATCGGACTTTGGAGCTTATGAAGAGCTGGATAGCCTGTTGCTTCATTACCCATCGAGAATGTAGTGCATTCACTACATCAATCCGCCCATCCCGACTCCTAGATCTTGAAGTGTCTCACGGGCACCGGTTTATCAAGCTGGTGCAAGGGGACAGTATCCCACAAAACGCAAAGTATATGACACTAAGCCATTGCTGGGGGACTCCCACCTCTCGGAATTATAACCTGAAGAGCAACAACTTGAAACAGTATACCGACGCAATATCCATCGAAGTCCTACCGAAAACCTTCGTTGATGCTATTGTGGTCACAAGAGTCCTCGGTATCCGATATTTATGGATCGACTCTCTCTGCTTTATTCAGGATTCCCAAGAGGACTGGGCTAAAGAGTCCGCCCTCATGCCTTCGGTCTACGGCAATTCCTTTTGCAACATTGCCGCGTCCGGAGCGTCTAGTTCAGCAGAGGGGTGTTTCCTGCCCAGAAGGCGGATGGAACAGAGTCGTGCTGTTAGAATACTTACTCGGAATACACTCGTTCCTGACCAGATTTGTGTCAACAATGGGATGGTCTGGATAGAGTTCTTGCAATGTCCATTGTCTCAGAGAGCTTGGATTTTCCAGGAGCGCATGCTTGCGCCAAGGACGATTCACTTCGGTCTCTCGCAAGTATTTTGGGAGTGTAACAGTTTCCTAGCCTGTGAACGTTTCCCCTGTGGTAATTTGGCAATTTCCGCTCTTCGAATGCCAGGGTACAAGACGCTGAACAAGCTGCAAGCCGAAGGGTCCCAGACTTTAATTTCACGCTACGATGATGGAAATTCCATTTCTGAAGCTTGGGATAATTTCGTTAAGGCTTATTCTTCATCAAAGATTACATACGATGCTGACCGACTGGTAGCCATGGCTGGTATTATTAGCAGGTTTGAGCTTAGTCTGGGTACGCCTTTGGCCGGACTTAGGAAGGAGAATTTGGCCGTTCAGTTACTGTGGCGCAAGGAAGAGTGTCGGGGGGATGCACCATCTTTTGGTAAACGTTCGGACCACGATTTTGCACCCTCCTGGAGTTGGGCTTCCTTACTTGACACACCGATATCCTCGAGGACCAAAGCAAGCTACGAGCTAGGGGGCGAGAACAACGTCGTGTTGGATATATTGGAAGCGCATGTCTCTGACTTCTCACAACGCGAGGGATACATTGCAATGGAAGGATTCATCAAGGCACGATGGTATATGGTCCCGATTTCTGTCGTTTCCGAAGGCCCACGTAATACTGGAACACTTATCCTTCACCCAGAGTCAACCGATGAAGTTTATATCTCAGTTGGCACCAGACTGTATCTTGATACGAACGAAACGAAAGCTGGAGACAGAATATTCGCTGTCCCAGTGTTGCTTGGGAGATATAATGAATTGGAAGGACTTTTGCTGCGTCAAGATGGCTCTATATCAAATGCAAGCTTTTCTCGATGTGGCGTTTTCTCGGTGCAAGATCTTCGGATTTACGATGACGCAAAGGTCTTCTGGAGGAGCTTGTTGGAATACGGACGAAGCCAGGAGTCAGCCAGACGTTACAACCACATCATACGGCTTTCTGAATGCGAGGTGGACCAATATGAAAAAGAGGTTGAGGTCATATTGCATTCAGAAGATGACTGGGCCGAGTCTTCCAAGCCTATTCTGTCACGCTTTAATGGCGTCAAGCAATTTGAAATTGTCATTAAGTAGCACGTAAATCTCTTTCGCCAGTACGTATCTCAATCAATTAAACGCTATTGTAATCGTCAAAATTGTAACTGTATAGCAATACCGCTTGAGAGCAAAGTTACTCTATTTATTTTGTAGCTCGTTCTACTTTGGCTGTATGGCGTTTGTTGCAATTGTTAGTCGTTATTCAGCCTCTAAACTTATTTACGATTTCCAAGAACCTCTCCTTGTGTAGGGAGTAATATTCGATAACGAGTCGTTACCGTTCTGACAGCTTTTGTATGATACCAACTGACCGAATAGTTGCTCTGCTTATAGGAGATTTCTACGTACTCCCGCTAAACATATACTTAATTAGTCACAGTGCTCCCTCCTCAGAAGCCGTCGCCATTACCATCTCGTGAATCTCTTCAAAAGCCAGAATATAATAAATTCTACAAACCGACCAACCCTATCGCACTGCATCTCCAACAACCCCTCCCCAACCCTAGAACGTCCCACCAACAGGATGCATCTCCCACCCCGTCGCCCTCCCAAGCGTGTTCCGCCAGACACTCGACCAGCCCTACACCCCATGTCAGCACGCCGCCACCACCACACAGACCATCGCCTACTCTCACTAACTACTCACCGCAATCATCGCACACCCAGCAACCATAAAGGTCCCCACGACCGTAAACACGCCATTCTGCCGTCTCTCCTCCCTATCAAGACCCCTGTTAACCGGGCGGTACGCCGGTACGCGGCGAAACGTGCCTGATGGCCAGCCGTCAGGGTTCGTGGCCGCGTACGGAAGTGGGTGCGGCGCGAGGGTCGGGTTGAAGGCGGCGGGTTGCGGCTCCCGCGAGGTGCCGGTTGAGGACGGAGGATGAGGAGCGGTTGTGGGAGCGACTGGGACGGTTTGGTGGACTTCGTAGTCGGCGAGGGCGGCGTTGAGGCGTGGGCGGGTGGTTGTGGTTGTGGTTGTGGTGGCCATGGTTTATTTTCCGGTTGATGGGGAGGGGGAGGTGGGTTGCGCGATTGGCGGGGCTCGGGCTTTCAGCGTAAGTAGGTAGGTTCGTCTCTCTCAGGGTGCTGGATCCGGGGTATCCGCGTCTGGAACTGCGGGGGGCTTTGAAATAGGGTCGGAGATAAGAGGGGAGGGGGATGTGGTTGTGGAACCGAGCTGTCGTTGTGGAGCCGAGACGGACGCAATTGCGTAGCGCGCGGTGACGTATATCCCGAATCTCGACGCATGATATGTGCCAGCGCAAGACACCGGCATTCAATTCCGAGTATCGAAAGACAGCAATCGTCGAATATGGCCAGTCAAGCGGAAAACAAGTTCATGCACGCGGACAGCGAGTCCTTTCCCTACACGTTCTTGCGCGACGTGGACATCCCTCTGCACACCTACGAAAAGGGCCTCATCCGCGCCAATGTCTTTCTGCCGAAGGGTTCCGGGCCGTTCCCCGTCATCGCCACCTACGGTCCCTGTACGTATGATCTATAACGAGTACAGACTAAATCAGCTGACCGCCTCGCCAAAGACGGCAAAGATGTTCCCTATGAGCGCTTCTTCAAGAAGAGCTGGGACGAGCTCAATCCCGAGATGAAGTCGCCTCACGGCGCTTGGGAGACACCGGATCCGGGCTTCTGGACGAAGAACGGTTATGCCGTCGTTCGTGCAGACGAGCGCGGCGCCGGCCAGAGTCCGGGCAAACTGGACACCATGTCTCGGGGCACCAGCGAGGCCTTCTTCGATGTCGTCGAGTGGTGTGCTGAGCAGCCCTGGTCCAGTGGCAAGGTTGGTCTGCTGGGTATCAGCTACTATGCTGGGACTCAGTGGAGGGTTGCTGCCCGTCAGCCGAAGGGCCTGGCTGCTATCATTCCCTGGGAGGGTATGAGCGACTACTACAGAGATCGGGTTCGCCATGGTGGTATCTTGTCTGATAAGTTCATCTGTAAGTGGAGGCACCTTCCAATAAGAGGCTGGCCGCTGACTACGCTGGGCAAGCCTTCTGGTGGAACAACGGAGTCATCAAGAACCAGTACGGCCGTCCCGGAAGAGCTGCGATGGGCTGGGGCTACGACACCTTGGAAGGTGATTTGCCCGAAGACGTGTTGGCCCGCAACAGGCAAGATCAAACCATCGACACGGCAAATCACAAGTTCAGGGATGAAGAGTACTACGCCGAGAAAGAATTCAAGCTCGAGGACATCAAAGTCCCGGTCCTGAGCGTAGCTAACTGGGTAAGCATGCCGAAAGCCTCTTCTGTCCGCGCATTACAGCTTACCGCCCGCCTCCAGGGAGGAATCCTTCTCCACCTCCGCGGCAACGTCGTCGGATGGCTCGGCGCAGGCTCCCAGCACAAGTTCCTCCGCTTCATCGTCGGACGCCACGACCTGCCCTTCTACTACGCCCACAACGCCCAGCTCCAGAAGTCGTTCCTGGACGCCTTCCTGAAAGGCGACGACCACGCCGGCTGGACCTCCGGAAAGCAGCCCAAAGTCCAGCTCTGCCTCCGCAAGGGCGACACCGGCTTCAACGACGCCGCCAGAGAACGCGGCCTCCCCGAGCGCGCCGAGCCCGACTGGCCGCTCCCCGACACCCGCTACGAGTGGTTCTACCTCACATCCGAGAAGACCCTCCAAAAACAGCCCTCGGCTTCAGCGGGCGCCATCAGCTACGACGCGCTGGAGGGACAGCCCATCCAGTTCCAGTTCGTCGCTCCTGAGACGACCGAGATCACCGGCCACCCCACGGCGCGCCTGCGCATCGCCTGCTCGCGGCTGCCGGGCGCGACCAAGGCACCCTCCGACATCGACGTTTTCGTCACCCTGCGCCACCTGAACACAGACGGAGCAGAGATCTTCTACACCGGCACGATGGGCGATCCGGTGCCTGTCGTCAAGGGCTGGCTGCGCGCTTCGCTGCGCAAGACGGATCCGTCGCATCCAAGTCATCGAGAGTGGCTGCCGCACCGGAACTATTACGCAAAGGATGTGCAGCCTGTGGAGGAAGGGGTGGAATATGATCTCGATGTCGAGATCTGGCCGACGAACGTCGTGCTGGAGAAGGGGGAAACGTTGGTGTTTGAGGTTGCTGGACATGACACTCAGGGCTGTGGCACGTTTCAGCATAGCCACCCTGTGGATAGGAGTGAAGAGGTCTTTGCTGGTCTCAATACCATTTCGGTTGGTGGGGAGACAAGCTGGCTCACCCTTCCTATCATTCCCCCGAGGTAAATTGCAACACCTGAAGCGATGGATAGACAGACGCATATTCTATGGGTATTTTTGAGTTGCGCACATAGGCAGATCAACTTCTGTGCCTTTTGGCAAAATCCACGTCTACATCCATTTGTATGAGTTGAAGTCCCGACATATCGTTTTAGAAAGCATTTTGCTCTGGTATCCACTGTCAAAGGAAGTCTGAATTAATGAGTCAACCCTATGAAAATTTGACAAGGGAGGTCGGAAAGGGCTACGTCCCTCAGAGTGGAAGTTTATAGTATTTCTATACTACCAAACCAACAAGGAGAGTGGACGCAACAAACTTGTTTCAATATGGCTTTTGTAGCCGACCTCATCGATATCATGAAAAGAGCCCATCTTGTCAAGTCTGCTGTAGCCAGATCATCTATTTCTTGAGGCCCTCACAAAGCATCTCTCTACAGACCTACGCATTGAATTTTCACTTGGTAGATGTATAGCTAGCGCATGATATGATAGGTGGATATGATAAATTGTCTTGTGCTATAACATGTTTAAGATAAATACGTCACTGCTGACGATGGCAAAGAACGGAAGGTCTGGCCTCCCGTTCTGGAACAATGTCATACGAAAAGGATGTCCGTTCAATCCCGGCCTTAAAGATGCCGATGATGTAGAATACCAAAGAATTGCATAGCTTTCATTTCTGTTGTGGAGGTATAGAGCATTGTCCTCATCTTGGATAAGGCCCCCCGGTTGTAGTGGAGCGTATCGGCTCCACAGCCCTGTTCAGGCCTTGCGGCTCCGTGCGGCTCCAGTTCCTTATAGCATTAACGACTAAGTCACAAGGGGTATAAGTCTCATATGGCTTGGCCCTGCAAAGTTTGTTGCAAACTAAGTTTTACCCAACTGCAAACATGCCAATCAAGATCATCATCGTTGGCGGCGGCATAGCTGGCCTCACGGCCGCAGCAGCTCTTCGAAGGAACGGTCATGAGATCAAGGTACCAACATTTCAAGAATAGTTGGCACAGGAAAACTGATTGCTGGTGGTACTGCAGATTTTTGAGCAATCATCGTTCTCGAACGAGGTCGGCGCGGCGGCCAACCTGCCACCCAACGTCATGCCCGTGCTACGCCAGATCGACGCAGACGAGAACATCATGAATCCTGTCCAGGCATACGCCCTTCGAGTCGTGCCCAAGGACGGAAAGCAGCCAATGATAGCTATGGTTAGTCCAGTCAGTGGGATGCTCGCGCCAAGTGCTGACGGCTCTTACAGGACCCCGGCATGTTCGAAGCGGAGACAGGGATTAAGGCTCCCTGGCTGCTCTCGCACCGGGCCGACATCCACGCATGTCTCCGCGACGCAGCAACACGACCGATCCCCGGTACCAGCACGCCCGAGTTCCACTTATCGTCTCGGGTCGTCGCCGTAGACGCGCAAACAGGCACGGTCACCTTCCAGGACGGCACCACGGAGAGCGCGGATCTGATCGTCGGAGCCGACGGCCTCCATGTAAGCCGGCACCCGCACCGCACTCTGCAATGCTTCAATTACTCACCGTGTACAGTCTGTGTCGATCAAGGAAGTTATCGGCGAACCACCCGTCATCAACACCGGGCAAAACTGCTTCCGCTTCCTCGTGCCGACCGAGAAGGTCCTCAACAACCCCCGAACCCGGTCCTTCATCACACGCACCGGCGTCAACACTCTCGACGCCATCTTCGACAACGAGGCCAAGCTCAAATGCATGATCTACCCATGCCGTCAGGGATCGCTGCTAAATCTACTCGTCATCCACCCATCCGAGCACACCAACGCAGACCTGCAAGGCGGCTGGCACAGCCCAGGTCAGCGCCACTCCTCCTCTCCAACCTCGCCACCGCCCCAACCACTGACCATCTCCAGGTTCAATAGAAACCCTCAAGACGATGATGAGCGGCTACTACCCGCAGCTACAAGAAGTCGTCGCCATGGCCGAGGACCTGAAGCTATGGAGCTTCTCGACCCGCGACCCGCCGCCGACGTACCACAAGGACCGCCTCGTCCTGATCGGCGACGCCGCGCACCACATGCTGTCCCGTAAGTCCCGAGCCACTCTCCTCCTCCACCCTTGCTCCTCCCTCCCCCTCCCTTCTGACTCGTTGTTCTCCCTAGACTACGGCCAAGGCGCCGTGCAAGGCATGGAGGACGCGGGCGCGCTCGGCGTGCTGCTTGACGCGACGACGACCCCGGCGAGTCTGCCTGCGCGGCTCAAGGCGTGGAATGCGATGCGGTATCCGCGCGGGACGGCGATCGCGATTTTTGGCCGGACTGATCTGAGTCAGATCGATACGGTGCTGCCGCTTGCGAAGAAGTTCGTGCCTGGCGTTGAGAAGCCCGCCGATATGACGAAGTGGTTGTGGGCGTATGATGTTGTGGAGGATGCGAAGGAGAAGCTTGAGGCGCTGAAGAGGGAGGGGGAGGTGTAGATCGTAGGGGCGCCGAGTGATCTGTAGGATGGTACATAATGAGAGCTGATTTAATATTTTCAAAATCGATTGGTGGGATTATAACTGCGGTCTCTTCTCGCTGATTGGTGATTCGTAGATGCTCAAGGTAATGTTGACGTTTCGGCTTTGGATGACAGCCTGCCAGCTGACCCTCTCTCAGACTGGGCTAGAACACCGGTAGGCGAATCGGATAACAAGGCACATGTCAGCCGAGAAGGTTTCAAACTTTTGCCGATTCTTAAACTAGCGTGAAAATATTTCCTTTTGTGTCTCTCGATGCGTTTTCATCAGGTCTGAGACAAGACAGGTTGCCGGAACAGGAGCTCGGCTGTCTTACCTGGTAGCGCCACACAGTGAAAGATAAGCATCTGCCTTTGATCGACATTGGCATTATTCGCCGCTTGATAGAGCAGAAAGCATTTTGCATTTGAGTAAAAGTTTATACGATCAGTTGTGGTCAGAAAAGAAAAACGGATACTCAAATGGAGCTCGACGTCATTGTCGTACTCCAGTGGGCGTCATCAATGTCTAACTCTCGTGCACTTGTAGCTTACACACTCCCTTGCATTTGCCACTCGGCTTCAGTGGCTGCTCCATTGACCGCTCATGACGTTGATATAAGCCGATCATATTAAGGGGTGCTACCTCTCAGCTTTTGTCTGTTTCAGCAAATATTCACGCATCACACAAAAGTATGCAGCGAATTACTGCTGCTCGACAGCAATCGGAATACATAATTCCAGATCTGTTGGAGAGAAACACCTTCGCAAGGCAAGACAATCTCCCTAAGCAGCGCTGTTCAGTTACTCATGCATAGTTAATAGCTCGTTACCCGCCCCTCGGCCACCAGGAAGTAATGCAGATAGATGGCGCAACTTCATTACTTTCCTCAGAAGGGTCCCAGAGATTTTGGGCATCTCCCGCGTGCTGAGAACATCCAGAAAACGGCTCAAGGAAGCCGATTGGCGCTTGGGGCTTCTGGTGTCATGTTGCGCATCCGGTCTTGTTCTGATTGCAAATTTCGTACTGCTTGTGGTTGGCGCATCCAAATATGACGGATATCAGGACGGCATCGGCACTCTCGCGAAAGGAAACAGCAACTATATCAGCCAAGTCAGCACTGTTCACCACATCATGATCAACTTCCTGAGCACTGTACTCCTCACGGCAAGCAGCTACTGCATGCAAATCACCTGCGCGCCATCCAGGTCTGAGATCGATGCGGCCCATAAAGATGGCACGTGGTTAGACATTGGCATTCTCAGCCTTCACAACTTCAGCTATATCAGCAAACGACGCCGCGCTATCCTTATCCTTCTTTCATTCTCTTCACTACCGTTACACTTGTGGTAAGTAGTGCCATCATTTATCTCCACATCTACTAATAAACAATAAGTTACAACTCGGCCATTTTCGAGGTGACCAAAGGCCACAGCTACACGATCCATTACGTGAGCAACTCGAATATATCCGAAATCGATCGGATCAATAACACAATGGATCGTCTTGAAAATCACGAGTGGATGGAGAGATACTCCACACAATACGTCACGGATAGTACGGATCTCTACTTCATTGTTGACCGCGTGGGGTTCGACATGACCCTCGCCAATGAAACTTGGGAAATCACATCACCAACCTCGTGGAATCCTTCACATTTTGGTACTCTTGACTTTCCCGCAAACGATTCATCATTCCCGATGATGAGTTCCATAGACGGTGCCCGCAGCGGTCTCTCCGACCTTGGGATATCATTTCAATGGCCAGAACCATATTTCGTTAACGCAACAGTCACGACTGGTCTTGACAAAGTCTTCGACTTCAGCGCCAAGGATGATGGTGGCTTTTGGAATCTACGCTATAATAGTCGCCGTGCTCCAGCTACTTTGTGGCCGTTGCGGATTCAGTACGCCTTTGCGCAACCAACTACGACGAGCAGCCAGGTGCAATGCAGTCTCGTGTTTCTACTTATTGTCATTTTCTGCAATCTTCTCAAATGTGTCCTCATCTACGACACATATCGAAGCTCCTCCGAACGACGAGTGATCACCTTGGGCGACGCAGTTTCCTCCTTTTTGAACCGTCCGGAGGAATCGACGGCTGGCATGTGTCTTGCCAACAGGCATTCAATCGTACCACGCCGTTCCAACAAAGCCAAAAAGCAAGAAGGCTGTGAGGGCCAAGAATGGACCCAGTATTTCCTTCGTTATTCTCAAATCAACATCGAACATACTTGGTGGTCTCGGATAGTCGTGTAAGCAATCTCGTTCCCAAGGGAACTGGCATATTTGATCCACTTACTGCCGGCAGAGAATGCTAACCACTTTTATAGCCTGATTCTCACTACGAGCACCTCCGCAATATTGATTGTGTCCCTGCAATACATGCCGCAGGCCCCAACGTGGGGGACAAAATCGATTACAATACTCTCGTTCGCACCCCAGTCCTTCGACTCCAAAGGGATCCTGCTCAACTCGGTCATCCCTAACATACCTCATGTCCTCCTGTCATTCACTTACTTCGCAATCAACCGAATCTGCACCTCGAACCATTTCGTGAAAGAGTGGAACGGCTATGGGACTACCAGAAAAGGGCTTCGCGTTTCAAAGCCCTCTGGACAACAACGAAAGACGTACAACCTCCAGCTCCCATACAGCTGGGCAATTCCTCTGACCGCGACATCCGGCTCCCTCCACTGGCTTGCCTCACAGTCAATATTCCTCACCCGGCTCGAACTCTACGATGAGAACGGTGACATAATTCTCCGTGGCGGAGACGGAACGCTTCTCTCAAAGTGCACGACCGGATACTCTGCCTTGAGCGCACTTGTGTTTGCTCTCGTCGTCATCACTCTGATGCTGACCATTTGGTGGTTTGCTCGCAGCAAGATCCAAGTCGACGTTCCTGTCTCGGCGCACTGCAGCCTTGCTATCGCTGCGGCCTGCCATCCGCCGCCGGACGAGGAGACACCGCATCTGAAGCCAGTTCAATGGGGCGTTGCCAGAAGCGAGATACGGCCTGGAATCAAACACTGCACGTTCACGAGCGAGCCTGTCACTGCACCTGTACCTGGAGAACTGTACGCGTAGCAACAGGTGGAAATGGTAGTCAAGCGTTTTCTACTCCCTTATTTGCTTTGCTCCTTTTCCGACTATTTCAGAAGTATCTATTAGCAGATTTGCATGATGACTAAAACATTGCATTGCGTTGTGCGTTTGCTCCAAGTCTATTCATCTCATCCAACATTTTCCCGCACTTTCGTTCAGATTAGTTGGTTGGACATGCTTTTACTTTAAGGTTGAATGTTTAAACTATGTTTTTTCTTCCCCTGGTCGAAACTTCAGTTCTGTCGGCAAGCTTTTCGTTGGACTATTTAGCAGAAATAAGCAAAAACTTTCTTGAGACTTGTATCCGACGTATAGAAACTCCTGCGGCGCAGTAGTTTTTAACCGATACCCCTCAAGCCTGCGCATTTTGATTTTACCCTTTTTTGAGCAGACAGCCAACATCAACCGACCGCATAGGCTCTCTGACTCTACCGGTGAGTCATGTACATGTGCAGAGAAGCCGATATGATCAAATCTATCTCGTTCCCGGACTTTTGAATCACGTGATTATTGATTCTGCTGCCGGTGGGGCGCAATATTCATCAGACGGTTCTATGGTTAGCGCGAACCGATGAGTGGCGGAAAGGATGGCGGAAGGAAACCGGTCCATGGTTCACAAATTAGTACTCTTCGAACATTGCGGGGTTGTTGGCGAACCAGCTAATCACAACGCCACGCCCGCAAACTATACTATGTCCTGTGCGTCATTGCCAAACCTTCAAAGCTTATGTATTAACTAAGCGGAACTGCACCTTCCCCACTTCACCTGATCGCACACACTTCGATCCTGGATTGATTATTTCTCGCCCAATCATCTTCATCTCCCGAGGAAAATAACCGATGCAAACACCAAATGCGGACGTGATTTGGTGGGACAAGACGACAATCAAAGTCCGGTGTCCATTCTGCCATTGTGTGCACAGGCATGGATTCGACGGTCACTACGAAAACATAAGAAGGGTGTCACACTGCGACGATCCGAGGAACCGGTCGCACCAGGACTATTCAATACGGTTCCCCTTCCAAGTGCCAGGGGTCCCTGTCGGATATGAAATCGATAAGAGAAACCAGAGATTTGTGGCATATGGCGCCTGTCCAGAAGACTCACTAGAAGACTCCCTAGCCGCCGAATTCGAGTCGCGCCTAGCACTAAACAGGGCCACGCAATCCAACCGACCGAAATTTGATGACGCTATCGAGTGGGACGAAGAATCTGGTCTGAAGAAAATCTACTGTGCTTTGTCAGACTGCATTCTGGGCAGACTAAACGATTTGAAGCATTTCCTGGGAGAAACGAACGAGCGACACATCTTCCTCAACGGAGAGGACAAAGACGGCAAGACTGCTCTATGCATTGCGGCGGCGGAAAGATATCCAGAGATGGTAGAGTTCTTGATTCAGCAAGGCTGTAAAGTAGACGCGACGGACAACGAAGGAAGGACTCCATTAATGGAAGCAGCTCTTTGGGGACGAATGCAAAACGTCGAGATCCTCCTCCGGTACCGCGCGGACAAGGGACTCAAGGACGATGCAGGAAGCAAAGCTATCGACCTCGCAACACCATCTTTGAAGAATAAACGCGAACGATTTGATCGATCTGGCGGAATCCATCAGGTTTATAAGGAAAACACGTATCTCCGCGACATGGATCGAGATGACATCATCCGACTCCTTCAAGACCCTCCTGAGTCCAATGCACTGGAGGTCCCTCCCACACCGCGGAATTTGGATTTTCTTGCATTCGTCAAGTCTCCAGGAGACCATTCAATCAAGTTGGTTGCGCCCATCGAGAGTTTCGAGGTAGAAAAGCAAACCAAAACAGTTGCATGGATGAACCGGGGTCACCCTTTCCAAAGCGTGGCGGCTATGAGCGGATGGGGCCACTACAAGAAGGGTATCACAGTGTCGGGTCACGATTGGACGGCCGAAGTTATGAGGATCTCAGATATTGTCGGATATTTCCTTACCAGTCACGAATATGACGGCAGACAGCCAGGGAGATATTATGCATGTCACGCCGAGAAACAGTTGATTGCCTACTTTGTCGACAAACATGTTTTTCTGCCAGAAGACTCTTCGAAGGAATTATGGCGTGTTAAACCACGAGCTCATCTTTCTGAGACTGCCATATTTGTCAGTTCCCGCGTCTGTGAAGATTGCGAACTGTTTGTAGCCGCTGCCAACAAGGTGCTGCATCTCTCTATATCTATTCGTCATGTATAGTTAGTTCCTGCTAATGACTGCACTTCCACGAGCGAACCTGTCACTGGTACCAAGGAAATTACGCGATCGTCAATTTCTCACTTAGATCACCCAGCAATTTAAAGAAGCTTCATCCTCACCCTCTGGCCTTTCTTTGTTCTGCATTCATGATTTGGTTCTGTTTTTCCACATATCTCCGCAGTCAATCATTGGCTGAGCAGGCATAAGATCCTGTACCACCATTCCTAGATGATCGGGCGCAGCTTCTCTCATTTTCTCCGCCCTCTACTGTCTCTTCTGTCTTTCATGCTCCCCAACTCAGTTTCTAGGGCCACGGTTCTCTCGCTTAGAAATTATGTTTGCTTTCGAGTGCCGCAATTGCGATGGTAGTGGTATTATCCTTGGGCTCAAGCCTATCGTCTCAAAGAATCTGTCTCATGGTGGAAATCTCACTCAGTATGCATGGAGTTCCAAGTCTTTGTTGCCCGTATGTTGTACTTCTTGGTTTTGTCGATCGGTATCTGTTGTTTTTTCCGTACGTATCTGGTCTCACGCCTCGCTTATCGATGGTCTATCAGTTAGAAATATTCATATATCTCACCATAGCTCTCCAATACAGTTATAAAATTGCTAAAGATGTTAATGCCTGCGTTATTGATAGTTTTATAGAGCCAGGAACCTGAACCAGTTTCTATTCTTTGCGCAGATAATTCCTGAGGATCATTTCATTTGGCACCCACACAGAACGTCACCGTTTCTACCCAGACAGCAATAAAAGTGAAATCGTAACTCAGAAGCTCGAGACTAGAATGCAAATAATGGGAACAAAAGCAGAAAACATGTTTCCAATCAAGCTTTCTTCTTGAGCACGCCCCAGATCCTGGGCAAGCAAGTGTACGGATCATGTGCCACCTGAATATCATCAGGGTTCTCCCACTCCCCAGCGGCAAGGATATCCTCCTTGATATGCCGAGTCAGATGACACCCGATGAATGTGCTCCAAGCAGGATTCAAACAAGCTGTTCTGATATTAGTCACTGTACGCAGCTTCAGAAGAAACATATACGTGCCTTGCGCGATACCCGTAACAGTATCCTGATTCTTCTCATGCTCCCAAAACACAAAGCTGCCACCCGGCTTCAGCAACTTCCACACCTCCCTCATCACACTCTTTACATCGCCCACCGAACACAACACCTGGATACTCAGCACGGTGTCCATACTCCCCTCTGTAACTCCTTCGCTTCTCAAAATGTCGCTGTCTTCAACACCACACGCAAGGAGTTTGTACTTATCCTGAAGATCAAGTCTTTTGAGCTTTGCAGCAATATGGTCGGCATACTGGGCGTTTGGTTCGACGGCGTAGATGAAGTCCACACGGGATGCATCAAAGCGCTGAAGTTGGTTACCTGGCCCAGGGCCGAGCTCAAGGATTTTGCCGTGAGCGGCGTGGACAAGTGAGGGAACACAAGTGGTGTCCTCAAAGGCGATAAAGCCGTCGGCTGTGCGCAAGAGTTGGTATGTGGGGGGTGGGGTTGAGGACAGGGAAGTTACCATGTGCAATGAAGAGTTCCGCTGTGGCGACGTCTCGAATTCGTTGAACATATGTAAGTACGACGAGTCCGTCCTTACGAAGGAATTCCTTGAGAACATGGTAGTGCGCTGTTTTTAAAATAAGTATGCCGGTGTGGGTGAGGATGGGGAGCGGGGATTACATTGAATGGATAACCAGACCATCTGGAGCGGCCGGATGATGACACTGAGACGCGTGGGGTTTGCCATGATGCTTCACTCAATATGAACTGGACGGATAAAGATGATGCATGTGTCAAGGCAGTGGTAGTTTGCGTAATGCACACGAGGCTTCGTATGAGGATGTAGAATATGCGAAAGAATACGGCACATCAAGCGAGCAGCGCAAGATATGTACGTGGAGATGATGGGGCAAGCTGGGTTAATTTATAAGAGGTTGGAGCGGCTAAGCGACAGTGAGCCATACCCGAAACGAAACGCTAGCCAACAACCCGTGATATGGTGACATGCATCTAATCAGAAGGATTAACCGATATCACTGGGAGTTCCTGCCGCGCAGGAGTTTCATATCATCAAAGTTCCCCATCCCGACGCGCTAGGCAGCAATGAGAAAAAAGAAAGTTGATTTGTCACCATGAGCTGTCATGCATACGTGCCGGGCCTGGGAGACTCAATGGTGTCCGCGCAATCTGGGTTGTCGGACCACGTCAGCCTCATTTTGCCAAAGGCAATCCGAGCCGTCGCACCTCCAGCAATACCACATAAGAGCTTCCGCGATGCCACGGTTATGTACATTTATTTCAGGTAGAGCGATAGTATTCCTGCGGAAATTTGGCTGTCCTCGTCTTGAAACAAGCACTTGCATGCCGCGGGCGGTGGAACACTAATCGCGGGCTAGCATTGCACTTTCTACCTTGAATTGGTCGAGGAGGTGATGGAGCGGTATGCAGCCGTCATCACCGACGCCGGGATCTTGACCGATCCTTTCGCCTCTTCCTCGCCAATGATTAGCCCCAGGATCATCGACCTGTACAATGAGCAGAAGTTCACATCCGTGTTGCTGAATGATGGTGTTCCTCTTATCTTATCGTTCTTGTACTGACTCGCGTAAAACTATCATTGCGAAGAGCACTATCAACTTTGTCTACGGCAGACTTCACGGACATTTTGCAGTGGAGCAGCTACTCGCAGAGCGGCGGCTAGCACTACATGTTTGCGCAGCGCTACTGGAGGGCGAAGTTTCGTGCTTTTTCTGCATGGATAGAGGTTTGACGTTGATTTAAGGTTTGCTTGCGTGATAGTATCGCCCATCTGATCATTGGGAACCCACATGGCCCTCCTTGTACACTATTCAACCTATCGCTGTGCTGCATACCCATTCCCCTCACCACAATTCTGGCAACACTGCAGGAAAAAGAAATCAAAGTCTATTCTAGTACTATGCCTTTGAAAGAGCGCTCTAGTTGTAGCCATTTATCCAACAACACGGTCCCTATTCCTAATCGGCTTGAAACTTCATTGTTCGTCTCAATTGCCAGTACCTTGAGAAGCAGAATAGTCTCTGCGACTACGCCACAACCCTCTTCAAATATTAATGACGCTTCGGATTTCGGCAAATTTCGGACGCCGTCATAGTTTTCCAGACCCTCAATTTCAATCCCAGAGCGCATTTCAATGACCGATAATGCCAGGAGCTCAATTCGGGGTAGACCCGATCCTGAAACATCCTCAAAGACTTTTCCGTCGCGCTCGAGAGTGTCCATAACAACATCTCCGAGTACATCATTGCCGTTCTTGATCCAGAAGCGACCCAAACCCCAGGATGACTTAGGCATCCTCATTAGCTCAAGTGAAACTGTCTGAGTGTAGACCAGAACTCTCCCTGATATGGACGCTTGCTGAATTTGGTCTGGTGAAAACCTTTCAGCAAATCGTTGTGGGGAACCGCTCCGGTCAACCCCATGGCTGTCTTTCCAGAACATCTCGTAGGTTTTCCATTTCTCTGCAAAGGCACGTACGAAGTCTCTCACAGGCCGTGATTCTTGGGGTGAAGTCAGAATTCCTGGTATGTCCTCTGACATGCATCCCCTTTGCCATGAAATTGCGGCCGCTAATATGATGGATTCGTGATAGCACAGGCGTTTCCTGGAGGTGAAGGTGAAATCGAAGTCGAGTGGCTTCGGGTGGGCAAAATGAGGCTTGCTCCCTTGCACATTGGTCAAGAACCCCCATTCTGATACAGATATTATCCTTGACCTGAGAAGGTCCACCTCTCCACGAATAGAACACCAGGACCAGCTTGGAAAGGTGTCCCTGGGTGTCCGTGGTCGCTCGGTTGACTCCGAGTCATATCCTGGCATCAGTGTCACGCGCGACCACAACATACAACCGTCAAAGTCCTCTAGTGGTAGGCCATACCGATGATCACCAAATTCCAGGCTCAGCATGCCGGCTGATGCATTGAGAATGTCGTTCTCGTTGGTAAAGCTCCTAGTCATGAGTTGCTGCACCATGTCCACGAACATGTCGCGCCTGTCATCCGAGGGCGATAAACTCCGCGCTCCGCTTTTGATAACCCTCGTCTCGAGATTCTTCTCAAAAAAGAAGCTTGTACCTTGAGGCGAGTCACACGCGCCCACGATCCCGCGATGACTGAAGAATAGAAGTCTTGTGGAGAGCATGGCCTCCTGGAATGTCCAACCACGGCTGGTCCACACGCTTTGTCGGAGGAGATCCCGAAGATCAAGAGTCGCGCCCACTTCTGTAAGCCCTGCGTATGGGAATTTGCCGATGTACACCGGCTCGCGTTTCAAGCGGGAAACTCCAAACAGACCGTGCTCCGCACCATCGCCGTCCAGCGCCACCAGTGTTGCATAGGCTTGTCGGTATATATGCCCCATGGCGTTGATTTGAATAGCCTTCGTAGGATTGTTGTCTTCGTCTTGCAGGATGCAGAAGCGATCGACCCAGAGGTACCGTTTTCCAAGCCTGGAGCAGGCCTGCATGGCGTCGTGAATCGTTGCTGGGATTTGTGACACTTGCAGCCCGCCCGGCTGCTCCAGGTCGTGGATGTTGGCGAGTGAAGATTGAAACGTTCCATTGCCTGGGCTCTTGCCCCACACGTAGCTCAATGCGACATAGTCACATCCTTCCGACGCAGGAACAACGTTGTAGAGCTTCACATCGATAACCCGAAACCCAGACGGATGAGGCAACTGAGGAGCAGGAGATGGGTGCGCGTCCAGCTTGGCCCGAATTTCCGTCCAGTCGATGAGCTCGGGAACGATTGGCTCAGCTTCGAACGTCTCATGGGCTACGGCTTCTTCCTCCAACTCAAACCGGCAGATGTTCTTTCTTATCTGCTCATCATCCTCCAACCACAGTGAGAAAGACTTGGATTCATTGCGCTTTTTCGACTGTGGCTGTTCTTTTCTGAGAATGATCCGAGAATTTTCATCAATTTGTTTCGCACGGGTAATGGCCTTGGTGAAAAAGGAACACAAGCCGCATTTTGATTGACGAGATTCAATATCAGAAATTGGGTCCAAGGTGACCTCGAAGAAAAGGTCAATGCTGTTCCAGACTCTGGGTTTGAGGTGCATGCAGAAGGCGCATAACCCCCAGCACTCATTCTTGTGGCGGAAGACTCAGAAGACACGTCGGGATCATGTCTGTCATCGTGGAACGATAGATTCAGAAGCTTCTTCGTTGAGGAATGCTGAACAGGATCTTGGCCATCAGGACCAGGAATGAACTTGATTCCGTCATTAGTCTGCAGATGGTGACAAAACTGACATTCGCCGACGATAATGGTCTCCGCATCCGTTGGATGATATGCATCTTGCATGTTGAGATGCATATGGCGACCGGTAGTTGGGTGTTTTAATGAATCAAGTGCAGTGTGGAGTTGCCATTGATGGGAGATGTTGATGACTTTGAGTGGGATTACAGGTTAAACAAGCAGGTCGTGTGACTTACGCGTTGTGTTGGGACTAGACGGTGCTTACCCGTGCTTAGCGACTTGGCATTTAGATCAATATAATCATATGGCTAATCATGGATTTGCATTGTCAGCAACATCTATGCAGGTGTCATGCTTGATTGGTAGATGTTGCGCCAGTCGGCCGCGTTTCTCATGTTTTCCACCTGGAATTGGATTGGCAAGCTGCATATAGGTAGACAATTGTTCTAGTAATTGACGTTTATGTCATATTTAAGATCTGGTAAAGCACGAGGCAGCAACGATCTCATGCACGGTTTGAGACAGCTACCAGCATCAAGTTTCCAATCTCTGGGTCGTGTATGCTCATTCTACACTGTGGACTTCAAAGAAGAAGCTTGTAAAGCTGTATATCTCACTTCTCCTAGCTCTTTCCCTTTTTATTCTGCCTTGTTCCAACGTCAGTAACTGTACAGGGTCATCGTTGAAGTTTTGTTGGAACGCTGAAATCGCCGGGTAGAAGATGGCCCGGGGTCTGACATCGTGAAACTCCTGCGCCGCATGATTTTGGCCCAAGCCCATCGCAACTACGCCGGATGATTTGTTAAACAAATGTCGCCGCCTCATTTAACACCAAGCCTTCCGACAACAGCTACATACTCAATAACCAAAAAAAAAAAAAAAAAGGCAACCCTGCATGGAATAATTGACAGGGTTCCGCTCTTTGTTGCGCAAGATCCGCTGGAAGAGATTAAGCAACAGCATAACACCCCAAAGCGACGGCGACAGAAAGCCACACACCAATTACAATGGCTTTGATCCCACGAAATGAGAAGAGATCGAAAAGCTTCGCCCTCTCAAAAGCTTGCCGCCTCCAGATATGACGTCATGGAGAGCTGAAGCGAGAGCCACCTTTCGCGGGGAAGAACACTCAACACCAGGTGCGGGGGAGGCATCGGACAACAACAGCCCGAAAGGCGACTCGCGCAACCATCGGGCGTCTGTGTGCCGATCGACCAATGGCTGTCTAGCTTTCCACGGCCTAAGTGGAGAATTCTCGGACGCTTGTCGACCGATTGGTGCAAGCGATCGCGTTGCCCCTCCGCACCTTGTTTACATCGTCCGTATATAACACGATCTGTCCTGCATTCGAGGCCTCAGGAATAATTCACATTTCAATCAGTTGCGCCGTCTGCCATCCACCTGTGTCTCTTCATCCGCCGCCAAAATGTCCATGTCCATTGAAGAAGCCGGAAGGGTCCGGGAGGGATTCCCTCGTCCGTTCCCGGATACCCCCACCAACGTTCTGGAGCAGTTTCAAATGAACGGCAAGGTCATTGTTGTCAATGGTGCGGCAGATGGAATTGGTCTCGCTGTAGCGACGGCCATGGCGGAGGCCCATGGAAACGTTGCGCTCTGGTACAACAACAACGATGCAGCGATTGCAAGAGCAGAGGAATTGGCGCAGAAGCACGGTGTGAAGACGCAAGCCTACAAGGTGGAAGGTATGGCTGCTTGATCAATGATCGTAGAATCCGGCTTTGCTGACATCTTGCAGTCTCTAAGCCGGAAAAGGTCCAAGAGGCTATTGCTCAGGTCGTGAAAGACTTCGGTCGGATTGATGTCTTTGTCGCCAACGCTGGTAAGTGGTGCTTCTCCAATTTTTGAGTCTGGAGATGCTAAATTAATTGAATTGTAGGAATGGCGATATCGAAGCCGATTCTGGAGCAGACCCTTGAGGAATACGACAAGCAGATGTCCGTCAATGGTGTGTACATCGCAGTCCTCCCACAATAATTTACCTCTAACCATTTATGCTAGTGAATGGCGTGGTATACTGCGCGAAATATGTTGGCGAGGTCTTCAAGCGCCAAGGAAAGGGCAGCTTCATCATAACCTCCAGCATGAGCGCCCACATCGTCAATGTCCCGGTGGACCAGCCGGTTTACAACGGCACGAAGGCATTCGTGACCCAATTCGGAAAGTCTCTGGCGCACGAATGGAAGGATTTCGCCAGGGTGAACATCGTCTCCCCAGGATTCTTCGACACCAAGATGGGTGCCGCCCCGAGCGTCGTCAACGAGGCATACCGCATGACACCACTTGGAAGACAGGGACACACTAAGGAGATCAAGGGACTGTACCTCTACTTGGCGAGTGATGCCTCCTCTTATATGACAGGCAGCGATGTCCTGATTGACGGCGGCTATGTTCTTCCCTGATCACTAGAATCCGTATTACGGGGTCAGACGACCAATGCACACGTAGACTAGAGGTCTATTAGAATTATATTTAGAGACAGTGGATGATCAACACATAGCACAGTAATCATATTCGATGGCTGAGAAGCGTGAAAATACTTTTTGATAAAAAAGGGCGAGATACTTTTGTGACGACAACGAATAGTTTATCGCGCTGCGCTGAAGGCCACACCGCCATATATAATTCTCCTAAATACAGAGCTTACTATGAAGTTGGAAGCTGAAATGCGAATGACTGTTTTGCGCAAGGCTGAGACTCACCACAAATATGTGCTTTGCCATTGGGCGCATATTCGAGGCTGCGCACGCTCTTCTCACCGGTCATGAAAGCCTCGCGAAGCCTTGTTAATCCCCCAGATGCTTCACCTCGGCGCACTTGGCATTTAAGAATGGACGCAGTCCATTTTCCACTCAGCTCCAGAATTCAGGAACATCCACGAAAATGGCAAGCTGCTACTTCCCAAACGGCGACCCAGCTCTTGACGACACGCCGTGCAACTCCACGGCTGACCAATCAGCATGTTGCAGTACCCTGGCAACTTGCATAGCCAATGGCGTCTGTTACAAAGACGGAACCTTGTCGCGCGGCTCCTGTACCGACAAGTCGTGGGAGAGCGACGCATGCGCACCAGTCTGCAAAGACTGCAAGTTTCGGAACTCAGTTATTGAAGCAAACAGCTGACATTAAAAATCCAGATGGCATGGAAGGAGGCGCCAACATCTTCAGCTGCAATCTGTCTACGATCGGAGGAAACACGTGGGCATGCGGAAGCAGGGACTACTGCAACGACGGCGCCTTCACATTCACCATGGCGAACCTGAAGCCCGCGCTGCGGGAATCGGAGATTTCCAGCTCATATGTTGCATTATTCGGCACGGAGTCAACGACTACGCCTACCAGAGATGCGTCAGCCAGCTCAATCGTCTGCCCGAATTGCGCGGGCACGTTTTCTAGCGGAGAGATGGCCGGACTCGGAGTCGGAATAGCGGTGCCGCTGTTTATAGCACTTGTCGCTCTGGTGTGGTTGTTACTTGCAGAGAAGAAGAGGGGAAGAACTGCTGCTCGGGGAGCAGATGAGCCCGGGATTGAAAACTATTATACTGTACCTGAGCTGGGAGGCCAAGGTGTAGTAGGAGTCCCAGCAGAGCAGGTAGAGCTTGATGGGCTAAGAGAGACTATATAAGAGCTCCCCGTAAGGTTAGAAACGCGCCGGTTAGCAGCAGGCTAAACGGCCTAACGAATATATTAAATAGTATAAAGTAATTAAATTATATACTACTAAAGAGTAGAATATTAGTAGAAACTATTTATTTATATATATAATTATTTCGTATACGTGTCTTAAAGAATCGTAAGCTAGTTACACTTAGTAGTAAGATAAATAAAAGTTTTTTTAGTATTAAAAAATAAAAAATAGTTTTTAAAAAGAAGTAATAGTAAAGTATAGTCTAATATATCTTTTTTATATAGTATTATAAAATAGTATACGAAAATAGTAAAAAAGAAAAAAAAGATCTAATTAAGATATAAATTAATTACTTTAGTATTAAAAGATAATAGCTTTTTTTTCTACTAAAGTAATCTTTTAAAAAGATAAGCTATTTAGTATTATATTAAAATTTAAAAGAGAAAATAAGATAAAATCGTTAAAAAAATATATAGTGTTAAAGATTTACTATCGCTATTTAAAATATTACTAAATATAGTATATAGAAAATAGTAGCTATAGCTAAATAAAAAAAATAATAAGAAAAATATAAGATAATAATTAAAATTAACTATAAAGATTTTATTTATTATAAATAAGTATTACGAACTTTAAAAAATACGAACTTTATAACTTTAAAAGTAGAAAGTTCGTACGAAAAGACTCGTCGTAAGAGTTAATAAGTCTCGTAGGCGAAAGAGCCGTACGGTCTCAAATTCTATATAAAAATGTAAAAAATATAAAATAACGGCGCGTATAAAAATATTAATAGACGGTAGTTAAAGTTCGTATAAAAAGAATATCTATAAGAGCGTAATAACTTTAAAAAAAAGTACGAACTAGAGAAACTTTTATAAAATAAAAAGCTATAAGACTAAGTTAAAAGCTAAAAATCTAGACGTATAATCGTTTTAAAAAAGCGTATAAAGATAAAAAGTTAAAAAGTAAGTAAGAAAAAGAATAAATAAAATATAGTATAATATTACGATTATTTAGCGAAGCTAGAAGATAAATATTAAAAAAATACTCTAAGTACTAAAGTTACGTATAATTTATTAGTTTAAAAGTTTAGAAGAGCTTAGCGCTTTAAACTACTAAACTTTTAGTTTAAACGTTTATCTACTCGAATACGACTAAACTTATAAATACTAAATTATAACTAGCTTTTTTATAGTATATAAATATACTTATTAGCTAGATACTTAACTCTTTATAGTTAATTTAAAGTTCTAATTAAGACTTTTTAGTTAAAGATAATTAACTTATTATATATTATTACGCTAAAACTCGAAAAGAAAAAAAGAGATAGAAGCGTTAGAAAAGATATAACGCGTTAAGAGTTTACTACTACTATTTAAAATATTACTAAATATTATATTTAAAGAATAGTAGTCGTAGTTAGATAGAAAAGATAATAGAAGAGATATAAGATAAAAATTAAAATT
Source organism: Lasiodiplodia sp. COLG20 (assembly GCA_009801085.1). Classification (NCBI taxonomy): domain Eukaryota; kingdom Fungi; phylum Ascomycota; class Dothideomycetes; order Botryosphaeriales; family Botryosphaeriaceae; genus Lasiodiplodia; species Lasiodiplodia sp. COLG20. The sequence continues at coordinate 160,350 of VNWV01000009.1, forward strand.
AACTATAAAGATTCTATTTACTATAAATAAGTATATTCTATATACTATAATTAGTCGCTAGTTAGCTAGACTATAGTATTAATATAGATAGTAAAATAGCTAGTAGCTAAGAGAGATCTACTTTATAGAGTTAGACTATTAGCTACTTAAATAGATTAGATACGTTCGAAATTTTAATATAAAAAAATTTAATTCGTCTATAAGTTCTACTACGTCGCTTAACTCGTATTCTAATTTCGTAATACTATTTTCTCTCTAGATAGCTTTCGGCCTAAAAGCTTTCTTATAAGTAGATATATCTTTCTAGATTTTATATTAGAAGTACTAATTTCTTATTATAGTTTCGACTCGTATCTAGCGTTATATTACTTTAGTCTAGCGTATCGTAGTTCGTTATTATAGAGTCTTCGTAGCTTTCTTTTATACTCGTTACGTTCGTTTAGATTTAGTTTATTACGCTACTTTCTTCTATTCGGCTTATTCTAGATATACTAAAGAAGGTCTTATATTATACGAGGCAATAGCTTCTTTAGTTAATATTAAGTATAAGTAGAGACTTTCTTTTTTCTTTAATAATAACTAATAGTTTATTACTAGTTCGGCGCTTAAATCGGGCTCGTAAAAAGTTAAAGCGTTAGCTTAAAAAGATAGCTATAGAGATTAATTAGAATAAAAAGACCGCTAATACTACTATAGCTATCGCTAACGCGGTGGCTTAGACGGTATTAGTAGTAGTTTAGTACGCTAGTCGCGTAGCGAAGCGGTTACGAGTTCGTTAGTAGAAGAAATATCGATTACGTTTATTACTTCGATTCGTAAAGTAGCGTAATATAGATCTATTCTTTTATAAGATATAGTAGTTAGAGTAGAAGAAGTAGATAGAATAAAAGACTATTATTTAAGAGGGTCGTTCTTCTCGTAACGTTCTCGAGGCTTTAGACGAGAGGGCTATACTATACTTATTTAGCGGATCTAGCGGTAACGTAGTAGCCGCTAATAGCGTAATTTCTTAATATACTTTTATTAATTAGTTTTAGATATCTCTAACTTCTTCTCTAGGTTTTACGTTATAAGAGAATACTCTAGATCTAGACGGTTTAAGTTTTACCGGTAAAAGTCTTTAAGAAGTTCTAGATAGTTAAGATTTAATAAGGGCTTCTAGATATTTTCTAAGTTATCGTAGTTTTTCTACTTAACGAAGTACTTAAGCTAATCGTTAGAGTTCTATTTACTATCTAGAATTTTTTTAACGTCTTATTCTTATACGTTTTTAGACTAGATTTCTTTCTCGAGATATTCTAATATCTAAACGTTTTATAGTGCTGGTTTAAGAAGTACTATATAGAAGACGAGACTTCGGCGTATATTTTTAGATAATTTAAATTTATAGATAACGAAAGAAAGTTTTTATTTAATTTTAAAGAAATCGATTTTTTTATAATCTAATTTAGAGTTTAGTCGTTTAGTTTTAAAGTTTTTAATAAGAAGCTAGACTTTATCTTTCTTCTCTAAGAGTAGCGACTTCTAGCGTTTACGATTATAGTATATAGCTATATAGTAGTTAATAAATTTTATATCTTAAACTAGGCTTTAGTATAGTTCTTTTAGCTATTTCGTCTAGAGTATTTCTTTTTATACGATGTTTTTTTATAGAATTAATTCTTTATAAATACGGGGCTCGAATTTAAAGTTAACGTAGAATAGCGTTTTTTAGATAGTTTCTACTAGTATACTATTATAAGCGAACTATACTAGAAGTAAAAGTTCTATCTAGTTATTTTATTAGTAGTTTACGTAGCTTCGTAGATATTCTTTTAAGATTTAGTTAAGTCGTTTCGTCTAATCGTCTATTTAGAGATAAAAGACGATAGATAGCTTATACGTTATTTTTAATTTATTTATTAAGATTTACTAGAATTAGACGTAAAAGCGAATATCACGATTAAAGATAATTATTTCTAGTATTTCGTAGTTTACGAAGATATACTTTAGAAAGATATAGACTAGCTCGAAAACTTTTAAGACTTTCTTATAGAAAATAAAATATCTCTATTTAGATAGTTTATTAGTAATAACTAGAATTACGTCGTAGCGTACTTCGATAAATAGCTCTTTAGATTTTAGTAGCTTAATAATAAAGTCTAAAGAGATAAATTTCTACGATTAGTTAGAAGATATAATAGACTATAGCTTTTCGTAGAGAACGTATCGTACTACTTTATTTCGGACGTAATCTTTATAGTCTACGAGGTACTATCGTACTCGCTTTCTAAGATATAGTATATAGAATACTTTTTTAATTTTTTTTATTATAGAATTAGTATCTTTATAGCCGTATACTAGAGTAGCGTAGATTTCTTTAATAAGTTATTATCGAAGTTGTTAAGAAACGTAGACTAGTTCTTTAAAGAGAATAGTTTTTTTTAGACTTAGTATAAGATTAGAGTCTTCTTTTAAGTAGTCGTAAATTTATTTTAATAGTTACTATACTATAGTATCGTTTTCGTAGGCTGTTCGTATATACTCTTTTTATATTAAAAGTAAGAAATTATTTTTTTAAGAACTTTTATTTTCTTATACGCCTAGATTTTTAAAAAAAGACTTTTAGAAGCTATAGTTTCTTAAAACTTAGTTTCTAGAGTTTTTCTTCTAGATTAATTATATTTCTAGAGTATTCGTCTTTAGAGATTCTTTTTAGGGGGGTTATCTTTTTAAATTTATATTTCTAAAAGAGTATAACGGTAGGCTTCTTCTACTAAGCTTTAGAGTTACTTAGTAGGTCGGATAAACCGTAGAGTTTATCTTAAAGAGATAAGAGAGAGAGAATAATAACTAGACGAGAGAGTATTACGTAATTATACGATATATAATAAGCTAATTACCTCTAACTAAAGAGTCTTAATTAGAACTTTAAGTTAACTATAGAGGGTTAAGAGTCTAGCTAATAAGTATATCTATATACTATAGGAAAGCTAGTTACAATCTAGATTTATATACGTTAGATCTAATAGGGTTAGATCTATACGGGTTAGATATATATAGATCTATAGTAGAATATACGTAATTTAAGCGCCTAGAGCGTTCTTTCGACTTTCGAACGATTATAATATCGTACTATATCTTACCCGTTTTTTTTCTCGTTCGCTTTCTAGCTTTCTACCTTTATATACTACTTCGAAACGATTATACGTCTAGACTTTTAGCTCTTAGCTCGACTTTATAGTCCGTCGTTTCGTAGAAAATTTCCTAGTCCGTACTTTCTTCTAGAGTTATAGTATCCTAGTAGGCGTTCTTTTTATACGGGCCTTAGCTACTATCTACTAGTATTCCCATACGCGCCGTTACTTCGTATTTTCTAGATTTCCGTACAGAATCGAAACTATACGGCTCTTTCGTCCGTAAGGCTTATTAGTCCTTACGGCGAGTTTTTTCGTGTAGGCTTTCTGCCCTTAGGGTTATAAAGCCCGTATTTTCTAGGGTTTATAATACTACCCTCTCTCTTAGGGATCTTCGGCCCGAAGATTATTCTAAGTTTTTACGATATATATCGCGATTATTTTTCTACTTTTCTTTTTTTTTTTTGTTGATAAGTTTTTTTTTTCGCGATGTTCTTAGAGTTTCGTAAGCGTAAGTAATTTTAGCAACGAGCTAAGCATCTTATTTTAGAGGACGAGATTAATTATAACGGTACTACGATACCGCTCTCTTATTTCTCTTATCTACTTCTAAACGTTAGAAAGGACGAGAGTGATCCTTTCTTTATTTTCTATAAGATAAATAGGGTTTATTCTCGTTATAGCGAGTACGCGTAGCAGGGTAAGTCCGCGTATAATACTAGTAGTTTAGACTATTCTAATTATTTATTTCTTATTCTTTTTTCTTTGCTATAGCTAACTCTTATTTTAGTTATTCGTCTTCGCTAGGCCCTTCTAAAAGCTAATTAGATTGAGAAGAAGGCGCGTTAGAAGCTTCGTACTTCTATAGCTCGCCTAGATCGCGTAGAGAAGTAGCGTTCGTTACTTTATTATCGAACGGCTTTAATATTATTTTCTAAGGCTAAGACTATAGAGAAGCTAAAGAAGTTAGATCGCTTAAAATCTACTCGAAAGGCTAGAAATCCCGTTAATTCTAAAAATACTAAAGAGGGGCGGTTACTAAAGCGTTTACGTAACGAGTCCTTAGCTAATATCTCTACGGGTCCCGCTTAGACTATTAGATCTTCTAGAGCTAGTTCGAATGCTGCGCCGCCAAAGAGTTTCGAGTTAGTCGATTAGACGCGCTAGACTTCGAATTTTAATTTTAGGTCCTTAGGCGTTTTCGTAATCGATACGTCTCTAGCTTAAGTCGATCTAAATTTTAATGATAAAAGTTTATAATAAGATCTTTACATCCTTCGTAGTTTTCTAGCGGTTTCTAGATATTATTCTAGTCTTCTTTCTATTTAATAAGGTATCCGAATTAACTATTATAGTAGCCGCTGTTGAGGATTTTTTTTACGATCTAATCTTTATTTTCGTCGGTATCTAGGTTTTTTAGAGTTATTTCTTCGGTTTATTCTACTAGAGTGGCGTTTTTTAGAGCTAGTTCGAGTAGTTCTATATAGAATACCGGGTTTATTCGTATAGTACTAGGTAGCTTAAGGTGGTATATAACTTCGCCTAGCTTTTCTTTAATCTTAAAAGATCCGATTTTCTTAAAGTTTAATTTACTATTCGGCCGTCGAGTTTTAATGTTTCTTCTAAGAAGGTAAACTTTATCCCTTCTTTTTAGCTTTAGTACCTTCTAATACCGTCTATTATAGTAGTGAAATATTAAATATTCGTTAAATTTAATATCGAGACTAAGCTATTTATAAAGCTTCTTTAGCTAGTTCGCTTTAAGAATTTCTTTCTAGGCTAGAAATTCGCTTAGAATTTCTTCTTTATAGGCTGTCGGTTCGTACCTATAATTAGCGTAGAATAAAGTTTTCTAAGTGGCTAACGTCTTTAAGCTATTATACGTGAATTGCGCTAGTAGTAGTAATATAATCTAATTATTTTAGGTATAGTTAAGATAATAGCGTAGGTACTATTCTAGCGTCTAGTTTATACGCTTAGTCTATTTATCCGTTTACGAGTGTATCGTTATCGAGAGTTTATACTTAGCTCTAAGCTATTAAGTAAGACTCTACTAGAATTAGAATATAAATAGCTAATCTTTATCCGATATAAACTCTTCTAGTAATTTGTAGTTATCTAGAATTATTCTAAGAAATGTATAGGCTAGCTCTTCCACGTTTACCGACTTAAGATATAGTAGATAGTACGCGTACTTAGTAAGTCTATTAACGATGACTAGAATCGAGTCGTACTTAACGTTAGTTAAGAGTTCGATTAACTCGAGTAGATCCGTAATAAAGTCTAGCGAGATTAATTACTAGGGTTTCTTTAGGGCTACGATTAGCTAGAGTAGTCTATAGAATACGTATCTCGCGGTCTTACTTCTAATATATAAGTCGTATTACGAAACTACCTTTTAAACTATTTTTCTTAAGCTCTAGAAGTAGTAATTTCTAGTTATTTGCTCTATCGTCTTCTTAATTTCTTAGTAACCGTATATTAGTGCTTCGTAGATGTCTTTAACGAGTTCCTCCCGAAGTTTTATTAAAACGTAGATTAATTCTAAATATAAAATTATATCTTCTACGTCGCGCGTAATTCGAGAATCGTTTTCTACTTTTTCGAGTTTCTAGACTATTACGTTATAGGCGTAGGCTTCTTAAATCTTTCGCGTCTAGGCGTTGCCTTCTAGGTGTATCGCCGGCGCTAGTAGTCTAACTAGAGTAAGCGACGAGTCGGTCTCTAGATTTTTCTTTAGCTATAATTGAGTAATTCTAAATATAGATATATACGCTCTAGCGGGTATAAGAGTTCTATTCTTCTACTAGTTAAATATTATAGACTATAGTTCTAGCTTTTCTTCGATATAGTTGACTCTTCTACTTAGCGTATCTGCGCAAGCGTTCTTAGATTTCTTTCTATAGATAATCTTTATATTATACGACGCTAGTTCTTTAGCCTATCTAACTTATCTTCTAGTTAGTTTCTTTATAGTAGTAAAGTATGTGAGGTTCTTATAGTTATAGTATACTAATACCTAATACTTCGCGTCTTTTAGATAGTATCTCTATTTCTTAAATACTATAATAATAGCTAAGAGTTTCTTATCGTAGACGTTATAATTAAGCTCTAGAGGCGTTATTTTTCTAGAGTAGTACGCGATCGGGTAAAGCCGTTCTTATTCGTCGGGCTAACTAAGATAGGCCCTAATAGCGTAGTCTAATACGTTAGTTTCTATAATAATAGAGAGTTCGGGGTTATAGATTCTAAGAATAGATACTTCGTAGAATATTCGCTTTAGTAAGTCGAATACGCGCTATTATTCTTCTTTCTATTTAAATTTATACTTCTTTCGGGTAAGTCTTATAAGTGGCTCGTATACTACCGTATATTTTTCGATAAATTTACGGTAAAAGTTAGCGAAACCGAGAAAGAATTGTACTTTCTTAACGGTTTTCGATACGGGCTAGTCTTAAATTACGTCTAATTTAGCTTCGTCTATACTAATATAGTCCAAAGTAATAATAAATCTTAGGTATTCTACCTTCTAGGTGTACTATTCGTATTTTTTAGATACGATAGATAATCTCTATTTTTAGAGTACGTTTAGAACCTTCTTAATATATTCTATATATTTTTCGAGGGTTTTCGAGTAGATTAGAATATCGTCTAAATAAGTTATATAAAACACATCTAAATACGGACGTAAGACGTTGTTAACTAAACTCTAGAATATTACTAGAATATTAGTAAGCCTAAATAGTATGACCGTATATTCGAAGTAACCGTAACGTATTTAGAACGTTATTTTCTATTCTTTCTCTTTCTTAATTTATACGAGGTAGTAGCCGTCTCTAAGGTCGAACTTAGTAAAGTATTTCGCTTCTTAGGTCTTATTCTATAGCTCGTTAATACGGGGTAATAGATATCGGTTTTTTATCGTAATGTCGTTTAGTTGCCTATAATCGATATAGAGGCGGAGCTTACCGTTTTTCTTTAGGACGAATAGAATAGGGTATTCGGCTAGTAATAACGAAGGCTATATATAACCTCGTTCTACGTTCTTTTCGATATATTTTCTTAAAGCCTTACTTTTCTTCTAAAAGAGGGAGTAGATTAGCTTAAACGCGGGTTACGTTTCTAGAATAAGGAATATTTCGTAATCTTATAGCTGGTACTTTAGTAGCTATCTCTTTTCTCTTTTCTAGAATACCGGTTACTATTTCTAAAACTACGGGGGTACTATTTCGAGTTCCGGTATTAGGGCTTCTTTTCTCTTAGGGTTACCTATCTTTTTCTAGACATTACTTATAGTGTATTTTCTATCCGACTAGGTGGTTTTTTTAACGGGTCTTCCGTCGTATCTAGCGTATATTCTCTAGGGGTAGTCTCCTCTAACTAACTTTAGGTAGTTATTCTTCGTAAAAGGCTCTATACTTAATCGCTACATCTTAGCTACGATTCTACGTTCTATTTTCTTACTAGGTTTAAGGTATATTTTATAGATTTTCTCGTCTCGACGTCTTATACGTTAGATTACCGCGTAGAATATTTCTTAGATGTCGACGAAGTTTAATACTTCTACGTCTTTTCTTAGCTCTACGTTTTAGGCTTTTAGCTTTTAGCTCTAGCTCTAGCTCTTTTAGCTCTAGCTTCTAGCTCTAGCTCTATTCTCTAACGTCTAGCTTATCTATTTTATAGTAGCGAGATATTTCGCGCATCTTTTTTTCGGGAAACTAACTTTTCCCGTACTCTAGTTAATTTGTGGCTCGTATATCTTAAGCTACGGGATTCTAAAGATAATATCGTATTTTAGGATCGTTATAAGGTCTAGGTTAATATATTTCTTATAATTACCGATAGAAATAGGGATTATACCGGTTTCTAAGCGGATTTATCTTTACTTAGCTAGCGATCTATCTATAGTAACTAGTAAGTAGGGGTAATTCTTCGTTTAGCGGTGTATATATAGCTTAGCGATATAGGCGGGGTCGATAAAGTTTTCTTACGCGCTACTATCGATTATAGCCATTATACGGTAGTTACTAATACGAACTAGTATATATACTAAATTCGTAATTTTAGTTTTAGTAGGTGTTTTTCCGTTCGATATACTTATAACCTTGTTAAGGGATCTAGTAAACGGCCTCTTCTAGAGTTTCTAGCTAGAGAGGCCGTCTAGTTTTTTAATTAGTATCGTGGACTATTATCTTCTAAGACTAGAGAGACGTTTTTATAGAAGTAGAGGTCCTATTCTTCTATATAGAGAGAGGTTTTCTTCTATTAAGTTTAGTCTTTTCTCTAAATTCTTCGTCAATAGCTAACTATTCCTCGGTAGACCTTGTACTATATTATTAGTCTTTTATACTTGGCCGATAGAATCTAATATAGAGTATCTCTCTAGGGTATTACTATTTCGTATATTTCTAGTATTACCGCTATATTTCTTAGATAAGCCTAGTTTTTCTTACGTTAGACGTTTCGGGCTTCGTCTTATAGCTATTTTACGATTTTTTTAGCGGTAGTATAATAGAACTAGTACTAAAGGCTCTATCTATCGTACTAGTAGAATTTAATAGTTATCGCGCCGTTCGTAATTCTATATTACTAGATAGATAGCTTTAGGCGTACTACTAGGGTCTAGATAGTAGTAGACGTAGGGCTAAAGACGCGTTAGATTTCTCTATACTATTCGAGGTATTTCTTAATTCTAGCTAGAGTGGCTTTATTCTTCTAGCTTTCGTCGCTTATTTCGCTAACTTCGGGCGTACTGTTGTAGAATTCTTTAATATCGCTATTTATTAGATCGTCGTCTAGAGATAGTACTTCGATAAAGTTATTAATTTTCTACTATTTTAGTATTCGTAGGGTGGTATTAACGCGCTAGAATTACTTAGGATACTATTCGGCGCCGTCTTTTTCGCTCTTATAGATGAGATAATTATTATCGTAGTAGGTAGTCTAGCTTATAGCCGTATAGCTAACTGTTTTTATAACTACGAAGAAGACTTCTCGAGGTTCTTTTTAATCTCTCTTATAGGCGGCCGCGTTCTAACGTACCTTTTTCTTTTATAGATAGCTCTATTGGTGCATCTTATTCTATTTTTTTCTATATCGAAAATATAGCCCCTTATTAAAGCGTTCTTATTTCTAAGATGTAAACTTTCGTCGTTAAGTATTTTTACTCTTTTTTTTATTGTAGGGCTTCTTTTCGCCTTTATAGACTACATCGAGCTCTATAGTATCGCCCCTATTCTAGATATAGCGTGACGGTTTCTAGAAGTTTCTTAGTCGATACGTCTTTTAGTCTTAGTCGTATTCGTTTTAGAGTTATTTCATCTTAAGAGCTAGCTAAATTATAGCTTCTAGAGTTTTAGTATTATCGTAAAGAGATATTATTTTTTTAATTTCGTTCTTTAGTTCTCTATAATATAGAGTTCTAAGCGTAAGGTCTAAATATTCTTTAGCTAGAAATGCTGCGTTCTAAAACTTAGTAGTATAATCTCGAATAGATTCTTTTTACGTTATTTCTAGTAGGTTACGGGTAGCTTAGCGGGCCTCGTCTAACCCACTAAAGGTTCGCTTTAGGGCGGTAGCGAAGTTTCGATAATTTACGAAGAGTCGTTAGGTAGTTTCGGTTTAGTAGAAGAGAGGTCGAGTCTAGTATTTTCTTTTAAATAGTCGAAACTATTACTCCGCCGCTTCTCTAAGATAGATACTAGCGTAGAGAACCTAATCTTCTAGTCTCGCGAACTATTTCTAGAAGAAGTAAATATAATTATCTAATTATAATAGAAAGGTCTACGTTTTCTTACGGTCTCCGTAGTATAGGTCGGGCTTAGATATCTTAATCTTAGTCGCTAGTAGCGTCTAAGAAGCCTAGACGACTTAGACTCGAAGGATATTGTTTTACATTTATAGTTTCTAAATTATATTCTAGAGTTTCTCGTTAGAAGAAATCGTGTTCGTTTATTATAGGGGCGGGGCCGTAGATTTATTACCCGCGTCATTTATACTAATTATAGTGTTAACTATAGTGGATATCTATTTATTAGCGATTTCTATACTATATTAATACTTCTTATTTTAGTTAATAATCTTAATTGGCTGTCTTTCTTCTCTTATAAGAATAGTAGTTAAAGTGTAACGATAGACTTCTTCTACTAAGCTTCGGAGTTACTTAGTAGGTCGGATAAACCGTAGGGTTTACCTTAAAGAGATAAGAGAGAGAGAATAATAACTAGACGAGAGAGTATTACGTAATTATACGATATATAGTAAGCTAGTTACCTCTAACTAAAGAGTCTTAATTAGAACTTTAAGTTAACTATAGAGGGTTAAGAGTCTAGCTAATAAGTATATCTATATACTATAGAAAAGCTAGTTACAATCTAAATCTATATACGTTAGATTTAATAGGGTTAGATCTATACGGGTTAGATATATATAGATCTATAGTAGGGTGTACGTAATTTAAGCGTCTAGAACGTTTTTTCGACTTCTAAACGATCGTAATATCGTACTATATCTTACTCGTTTCTCTTCTCGTCTACTTCTCGGCTTTCTACCTTTATATACTACTTCGAGACGATTATACGTCTAGATTTTTAGCTCTTAGCTCGACTCTATAGTCTATTATTTCGTAGAGAATTTTCTAGTTCGTACTTCTTTCTAGAGTTATAGTATTCTAGTAGGTATTCTTTTCGTACGGGCCTTAGCTACTACCTACTAGTGTTTCTATACGCGCCGTCACCCCGTATTTTCTAGATTTCTATGCGGGATCGGGACCGTACGGCTCTTCTATTCGTAAGGCTTATTAGTTCTTACGACGAGTTTTCCCGTGCGGGCTTTCTACCTTTAGGGTTATAAAGCCCGTGTTTTCTAGGGTTTGTAATAAAGAGGTCGACTTTTAAACGCTTAGCGCCTCTAAGAAACTAGATTTTAGAAGTATTAGACTTTTAGAAACTAGTTTCTAGAAGTTTATAGTTTCTAGAAGTTTTCGAAGTCTAGAAGATTTTTTCTAGAATTAGAGGTTTTTCGCTTAGCTTTAAGTAACTAAGACTAGAAGGCGGATTATCGTAAGTTCTAATTAAGATCGATTAAGTTTAATATTTTTTTTCTTATTTTATTTTAGAAGCGCTAGAGATAGTTTTAATTAGTTAAAAGTATAGTCGTAACGCCGACTAAGAGCGTCGACTTTTTTATTCTTAATTTCTTTTTAGTAGATAATTTTAAAGTTAAAGAAGGCGAGTTATTTCGTCTATTTAATCTATCTTTAATTAAGAATTTTTATAGTTATAAAGACGTCTAGATTTTAGTAGTTTAAATATATCGTTATTTTAAAATTTATTTCTTTAAGATAGTATCTTTATTTTTTAAAGACGATAATAATAGCGAGAAGCTTCTTATCGTAAATATCGTAATTAAGTTCTATTAGAAATATTTTTCTAAAGTAAAAAGCTATAAAGTAAAGTCGTTTTTAGTCGTCTAACTAGCTAAAATAGATCTCGATAGCGTAGTCGAATATATCTATTTCTAGATAGATAGACTTATTTAGATTAAAGAGAACGAGGACTAGTACTTTTATAAACGCTTTTTTAAGTAGCTCGAAGACTTTCTACTATATTTTTTACTAATTAAAGCGGGTATTCTTTTAAATAAAATAGATTAGAGATTTAGCTAACTTAACGTAGTTTTTAATAAATCGGCGATAGAAGTTAGTAAAATCTAAGAAGAATTAAGCCTCTTAAAGGTTCTTAGATACGAGCTAGCTAAGAATAAATTTTACTTTCTTAGAGTTTATTATAACCTCGTCGAGTCGAATAATAAATTTTAGAAATTCTACTTCTTAGATATAAAAGACGTATTTCTCGAATTTAACTTATAGCTTTTTTTTCTATAATTTTTTTAGTATCTTTACTACGTATTTTTAATATTTCTCTAGAGTTTCGAAGTAGATTAAAATATCGTCTAGATATACTATATAGAAGACGTCTAGATATTCTTAAAGAGTATCGTTAATTATAGTCTAAAAGATTACGAGGACGTTAGTAAGTCTAAAAGATATAATAAGATATTTAAATAGTTCGAAGCGACTTCGCTAGACGGTTTTTTATTTTTCGTCTTCTTTAATTTTAATTAAGTAGTAGTCGTCTTAAAGGTCGAGCTTAGTAAAATACTTAGTTTTTTTTAGTCGGTCTCGTAGTTCGTTAATTCTAGATAAGAAATAGTAGTTTTTAATAATAATATTATTTAGAGCTTAATAGTCTACGTATAGTCGTAGCTTTTCTTTTAGTTTTAGTATAAATAGAATAGAGAAGGCTACTAATAACTAGAATAATTAGATATACTCTTTTTATAGATAAATCTTAATATATTTTTTAAGTATCTATAGTTCTTTTTTAGAGAGAAAGTATAAGAGACCGAACTTAAATAATATTTTTAATATTAGAGGTATTTTATAGTCTTATAGTTAGTATTTTAATAAAGCGTCTTTCTATTTTTTCGTAAAGATATCGAATTTTCTATATTATAGAGATACGTTATCTAGAAAGTTTTCTATATTAGTAGTATTAACTTATTATAGATCGTATTTTATACGTTTTTAGAGTTTTTAGAGTTTTTAAAGTTTATAAATTCGTTTTCTAGAAAGATAGATAATTTTATAGATCTATTAAATCTCTAGAGATTACTAAGTCTCGATTTTAATTTTTTAGAGAGTAGTACGTATTTAGAAGATTTTAATAGAAGTATCTTTCTTTACTTTCTTTCTAAGGGTCTTCTTAGAGATCTTACTAACTTATACTAGTTTACTTTAGATTACTTAAAATTATATCGATACTACTATAATACTAAATAGCTATCGCGTCTCGTTCTTTTCTTTAAATCTAAATTTTACTTCTTTAAATTTTTAATCGATGTATAGTTTTTACTTTCGAAGCTAGAGGCGTTCTAGAATAATATTATATTTAGAGGTTTTTATAATATCTAAATATATTTTTTCTTAGTATTTTTCTCTAGCTAGTACGAGTTTTTAGATTTTTATAAGTATTAATTCTTCTCTATATATACTAGATAAACTATTTATAATAATAAATTTATAGAGATATTTCTTTTCTCGAAACTTAATATTATATTTTTTTATAAAGTAGAAGTTAATATAATTATCTTCATTAGCTAAGTTAATTAGAATGTAGACTTAGCGTCTATTAGCGAGTATATTAATAATAAAATACTTAGTATACTCGACTAGAAGTTCTTTATCGTTTATAGTATACGTATAAGAGAGTTTTTCTTTAATATTACCGGTCGTTATTATAGTTATTTAAAGAGACGCTAGAGGCTACGTCTCTATTCGCCTCTAGATTAAAGACTTTTTTAGTTTTTTATCTTCGGCTAGTATTTATAGATCTCTTTTAATTTACGATAGCTTTCGTATTTATCGTTAGTATAATTAGTCTAATACTACTTATCGTAGAATTTCTCTACTTTCGTTACTTACGTAACTAAGATTTAGCGTATTATTTTATAGCCGCTCTTATATTAGCGGGCGTAGTATTTCTTTTTATTATAGCGAAGATATAGATTTTTTTTACGGCGTTAGTTTTTTTCTTTTTAGAATAGAGATTCGTTACGTCTAACGCTATTAAGGTCTATAGATTCGCTAAAACTCGTTATATTTTAAATTTAGTTAGCGTTAACTATAGAGCGGTTTAACCGAGTCGCTTCTCTTTAACGATTATATAGCCGAGTATTAAGTTAGATAGTAATATAAACTATCTTTTAATATAAATTAGATAGCTTAGTTCTAGTAAATTTATTTTTAATATAGTTCTTTAGTTTCTCGTAATATAATATTTTAAAAACGTTATCGGGCTATTAAAGTTAAAAGGTATAGAGTCGAAACTAGATAGTATAGATTACGACGAAGCTAGTTTATTTAAGAGTCTAAATTTAATAGACTATATTTTAATATTAGTTTTTATTTTTGAAGGTCTTTTAGAGTACTTTAATAAAGTTATCGTAGTTATAGAATAGTTTCGTAGTTTTCTTATATTAGTTTAGTTTATTAAAGTCTTCTTAGTAGGATTCGAACTAACGAATAGTATTACCGTAGAGATACGACTTAATAAAGAAGATTTTTTAAGAGTTATCTTAGAAGACCGTCTCGAATAAATAAAAGTAGATTTATAGTTATTATAGAAATTTATTTAATTTTCTTCTAGTCTCGTCGAAGATATCTAGTTTCTTAATCTTAAACTTTAGATTAGAGTTTTAGATCGAAGTTAGCTTAGTAAGTAGTATAAATTTTAAAATTCTTATAGTACGATTAATTATAAAGACTTATCTTCTAATAAAGTATTTTAAAAGAACGTATATATAGTTCTTTAATATATTTAGAGATAGTCGTAGTCTACTAATATCGTAAAAAAGAGACGTGATTTTTAATATGTAGACTTTTAAGATAAGTATACGTATTTTTATATTAGAATTTTTAGAGATATTAGATTAAATATTACGTACTTAGTCCTTCGCGTTCGAAAGAAAAGTACGAATTTTAGTCTAGATTATTATAGTTAGTACTAAGATAATTTTATCTTCGATGTCTATAAAATAGTAGTTAAAGTATTACGCTAGAACTCGAGAAGAAAGAAAGAGATAGAAGCGTTAGAGAAGATATAGCGCGTTAAAAATTTACTACCGCTATCTAAAATATTACTAGATATTATATTTAGAAGAATAGTAGCCGTAGTTAGATAGAAAAGATAATAGAAGAGGTATAAAATAAGAATTAAAATTAACTATAAAGATTCTATCTACTATAAATAAGTATATTCTATATACTATAATTAGCTGCTAGTTAGCTAGACTATAATATTAGTATAGATAGTAGAGTAGCTAGTAGCTAAGAGAGATCTACTTTATAGAGTTAGACTATTAGCTACTTAAATAGATTAGATACGTTCGAAATTTTAATATAAAAAGATTTAATTCGTCTATAAGTTTTATTACGTCGCTTAATCCGTATTCTAATTCCGTAATATATATTATATAATTATATAATATTCTCTTATTTAATTATTATTTTTTCTCTTTTATCTCTTTAAGATAAACTCTACGGTTTATTTAATTTACTAAGTAATTTTAAAGCTTAGTAAAAAAAGTTTATCGTTATATATATTAATTTAGCTTTTAATTTTCTACTTTAAACTTACGTTTAATTTAATCTTTATATAAATTATTTATACTTTATTAAGCTTATTTTAAGTTACTTTAAGTCGTAAACTACTCGTAATAAAGCGATTAAATTCTTAAATATTATACTTAAAAATTAATCGTTATACTACGCTCTATAACTTATATAAATTTTAATTAATTATAAACGAGTATTTTAAGTCGATTATATTTAGTTAATTATATATTACGACTTTAATTTATTTAATAAACTCTACGTAAAAAACTAAATTAATTATAGATATAATTAATTTAAATCTTCTAAATTAGACTATTTTAAATTAAATTACTATTTTAGAGATTATAGTAGCTATAACTTTATAAATAGCTTTAGTATTTTTAAGATTACTATAAAATATATAATTAATAAGATAAAATTAAGCTATTAATTAATCTTATATTATAGTAAAGTACTAGACTTAACTTACTAAGAATTACTAAAATTCTATTAGAAGACTCTTATTTTCTATTATCTTAATTCTATAATTGTGTTAAGTCTAAGAGTTAGTTATTAGCGATAGACTCGACGCTCGCACCGACTAAGGTGGCTATTATAGACGTTATTGTGCGAGCCTAAGGCTGACTACTTTCTTTAACGCTTAACCTGTCAGTGGGGCCGCTGCCTGGAGCGGACGCATCGGCAGCGCCATCTTTCCGCAGCTAGCAGATCTGTGAGGTCATGAAGGCACAACCATAGGCGGTGGAAGAGCGGCGGAGGGCGATGGTGCAAGTGCAGGAGAAGCTAGAAGCGAGCCCGCGGCTACGGCACCGTGTAGCCGCGCTCAAAACTAAGAAACAGCCGGATCATGACACTTGTATTGCATGCAAAAGGCTTAATGATTAAGAGTCGACTGCAGCCTAGCTGGTACTCAAGGGAACAAAAGACAAATGAGAAGAGCGAGCGTTGCCATAGATAATTCAAAGAGAGGCATCCCCATCGTTGGCTCGTTCCCGACGGCACTTGGATAAACTCCTACGTCTTGACTGGGCACCTGTAGGGCCCGGCGAGCTCCTTTTTCGTGCCACAGTAGGCGCCATCGCCGCCGCCTCTGCCGACGCACTGCGGGAAAGTTAGTAGAGTTCTTAACGTGTTGCAGCCTTGCTGCATGATTATGTCTTACCGAAGTACCGGACTTGCAGTTGTAGTTGATCCCCGCAACCTTGCAGGAGGTACCGTTGCAGTCCTATAGTCCTTTATATTAGTACTTCGAATAATCGAGAAAGTGTATCTGCTATACAAGCAGGCAAACATACCCCGCAGAATCTATCACCGTTCTTGCATCCTGCTTCGACACCGATGGCGGCGCCAAGAAGGAAAAGCATGGAGACGACGTTGAAACGCATTTTAAGTGACGTTGGTTGAAAGGGTGTTTGGAACAGGTAGAGAATGAAGTCAGGTGAGATGATGGTACTTCGAGAATTGTAATGCCAACTGAAATGAGAAGTGAGATGCTGGTACTTATACCGTAGTTCGCCTTTAGTTCTTATCCCGCGTGTGCCTGACTGATGTGTAGAGCTGATAAGAGCTTACTGTCTGACAGCTTGCCACTGCAGTGGATACGTCACGATGTATTGGTTTGTAGGCATGAAACCACCTTTATTGAACCCTGTTACTAGAGCCTGTGCAACTCTATCGGTGACCGAAAATGAGGGTGACAGATGACAGAGCTGAGGTAAAGTCTCATCGCAGGTAAGGAGTAGATTCGAGCTGAAAGTCGTGGAGTAAGGCTTCCCTCGTGTGTGAGTGTGCGACGAGTCCTGTGTGACAGTATTTGCATTATGACGGAATTTGTGTCAGGTCGTACAACGCGTAGTAGCTGACGCACTCCTGAACAGCAATGCGCAGGTTCGAATTCTCGATGAAACTTTATCAATCTAAGCTGCCTATCTTCTAGATGTTGTTCTATATTCGGTACGGCCGCTGCACGCTGCGTGACCAGAGTCGTAGTATGATCGTCTTCGCAGTCCCCGAATAGTCTTTCAGGCCCCCCTCTTAGGGCAGATTGTTGGCGTAAAGGCGGTGGATCCTCGATTGCGACGGATTTGTACGTTTTATGTGAAAAAGGCAAAGCGCGGTTGATTGGAAAGACTAAGTACAGGCAGGCGACAAGCAAATAGAAGCGAGCGACATGGAACCCTCATGAGCAGATACCATCAAAACAAGAAGCAGAAGCGATGCTGAGAAATCCGCTTTTTCTGTCCTTCCACCTATTTGCAGGTGCACCCAATGTCCTTGCACGTCTTCTCGTCAACAGCGTCGTTGTCCTGGCAGAAGAACCTCTTTGCCTTCTTTCCAGCGCAGCCGCACCATTGCAGGCAGTCGTCGGCAATCTGGCCGGTACCGCAGTTTCTAGGGCTGGCGCGCTTGATGAGGAGGTTGGCGGTGTTTTCCTAGAAGTTATAGTTAGTAGCGCGTTGTGGGCGGATAGTAGCCGACGACCCACAGATGATTCAGCAACGACGGGGTCGGCAGCGACGGCAGCGGCAGCAGGCCAGGCGAGGGCCGCAGCGATGAGAGCGATCTGGGAGAACTTCATGGTTGTTGATAAAGTTGTTGATGAAGAGGCTTGAGGTTGAGTTTTGGAAAGTGTAGAGATGTGATGTCGACTAGTGGATGGTGAGGAGGCTTGTGGATGAGCAGTCAACAGCTCATGAGCAGTGGGCTTTATAGATTTCCCACTTCACGCTTTATCCTCTCTCTTTCTATCCACGTAGAATACCAAAGACGTCCAACAGAGTATTCCAGTGGCCCGAGTATTACAGGTATCTGGCAACAAGACGCATTGTCAACTACGAGGATGCGATCTCCAGACATCTGGCCGCTTCAGAAATTCCTTAGGGCTGAGGAACGATCCTACTCAGCCTCGGGCCAACGGTACCAACTAATTGTAGATTATCGTGGCTGCTCTGCAACAGGAAAAAGGATCGCATACGATTGTGCATCTCGCAAAATTGAGAAACGGTCCACGGCAATGCCTACATTACTCAACTGACATCTTTCCGCAATGACGACCGAGGCTTGCGCTAAAAATCTCTAGCCCCTGTGTTGTGCGGCTTCTTTCGTTTTCCAGCCCCATCCACATTGGGGAAAACGGCTAAGTTTACGGAGATCTTCGATCCAACACCAACGTTTGCCACCTACCCCACCGCAACTGGGGGCCGTTTCAAGCAAGACATTCGCACTTCTTTTTACAGATCTGTGGCGAGACTTACTGTTGCCTTCTCCCCTGTCTCGGAAGGAGCATCAAAGAAGCGTGTGAATAACTTAGCCCCACACCGAGGAAAAACCGATGCAAGGTCAGAGAAGGATGCTACTGGCTTCAGCTATGACATCGCTCCGATTTCTATCGTGGCGCTGGCCAAGCATTTTGGGAATGTAGTGAGTACCCCATGCAAATCCGCCGTCCCGCACACTTGACGGGAGGCAGACGTAAATTTATTAGCACGTTACATGCCAAGCATATATAACCAATCACAACCAGATGATACGTATGCCGTTCGGTATTCCCAGCAGTTGGGGAGGTGAACGCTCCACAAGATGGTAACTGGTCTGGACGAGATAACCGAGGCTCGGGCTTAGCAAGGCTTATCCACAGGGCTGAGAAAGGGGATGATGCAGGTGGCTTACGTGAGATGATCGACATATGCACGGTCATATGCATGGTCATCCTCCCCCCGCAACAAATGCGACAGGATGTCAGTGCGCCATATGCATGGTCATCTTCGCTCTACAAGAATAATTCAGCAAAAGGTCGGTGCGACACACGAGGTCTTTCAGAGAAAGCATACTTATTGTCGCTGAAGTTCGGCGCACTGCAGCCTGCTACGAATACTCGAAAACCTGCAATGCGACATCATAGGAGACGGACATCATGAACGCGACACAACTCGAGGAACCGAACATGTTTCGGGGCCAGGTGAACAAATGTGTTGCACGGAGCAAAAGCACGACGCCGCACTGATTTCCAGTGCTGGCAGATAGATTTATATTATAATATATAGGTGTCGACGCTTTCTTCTTATAGCCACTGTATTTATTCGTTCTATCTCGGAGTGCGTTAGAATTATTCCCGCAGCTAATTCTTAGTATCTATCTTAGATCTTAGTCTAGCTACGAGTATTCTTCTAAAATAGTTTAGAGCTAACTTTTATATTAGAGTATCGAGTCTTATTAATAAAACGTATTTATATTACGAAATTAAAATACGGGCTAAGCGGCGTAGTAAAACTTATAGACGGACTAAATTATTTTACGCTAAGTTTTAACGTATCTAATTTACTTAAATATTACGCTAAAACTTAAAAGAGAGTAAAATAAGAAGTATAAATAATTATATAGCGTTAATAAATTTACTATCGCTATTTAGAATATTACTAAATACTATACTTAAAAAATAATAGTCGTAGTTAGATAAAAAAGATAGTAAGATAAATATAAAATAATAATTAAAATTAACTACGAAGATTTTATCTACTATAATAAGTATAAACTATATATATAGAGTAATTAGTATAATTAATATTAGTTACTTATAGTAATTAAAATAATTAGAGTAACTAAAATACTAAAAAGAATTTAGTAGTTTAAATTAATAGATTTAAATACGACTAAATTAATTAGATTAATTATACTAAGTTAGCGTTATTAATTATATAAACGATAAATTATATAAAATTTTAACTTCTCTACTATTATTTAAATATATTATAATACTATTTTCTCTTTAAATTACTTTTAATATTACGCTAAAACTTAGAAGAAAGTAAAATAAAAAGTATAAATAATTATATAGTATTAATAGATTTACTATCGCTATTTAAAATATTACTAAATACTATATTTAGAGAATAATAGTCGTAATTAAATAGAAAAAATAGTAAAATAAATATAAAATAATAATTAAAATTAACTATAAAGATGTTACAACACGCTTAATAGTAGTAAAAAAGTTAAAATTTTATACGACTTACCGTCTACGTAACTAACTTTTCGCTAACTTAGTATAATCTACTTAACTAATCTAGCCGTATTTAAATCTATTAACTCGAGCTATTAAACTCTTTTCGTTATTCTAATTACTTTAGTTATCTTAATTACTATAAGTAACTAATACTAATTATACTAATTACTTTATATATATAGACTATACTTATTATAGTAGATAGAATCTTTATAGTTAATTTTAATTATTATCTTATATTCTCTTATTATCTTTTCTATTTAACTATAGCTATTATAAATTCTAGAGAATACGAGCTTTATAACTCTAAGAGTAGAAAGTCCGTACAAAAAAACTCGTCGTAAGAACTAATAAGTCTCGTAGGTAAAAGAGTCGTACGGTCTTAGATTTCGTATAGAAATTTAAAGAATATAAAATAACGGCGCGTACGAGAATACTAGTAGATAGTAGCTAAAGCTCGTATAGAAAAAACGTTTACGAGAACGCGATAACTTTAAAAGAAAGTACGAACTAAAAAGTTCTCTATAAAACGAAGAACTATAGAGTTAAGCTAAGAGTTAAAAATCTAGACGTATAATCGTTTTAAAGTAGTATATAAAGATAAAAAGTCGAAAGATAAATAAAAGAGAAATAAATAAGATATAGTACGATATTATAATTATTTAGAAGTTTAAGAAACGCTTTAAACGTCTAAGTTACGTACAATCTATAGTAAGTTCTTACGAGTTTAGACTTATAATAGCTCGATCTAAGTTTTTATAAGCTAGAGCTTATAAGAGCTTCTTAAATTATAACTAGCTTTTTTATAGTATATAGATATACTCGTTAGCTAGACTCTTAACTCTTTATAGTTAACTTAAAGTTCTAATTAAGACTCTTTAGTTAGAGATAATCGACTTACTATATATCGTATAATTACGTAATACTTTTTTATTTAATTATTATTCTTTCTCTCTTATCTTTCTAAAATAAACTCTATAATTTATCTAATCTACTAAGTAACTCTAAAGCTTAGTAAAAGAAGTCTATCATTATAGTAGTATAAACGAGCTATTTTATTTTCGTCGACGCGTATTAGCTTTTTCCACGTTAAGTAATCGTATATTTTTTAGATAGATTTAGTAGATTTATTCTTCTCGACGTCTTATACGTTTAATAGTTACTAGAAATATTTTCTAAACGTTAACGTCTTTCTCTAATTTTACGCTTTAGACTTTTAGCTTTTAGCTTAATATAATAATAAACTTCTTCTACTAAGCTTCGAAATTATTTAGTAGATCGAATAAATTATAGAGTTTATCTTAGAGAGATAAGAGAGAGAGAATAATAATTAAACGAGAGAGTATTACGTAATTATATAATATATAGTAAGTTAATTATCTCTAAATTAATAAGGCTTAAATTAAAACTTTAAGTTAACTACGAAGGATTAAGAGTCTAGCTAACGAGTATATCTATATATTATAGAAAAGCTAGTTATAATTTAGTATAAAGTTAGATCTAGTATAATCTATCTCTATAGATTAAATCGGTTATAATTTAAATAGATCTTAAATTAAGACTAATTTAAGATGAGTTTTATACGTAATTTAGACGCTTAGAATATTTTTTCGATATTTATTTTCTAGCTTTATTGAGCGATTATAATATTATACTATATCTTATTCATTTCTCTTTTTATTTACTTTTTAACTTTTCGTTCTTTACGTATTTCTTTAAAACGATTATACGTCTAGACTTTTATTTTTTAGCTTAGTTTTATAGTTTTTCGTCTCGTAGAAGATTTTTTAATTCGTACTTTCTTTTAGAGTTGTCGCGTCTTTATAGACGTTTTTTTCGTACGGGTCTTAACTACTATTTTTTAGTATTTTTATACGCGTCGTTAGCTCGTATTCTTTAAATTTTTATATAGAATCTAAAACCGTACGACTCTTTTATTCGCGAGGCTTATTAGTTTTTACGATAAATTTTTTCGTACGGGTTTTCTACTTTTAGAATTATAAAGTTCGTATTTTTTAGAGTTTATAATACTATTTTTTCTTTTAGAAATCTTTAGCTTAAAAATTATTTTAGATTTTACGATATATATTACTTTCTTACTTAGAGTCTACTTTTTTTTTTTTTTTTTATAAGTTCTTTTTTTTCGCTATATTCTCTAGTTTTAAATAAAAGCGCGGTAACTAACGCTTTAAGCGTTTTAATTTAAATAACGAAATTAATTTATTTAATAAAAGAATATCGTTACTCTACTCTTTCTATTTTTTACTAAACGTAGATAAGAAGAAGAAAGACTCTTCTTTTATTATTTATCGTATAGATAAGTCTTATTTTCGTTACGACTCTTATATTCGTTTAGATAAGTTAGTCTATAATACTATAGATTTAAATTATTTCGACTATAAGTCTCTTACTTCTTATTAGATATCGTTACTAATTTCTTCTCTAGTTCTCTATATTTATCGTACTTTAAATAAGGCTAAGTAGAATAAAATCGAGACTTTAAAAACGATTTAGTAGACTATAGCGCGTCTTAATCGCGCTTAAAAGTAGTAAGAGTTATTAAAAAAGCGAAAAAGTCTAATAATTACTTAGAAGACGAAGATAATAGAAAAGTTAAAGAAGTTAAATCGTCTAAAGTCGCTTCGCGAGGCGGGATTTCTAGTTAACTCTAAGAATATTAAGAATAGACGGTTACTAAAGCGTTTATATAGCGAGTTTTTAGCTAATATCTCTACGAGTTTAGCTCTAACTATTAGATTTTTTAGAGCTAGTTCTAATACTACGCTATTAAAGACGTTTAAGCTGGTAGATTAAACGCGCTAGACTTTAAATTTTAATTTTAGATTCTTAGATATTCTCTCGATTAACGCGTTTTTAGCTTAGATTAATCTAGATTTTAGTAATAAAATTCTATAATAAGGTCTTTATAGTCTTTATAGTTTTTTAATAGTTTTTAGATATTATTTTAATCTTTTTTCTACTTAATAAGATAATTAAATTAATCGTTATAGTAGTCGCTATTAAGAATTTTTTCTACGACTTAATCTTTATTTTCGTTAGCGTTTAGATTTTCTAAGATTATTTCTTTTATTTATTCTACTAGAGTAGTATTTTCTAGAGCTAGTTTAAGTAGTTTTATATAGAAAACTAGATTTAACTATATAGTACTAAATAGCTTAAGACGGTATATAACTTCGTCTAACTTTTCTTCGATCTCGAATAGTTCGATTTTTTTAAAGTTTAATTTACTATTTAGTCGTTAAGTTTTAATATTTCTTCTAAGAAGATAAACTTTATTTTTTTTTTTTAACTTTAGTATCTTCTAGTATCGTCTATTATAGTAGCGAGATATTAAATATTTATTAAATTTAATATTAAAGTTAAGTTATTTATAGAGTTTCTTTAGCTAATTTATTTTAAGAATTTCTTTTTAGACTAATAACTCGCTTAAAATTTCTTTTTTATAGACTATTAGCTCGTATCTATAATTAGCGTAAAACGAAGACTTTTAGATAGCTAATATTTTTAAGCTATTATACGCGAATTATATTAGTAGTAGTAATATAATTTAATTATTTTAGATATAGTTAAGATAATAGCGTAGATACTATTTTAGCGTTTAGTTTATACGCTTAGTTTATTTATTCGTTTAAGAGTATACCGTTATTAAGAGTTTATACTTAAATTTAAGCTATTAAATAAGACTCTATTAAAATTAAAATATAAATAATCGATTTCTATCTAATACGAGCTCTTTTAGTAATTTATAGTTATCTAGAATTATTTTAAAAAATATATAGACTAATTCTTTTGCGTTTATTAATTTAAGATATAGTAGATAGTACGCGTACTTAGTAAGTCTATTAACGATAACTAGAATTAAGTCGTACTTAACGTTAGTTAAAAGTTCGACTAACTCGAGTAGATTCGTAATAAAGTCTAATAAGATTAATTACTAGAGTTTCTTTAGAACTATAATTAGTTAGAATAGTCTATAGAGTACGTATCTTACGGTCTTACTTTTAATATATAAATTATATTATAAAACTATCTTTTAGACTATTCTTTTTAGACTTTAAAAGTAGTAATTTTTAATTATTCGCTTTATTATCTTTTTAATTTCTTAGTAATCGTATACTAGTACTTCGTAAATATTTTTAATAAGTTCTTTTCGAAGTTTTACCGAAACGTAAATTAATTCTAAATATAGAATTATATCTTTTACGTTACGCGTAATTTAGAGATAGTTTTCTATCTTTTTAAGTTCTTAGACTATTACATTATAGGCGTAGACTTTTTAAATCTTTTACGTTTAGATATTATCTTCTAAACGTATTATCGGCGCTAGTAGTCTAACTAAGATAAGTAATAAATTAGTTTTCGAATTTCTCTTTAGCTATAATTAGATAATTTTAAATATAAATACGTACGTTTTAGCGGATATAAGAGTTTTATTCTTCTATTAACTAAATATTATAGATTATAGTTCTAGCTTTTCTTTAATATAGTCGACTCTTCTACTTAACGTATCTACGCGAGCGTTTTTAGACTTCTTTTTATAGATAATTTTTATATTATATAACGCTAATTTTTTAGTCTATTTAACTTATCTTTTAGTTAGTTTCTTTATAGTAGTAAAGTATATAAGGTTCTTATAGTCGTAGTATATTAATATTTAGTACTTTACGCCTTCTAAGTAGTATCTTTATTTTTTAAATACTATAACGATAGCTAAGAGTTTTTTATTATAAACGTTATAGTTAAGCTCTAGAGACGTTATTTTTCTAGAATAGTACGTAATTAGATAGAGTCTTTCTTACTTATTAGACTAACTAAGATAGACTCTAATAGCGTAGTTTAATACGTTAGTTTTTATAATAATAAAGAGTTTAAAGTTATAGATTTTAAGAATAAATACTTTATAAAATATTTATTTAAGTAAGTTAAACGCGCGCTATTACTCTTTCTTCTATATAAATTTATATTCTTTTTATATAAGTTTCGTAAGTAGCTCGTATACTACTACGTATTTATTAATAAATTTATAGTAGAAGTTAGCGAAATCGAGAAAGAATTATACTTTTTTAACGGTTTTTAGTATAAACTAGTCTTAAATTACGTCTAATTTAGCTTTATCTATACTAATATAGTCTAGAATAATAATAAATTCTAGATATTTTATCTTTTAGATATATTATTCGTATTTTTTAGATATAATAAATAGTTTTTATTTTTAGAGTATATTTAGAATCTTCTTAATATATTTCGTATATTTCTTAAAAGTTTTTAAGTAGATTAAAATATCGTCTAGATAAGCTATATAAAATACATTTAAATATAAACGTAAGACGTTATTAACTAAGCTCTAGAATATTATTAGAATATTAGTAAGTCCGAATAATATAATTATATATTCGAAGTAATTGTAATATATTTAAAACGCTATTTTTTATTTTTTTTCTTTCTTAATTTATATAAGATAGTAGCCGTCTCGAAAATTAAATTTAGTAAAGTATTTTATCTCTCAAGTCTTATTTTATAGCTCGTTAATATAAAGTAATAGATAACGGTTTTTTATCGTAATATCGTTTAATTATTAGTAATTAATATAGAGGCGTAGACTTCTTCTACTAAGCTTTAAAGTTATTTAGTAGATCGAATAAATCGTAAAGTTTATCTTAAAAAGATAAGAAAGAAAGAATAATAATTAAATAAGAAAGTATTACGTAATTATACGATATATAGTAAGTCGGTTATCTCTAACTAAAGAGTCTTAATTAAAACTTTAAGTTAACTATAAAGAGTTAAGAGTCTAGCTAATAAGTATATCTATATATTATAGAAAAGCTAGTTATAATCTAAGAAGTTCTTATAAGCTTTAACTCGTAAAAAATTAGATTAAGCCGTTATAAGCTCGAGCTCGTAAGAGCTTATTATAGATCGTACGTAACTTAGACGTTTAGAGCGTTTCTTAAACTTCTAGACGATTATAATATTATACTATATCTTATTCGTTTTTCTTCTATTTATCTTTTAGCTTTTTATCTTCGTATACTATTTTAAGACGATTATATATCTAGATCTTTAACTTTTAGCTTAATTCTATAGTTTTTTATTTTATAGAGAACTTTTTAGTTCGTACTTTCTTTTAGAGTTATCGCGTTTTTATAGACGTTCTTTTTATACGGACTTCGGCTACTATCTACTAGTATTCTCGTACGCGTTATTATTTCGTATTTTTTAGATTTTTATACGAAATCTAAGACCGTATAGCTCTTTTATTTACGAGACTTATTAGTTCTTACGACGAGTTTTTCTATACGAACTTTCTACTCTTAGAGTTATAAAGTTCGTATTCTTTAGAATTCGTAATACTACTTTCTCTCTTAGAAATCTTCGATTTAAAGATTATTTTAAGTTTCTACGATATATATCGCGCCGTTAGTAGTCTTTAATTTTTTTTTTTCTTAGTAAGTCTTCGCTATATCTTCTAAGAAGCGTTTCTTTACTAAGATTTTAAAGATTTCTTTTCGTTTTTATCGTACTACTCTTCGTCGTTAAAATTTACTTTATTAGATTTTACGTAACGGCGTTAAGATAATCTCTTATATAAATTATTTAGAGTACTTTTTTTTTTATATTACTCTAGAGAATAATTTCTCTATTTATACTTCTTACTTAAAGAGACGTCGTATAGATTATAACGTAACTACGTCTAGTAGTTTTAGTTATACGTAGCTTCTTTCTTTTTACTTAAGGTTTTCTACTAATTTTTAGTAGTAAAAAAGTTAGATCGCGAGTAGACTTGTTTAAAGGTCGAGAAATTAGCTACTTATACCGCTTTATAGACTACGACTACTTAAATTAAACGTTTTCGTAAATAGTAGCGTTTCTTTATTATAAACTCTAGAAAATACGGGCTTTATAACTCTAAGAGTAAAAAGCCCGTACGAAAAAACTTATCGTAAGAACTAATAAGTCTCGTAGACGAAAGAGTCGTACGGCTTTAGATTTCGTACGAAAATCTAAAGAATATAAGATAATAATACGTACGAAAATACTAGTAGATAGTAGTCGAAGTCTGTATAGAAAGAACGTTTATAAGAGCGCGATAACTCTAAAAAAAAGTATAGACTAGAAAGTCTTCTACGAGATAAAAAACTATAGAATTAAGCTAAGAGTCGAAGATCTAGACGTATAATTATTTTAAAGTAGTATACAAAGATAAAAAGTTAAAAGATAGATAGAAAGAAAATAGATAAGATATAGTATAATATTACGATCGTTTAGAAGTTTAAGAAATATTTTAAACGTCTAAGTTACGTGCGATTTATAATAAGTTCTTATAAGCTTAGACTTATAACGGCTTAATTTAAGTTCTTATAAGCTAAAGCTTATAAGAGCTTTTTAGATTATAACTAGCTTTTTTATAGTATATAAATATACTCGTTAGCTAGACTTTTAACTTTTTATAGTTAACTTAAAGTTCTAATTAAGACTCTTTAGTTAGAGGTAACCGGCTTATTATATATTATATAATTACGTAATACTTTCTTATCTAATTATTATTCTCTCTCTCTTATCTTTTTAAGATAAACTCTAAAGTTTATCTAATTTACTAAGCGACTTCGACGCTTAGTAGAAGAAGTCTACCGTTATACTTTAACTACTATTCTTATAAGAGAAAAAAGATAATTAATACGATCGTTAACTAATTAGAAAAGTATTAATCTAGTATAGAGATTACTAACGAATAGTAATAGCTAACGACGAAATATAAGACGTTTCGATAGAATCTTTACCGTAGCTAACTATAGCCGACTTATAGTATATAATTTAACGTAACTAAGAATAGCTAGAATAACTCTAGTAGAAATTACGCGACTAGAAGACGAAGAATTAGAGATTAATAAACTAACTCGCTAGCGTTTAATTTACTCTCTCTAGTATATCTATAATAAAAATATAAGTCGATACGCTAAATCTACGAATAAGCTCTAGAATTAAAGTTCTAAAATCGAACTTCTACTACGAAGACTATAAGAAGATTTAAAACTTTCTTACGTAGCTTAACGACTATTTTTATTTTTTAGAAAGTTAAATCGCTACTTCTATCGAAAAAGTTTTATTCGCTAGTACGTTTCTTAGAGACGTAGTCGAATATTAATTTCGCCTCTATAAAAGAAAATATTAGAAGCGATTCGACGACTATAGTAAAAAAACTACTTAGTTCTTTAATAGCTATAAGGTTTTTATTAAGGGGCTTCGTAACGTCTTTATAGCTATTAATAAATCTAAAAAAGCTATAGATATTCTACTAAGTATTAAATAAAAAACTTTTATTTTAAACTATAACGTCCGCTTTCGTAACGTACTATATACTATAAGAGTTCTATATATAGATACGCTACTTTACGTAAAATATAAAGCGGAACTTAAAGAAAAAATCTAGAAGATCTTAATCTATTATTCTAAGTAGAAGACTTTATTAGACCTTATAAATAAGATATAAAAGCTAGACTAGTTATAAAACGAGTACTAATAGAATAAAAAGAAATATAACGATAATAGCTTTTAATTTAGAAGAACGTCTCGATATACGTAAGAAGAAGATAATACTATAAAACTTAATACTATAAGAAAGAAAGAAAGTAGAAAGTCTAGTAACTAAGAAAAAGATAAGCGTTAAATTCGTAAATAGATTTTATAAGAGTAGATCCGATTTAATCGAGGCTAGTACTTTCGCTACGAAAAAAAATAAAATAAAATATATTAGTAGAAGTATCTATAGAGAAAGAAGATACGCTAAAATACGATAACTAATAAAGAAAACTAGAAAGAGTCTTAAAAGATCTTTTTTATCGCTACTAAGTAAGTTAGTTACGTAGCTATAAGCTAGACCGTCTATTACGACGATAATTACTTAATCTACGAAAGCGATAAATAAGATAGAAATTAGTATCTAAAGAAGCTCTAGCGCGTTAACGCTATTTTACGAATACTAGAGTAGTAAAAAATCGACGACTTCGTTAAAAAGCTACTTTTAAACGACGACTTAGTAAATAGCGATACGAAAGAACTCTACGATAGTACGTCTAAGTCTAGCGAGATGAAAGAACGAGACGAGATTAATAGAGCTATATAGAAATAATTTAAGAAAGAAATTAATTCTTTTTAAAAAGACCTCTAAGAAGCGCTTAAGAAACCTACGCTATAACGAATTTAGAAATATTTAAGATAATATAGAAATATTTAATAGATATATAAGAATAGACGTACTATTAACTAGGTCTTAAATTCTAGTTTAAAGATTTTTACTTAGTAGTACTAGTACTATTATAGAACTCTCTAGTAACGGGCTTATTACGAAGACTACTAGTCTCTTTAAAAACTCTATATAGCTAGAAATACTCTAAAAATAACTAATTAGCTTTAAGACGAAGTACGTAACGTCTAAATTTAAAAAGATAGATAGTATCTCTAGAAACTAGTTTAAATTCTAAATACTCGAAGCACTATTATTCTAGAAAAGAACTAGTTATACTAACGGCTATATTTTCGTAATCTAATACCGCTATACCGATATCGAATTATAGTAAAAGTACTATATTAGTAACGATAAATTCGACGTAATAAGGTTTAGACGTAGTAGAAAAGCTTAACGCTTTAAATAGAATAACTACGTAAAGTTATCTTTTAGAATCTAACGTAGACGAAAAACTAGACGGTCTCTCTAGTTAGAGACTCTAAAAGAGACCGTCTACTAAATCTCTTAATAAGATTATAAGTATATCGAACGGAAAAATATCTATCGAAACTAAAATTATAGACTTAGTATATATACTAGTTCGTATTAGTAATTACTATATAATGGTTATAATTAATAGTAGCGCGTAAGAGAACTTTATTAATTCCGTCTACGTTGTTAAACTATATATATACTACTAAACGAAGAATTATCTCTACTTACTAGTTATTATAAATAAATTACTAGCTAAGTAAGAAAAAATCCGTTTAGAAACTAGTACGATCTCTATTTCTATCGGTAATTATAAGAAATATATTAATCTAGACCTTATAACGATTTTAAAATACGATATTATTCTTAAAATTTTATAGTTTAAGATATACGAGCTATAAATTAACTAAAATACGAAAAAAGTTAGCTTTTCGAAAGAAAAGTATATAAAATATCTCGCTATCGTAAAACGAATAAGCTAGACGTTAGAGAATAAAGCTAGAGCTAAAAGCTAGAGCTAAAAGAATTAAAGCTAGAGTTAAAAGCTAGAAGCTTAGAACGTAGAGCTAAGAAAGAATGTAAAAGTATTAGACTTTATTAGTATTTAAGAAATATTCTACGTAGTAATTTAACGTATAAAGCGTCGAGACGAGAAAGTTTACGAAATATATCTTAAATCTAGTAAGAAAATAAAATATAAGATCGTAGCTAAGATATAGCGATTAGAAATAAGGTTTTATATAGAGAATAACTACTTAAAGTTAGTTAGAGAAGACTACTTTTAGAGAATATACGCTAGATATAATAGAAGACTCGTTAAAAAAACTATCTAGCTAGATAGAAAATATATCGTAAGTAATATCTAGAAGAAGATAAATAACTCTAAGAAAAAAAAAGCTTTAATATTAAAATTCGAAACGATATCTCTATAGTTTTAAAAATAGTAATCGATATTCTAGAAAAGAGAAAAGAAATAGCTACTTAAGTACTAACTATAGAATTACGAGATACTTTTTATTCTAGAAACGTAGTTCGCGTTTAAGTTAATCTACTTTCTCTTTTAGAAGAAAAGTAAGGCTTTAAGAAAATATATTAAAAAGAACGTAGAATAAGATTATATATAGTCTTCGTTATTATCGACCGAATATTCTATTTTATTCGTTCTAAAGAAAAACGGTAAGCTTCGTCTCTATATCGATTATAGATAACTAAATAATATTACGATAAAAAATCGATATCTATTACTTCGTATCGACGAGCTATAGAATAAGACCTAAAAGGCGAAATACTTTACTAAGTTTAATCTTTAAAACGGCTACTATCTCGTATAAATTAAGAAAGAGAAAGAATAGAAGATAGCGTTTTAAATACGTTACGATTACTTCGAATATACGGTTATATCGTTCGGACTTACTAATATCTCGATAATATTTTAGAGCTTAGTTAATAACGTCTTACGTCTATATTTAGATATATTTTATATAGCTTATCTAAACGATATTCTAATCTACTCGAAAACTCTTAAAGAATATACGAAATATATTAAGAAGATTCTAAACGTATTTTAAGAATAAAAATTATTTATCGTATTCAAAAAATACAAATAATACTTTTAGAAGATAAAATATCTAAAATTTATTATTATTTTAGACTATATTAGTATAAACGAAACTAAATTAGACGTAATTTAAGACTAGTCTATATTAAAAATTATTAAGAAAGTATAATTCTTTCTCGGTTTCGCTAACTTTTATCGTAAATTTATCGAAAAATATGCGATAGTATACGAGCTACTTACGAGACTTATTCGAAAAAAGTATAAATTTAAATAAAAAGAAGAGTAATAACGCGTATTCGACTCGCTAAAGCGAATATTCTACGAAGTCTCTATTTTTAAAATTTATAATTTCGAGCTTTCTATTATTATAAAAACTAACGTATTAAACTACGCTATTAAAGTCTATTTTAGTTAGTTCGATAAGTAAGAAAGACTCTACTCGATCGTATACTATTTTAGAAAAATAACGTCTCTAAAGCTTAACTATAACGTCTACGATAAGAAACTTCTAGCTATTATTATAGTATTTAAAGAATAAAGATACTACTTAGAAGACGTAAAGTACTAGATATTAATATACTACGACTATAAGAATCTTACGTACTTTACTATTATAAAAAAACTAACTAAAAGATAAGTTAGATAGACTAAGAAATTAGCGTTATACGATATAAAAATTACTTATAGAAAGAAGTCTAAAAATACTCGCGTAGATACGTTAAATAGAAGAGCCGACTATATTAAAAAAAAGCTAAAACTATAATTTATAGTACTCTACGAGTAGAAAGATAGAACTTTTATATCTACTAGAGCGTACGTACTTATATTTAGAATTATCTAATTATAGCTTAAGAAAAATCTAGAAACCGATCTATCGTTTATTTTAGTTAGACTACTAGCACTAGCGATACGTCTAAAAGATAACGTCTAGACGCGAAAGATTCGAGAAGTTTACGTCTATAACGTAATAGTCTAAGAACTTAAAAAGATAGAAAATAACTTTTAAATTACGCGTAACGTGGAAGATATAATTCTATATTTAGAATTAATTTACGTTTCGATAAAACTTTAAAAAGAACTCGTTAGAGATATTTATAAAGTACTAGTATACGATTACTAAGAAATTAAGAAGATAATAAAGCGAATAATTAAAAATTACTACTTTTAAAATCTAAGAAGAATAGTCTAGAAGGTAGTTTCGTAATACGACTTATATATTAGAAGTAAGACCGCGAGATACGTACTCTATAAACTATTTTAACTAATCGTAGCTCTAAAGAAATTTTAGTAATTAATCTCGCTAGACTTTATTACGAATCTACTCGAGTTAGTTAAACTCTTAACTAACGTTAAGTATAACTTAATTCTAGTTATCGTTAATAGACTTACTAAATACGCGTACTATCTACTATATCTTAAATTAATAAACGTAAAAGAGCTAGTCTATATATTTCTTAGAATAATTCTAGATAACTACGAGTTACTAAAAGAGCTTATATTAAATAGAGATCGACTATTTACGTTTTAATTTTAGTAGAGTCTTATTCGATAGCTTAAAGCTAAGTATAAACTTTCGATAATAATATACTCTTAAACGAATAGATAGACTAAGCGTATAAACTAAATATTAGAGTAGTATCTACGCTATTATCTTAACTATATCTAAGATAATTAGATTATATTACTACTACTAGTATAATTCGCGTATAATAGCTTAAAGACGTTAGCTATTTAGAAAACTCTATTTTACGCTAATTATAGACGCAAATTAATAGTCTATTAAGAAGAAATTCTAAGCGAATTATTAGTCTAGAAAAAAATTCTTAAGGCGAACTAGCTAAAAGAACTCTATAAATAGCTTAGTCTTAATATCGAGTTTAACGAATACTTAATATTCCGCTACTATAATAGACGGTATTAAGAGATATCGAAGCTAAAAAAAGAAAATAAAGTTTATCTTTTTAGAAAAAATATTATAACTCGACGGTCAAATAATAAACTAGACTTTAAAAAAATCGAACTATTTAAGATTAAAGAAAAGTTAGACGAAGTTATATACCGTCTTAAGCTATCTAGTATTATGCGAATAAACCTAGTATTTTATATAGAACTACTCGAATTAGCTTTAAAAAACGCTATTCTAGTAGAATAAATCGAAAAAATAACTCTAGAAAACCCGAATACCGACGAAAATAAAGATTAGATCGTAGAAAAAATCCTCAATAGTAGCTACTATAACGATTAATTCGATTATCTTATTAAGTAGAAAGAAGACTAAAATAATATCTAGAAACTACTAGAAAACTACGAAGGCTATAAAGACCTTATTATAGAATTTTATCACTAAAATCTAGATCGATCTAAGCTAGAGACGCGTCGATTAAGAGGGCGTCTAAGGACTTAAAATTAAAATTCGAAGTTTAGCGCGTCTAATTAACTAACTCGAACGTCTTTAGCGGCGTAGTATTTAAACTAGTCTTAAAAGACCTAATAGTCTAGATAGAACTTATAGAGATATTAGCTAAGAACTTACTACGTAAACGCTTTAGCGACCGCTTCTTCTTAGTATTTTTAGAATTAATAGCGTCTCTAATAGAAGAAGTTTTAGTAGTCTCTAGTTATTTTAGATTCTCGAAGTCCTTCTAAATTATATAAAAACGCCGCTTGTAAAGAAATCGACGCTACTTATAAAAACGAATTAACTTCTTTAAAGTAGCGTTTTTCTTAGCCGCTACTCGCTCGTAGACGCGATTTAGCTTTTCTACTATAAAAGATTAATAAAATATATACTATTAAGAAGAAAAAGAACTAACGTATAACTAGAGCTACTAGACGTCGCTATATTATAGTCTAAACGACATCTCTTTAGATAAGAAGCGTAAATAGAAGAGTTATTCTCTAAAGTAATATAAGAGAAGAAATACTTTAAATAATTTATATAAGAAATTATCTTAACTTCGTTACGTAAAATTTAATAAAGTAAATTTTAATAACGAAAAGTAGTACGATAAGAACGAAAAGAAATCTCTAAGACCTTAGTAAAAGAACGCTTTTTAGAAGATATAGCGAGGACTTACTAAGAGAAAGAAAGAAAAAAAACTAAAAACTACTAACGGCGCGATATATATCGTAGAAATTTAAAATAATCTTCGGGTCGAAGATTTCTAAGAGAAAGGATAGTATTACGAACTCTAGAAAATATAGACTTTATAATCTAAGAGTAGAAAGCCCGTACGGAAAAACTCGTCGTAGAAATTAATAAGCCTCGTAGACGAAAGAACCATATAGTTTTAGATCTTATACGAAAATCTAGAGGATATAAAATAGCGACGTATACGAAAATACTAATAAATAATAGTTAAAGTCCGTATAAAAAGAACGTCTACGAGAACGTAATAACTCTAAAAAAAAGCGCGGACTAAAGAATTTTCTATAGAACGAAGAACCGTAGAATTAAGCTAAAAGTTAAAGATTTAGGCGTATAATCGCTCTAAAGTAGTACGCGAAGACTAAAAGTCGAAAAGTAAATAAGAAGAAAATAGTCGAGATATAGTACGATATTACGATCGTTTAAAAGATAAAAAAACGTTCTAAGCGTCTAAGTTACGTACGATCTATAGCGAGCTTTTAAGAGTCGAACTCGTAATAGTTTAATCTAAGCTCTTAGAAGTTAAGCTTATAAGAACTTCTTAGATTATAACTAGCTTTTTTATAGTATATAGATATATTTATTAGCTAGACTCTTAACTCTTCGTAGTTAACTTAAAGTTCTAATTAAGACTCTTTAGTTAGAGGTAACTAACTTACTATATATCGTATAATTACGTAATACTTTTTTATTTAATTATTATTTCTCTTCTCTTATCTCTTTAAGGTAAACTTTACGGTTTATTCGATCTACTAAGCGACTTTAAAGCTTAGTAGAAGAAGTCTACCGTTATAATACTATAGAAAAGCTAGTTATAATTTAATATTTATAAGTTTAGTTATATTCGAGTGAATAAACGTCTAAACTAAGAGTTTAGTAGTTTAAAGCGCTAAGTTCTTCTAAACTTTTAAACTAGTAGGTTATACGTAACTCTAGCGCTTAGAGTATATTTTCGATATTTATCTTCTAGCTTCGCCGAACGACTATAATATTATATTATATCTTACTTATTTTTTTTCTTACTCGTTTTTTAGCTTTTTATCTTTACATACTTCTTTAGAACGATTATACGTTTAAATCTTTAGCTTTTAGCTTAACTCTATAATTCTTTATTTTATAAAAGATTCTCTAGTTTATACTTTTTTTTAGAGTTATCGCGTCTTCGTAGACGTTTTTTTCGTACGGACTTCGACTACTATCTACTAGTATTTTCGTACGCGTCGTTATTTCGTATTCTCTAGATTTCTATATAAAATTTAGAGTCGTACGGCTCTTTCGCCCGCGAGGCTTATTAGCTTTTACGACGAGTTTTTTTATATAGACTTTTTATTCTTAGAGTTATAAAGTCTATATTTTTTAGAATTCGTAATAGTTATAATTTAGATCTATATAAATTAGATCTAATAGAGTTAAATTTATACGAATTAAATTTATATAGATTTATAGTAAAGCGTACGTAATTTAAGCGTCTAAAGCGTTCTTTAATTTTTAAATAATTATAATATTATACTATATCTCGTCTCGTTTCTTTTTTTATTTACTTTTTAGCTTTTTATCTTTATATACTATTTTAAAACGATTATACTTCTAAATTTTTAATTTTTAGCTTAGCTTTATAGCTCTTTATCTTATAAAGAATTTTTTAGTTTATACTTTTTTCTAGAGTTATAATATTCTCGTAGACGTTTCTTTTATACGGACTTTAATTATTATCTACTAGTATTTTTATACGCGTCGTTATCTCGTATTCTCTAAATTTCTATATAAAATCTAAAATTATACGGCTTTTACGCTTACGAAACTCTTTATTTTTTATAACGTTTTTTTTTATACGGGCTTTCTACTCTTAGAGATATAAAGTTCGTATTTTCTAAAGTTTATAATACGAAGTTATATATAATCTACTAGTTTAGAAGTTTAGAAGAGCTTAGTACTCTAAACTACTAAACTTTTAGTTTAGACGTTTACTTACTTAAATATAACTAAACTTATAAATATTAAATTATAACTAGCTTTTTTATAATATATAAATATACTTATTAGCTAGATACTTAATTCTTTATAGTTAACTTAAAGTTTTAATTAAAACTCTTTAGTTAGAGGTAATTAACTTATAATATATTATATAATTACGTAATACTTTTTTATTTAATTATTATTCTCTCTCTTTTATCTTTTTAAGATAAACTCTATAATTTATTTAATCTACTAAGTAACTTTAAAGCTTAGTAAAAAAAGTTTACTATTATAGTTACTACGTCTTTATAGACGTTCTTTTTATATAGACTTTAGCTATTATTTATTAGTATTTTTATACGCGTTATTATTTTATATTCTTTAAATTTTTATATAAGATTTAAAATTATACGTCTCTTTCGTTTACGAGACTTATTAGCTCTTATAACGAGTTTTTTCGTACGAACTTTCTACTTTTAAAGTTATAAAGTTTATATTTTCTAGAGCTTATAATAAAACTTTAGAAAAAGCTATATAATAAAAAACTTTATTTAAATTAAATTACGACTCTTTTTAAACTATATATAATAAAAAAAACTTATCTTTAAAATTATTTTTTTAAATTAATATCGACTTTAATTCTAAGCGGTCTATTTAAAGTCGACTTTAATTAAAAGAAAATTTTTTATAAATATAATATATCTATAAATAAAAGTCTTCTATTAACTAAGTATAACTACTATAAGTTTCTATTTTTAAGCTCTAGCTAGCTAGATTTATTTATATAGTAGTAGTACGTTTTTCTATCTTACTTTATTAAAGAGATAAAGACTATAAAACTTATAAATAATATAAAGTTAATAATATTAAAGTAATATTATCTACTTTTTTATAGCGTCGAAAACTCTCTAAGATATTATAGAAAAATAACGCTTATATACGAGAAAATATCGAAGAAGTTTTTAGTATTTAAAGATAGTAGAATATTATAATAGATATATATTTATAGATTTTATATATTTAGATTACTATAATCTAAGTCTATTAAATCTAGACTAAATTTAAAGATGTAAAGATTTTTACTAATTTCTATCGTCTATAGTTTATTAAAGAATATAGGACTTAAAGCCGTCTAAAAGAGAGTATAAGCTTGTATTTTAACATGTCCCTTTGCTTTTCTTACGTTAGTATTACCAATAGGCCGGCTTTTATCATTATAAAACCTGCTACCTGCAATCTTCGAGAACTTCTCCGCGGAGAGGAACCATCTCTAGCAGGACAGCTTGAATACCGACCAGCCTCGACGCTCTTTAAAGCACTTGGAGTAGCAAGTGCTCTAAAATGGCTTCATTCATCTATCCTTATAAAGAATGGTATGAGATTCACGGGCGTGCACATGGATATCAACCCGAGCAACATCCTCGTACTTTTAGATGAACAGCCAGGAATGAGATGGAAGATTTCTGACTTTGGTTTGTCCGTCTTGAGGCCGACTAATGAATCAGATCCCGAGACCTCAGAGTCATGGATTGCCACAGCCGAACATCTCCCTGGGGGATACCTTGCACCAGAAGTGGAATATACTCCCTATCAAGTTGGACCCGCCAACGACGTATGGTCCTTTGGTTGCATAATAATGGAAGTTCTTGCAGCCTTGATAGGAGGACCGACAAAAGTCAAGGAACTTCAGATGATCCTGGGCGAGTTTGGGTCCTTCTATAAGACTCAAGGAGAGGATCACTCTTTACGAGACACGATAAGAGATTGGCTGATCCAGACTATGGAAAAAGATGCAGGAATGTGGCAGCGCGATTGCCGAGACCTTATTTTCGACATTTTACAGAGACAAGATCGCCGACCGTCAGCTTCTGAAGTTCATGAGAAGTTAGACAATATCATCTGGTCGATATATGCAATCCAGCGGGACAAGGAAGTCAAAATGGTTTCCCGTGGGATCCAACATAGTGGGATAGTCGAGATGGCCTGTCGTGGGATCCAGTGTGACATAGCGATCGATTTCCCGGAGATAACCAGCCCAGATGCTCTGAGCCCAGCAACGGACGGATCAACTGTCGACCTCCTGAAAATCAAGCGATGGCTTGATTCTTGCGAAGAGTGCCCTGCGAAGCAAGTACAAGACGGGACAACAGCAATCATCGACCTATACGAAAGCCTTGAGCTTCATTCGCGAGTCATTGACGTCATCCGTCTTCGAGTGGTACTAGCGCCAAAACGATGCCGTTATGTCGCCTTGAGCTACGTATGGGGCGGCCGACAAAGATTGGAGCTTCGTGAGAGCAATGAGCGGTTCTTTCGGAATGACGGAACACTCGAACCAAACAAGTGCTCGAAGACCATTTGGGATGCGATACTCCTGTGTCAAGAGATTGGCGAACGATATCTTTGGGTTGACGCCTTGTGCATTGTGCAAGACACGGAGGATAAGCACGCTCAAATAGAAGCCATGGAGGCGATCTATCGCGGCGCAGTTTTGACCATAGTAGCCGCTGCTGGAGAGCATGCCGATACCGGCCTGCCAGGAATTTCAAACACTCCTCGAGAATCCGCTAATTTTGGCTACCAAGAAGGGCATGGAGATCTAAACAGCTTCGATACCGCGGTCAACTCATCTACCTGGAACACAAGAGCATGGACATATCAAGAGAGAATTCTTTCACAAAGGCTCGTAGTCTTTACTACTGGGCGGATTTTCTTTCACTGCAGCCATGGTAGAGCATGTGAGATCGATGGAGAGGATCCACACGACGCACTCCTTTTGCATCGAAACAAACAGCCTGCTCAATTGGATTCTTACAAGTTGGAGCTTGAACGTAATATCAACTTCAATACATATGCCCAGATTATTCAGGAATACACCAAACGGACGCTTACCCATGAAGACGATATCGAGAATGCTTTCGGAGGTATCAAGAAAATAATTTCTCTGCTTTTCAACTCCGAAATCACCTTCTGCGTACCAATTGCAGCTCTCGATGTGTCCCTTCTCTGGTATCCGGCCAAGAACACCCTTCAGCGGCGTTGTGTGGAGACAGCGGACAATCGATTTCAAAGCCTGTTTCCGAGTTGGTCGTGGGCTGGATGGGTCGGTCCGGTGTACTACAAGGATCTTGTCAATATCTCAGAGCGCACGATATCTCGTGTAACTTGGAGACAATCTGAAGACGGTCGTGCCCTCGATTCAAACGGGTTCGGAAAGAATACACCGTATTGGCCTCGACAGTATGACTGGCTTCGCCAGGTTACGCCCGAAGGACGGACGTACTACATTCGAAGAAACGGCAATCCCTCCCATTGGTTTTGCCATCCCGTTGCACGGTTCATCCATGATCCGGTTCCCCTTGATCGCGAGACGGGACACCTTATCTTCTCTGCCGACAAAGCGCAGCCTGTTTCTTGGCGCATGGCGGAGCCCGAGCAATCCAGCTCCAATACTTTGCGCATCCTCCACCGCAAAACCGGCTGCCAACTCGGCAAAGTCATGATGCATATGCGCTACGACCCAAAAGAAGAGTACGAGTACTTGAAGATCTCCTCAACTACTCTAACGGACGGCGACAAAGATCCGGCATGGCGTGATGCAAAGGCTCGATTCGAAGGAACTCCGGGTGGTCCTGCCCTAATTCGGCTCAACGTAGATACCTCTTCTGCTTCGGAATGGTTCGACCCGGAAGCTTATGACCCAACGGTCTGTTTTTGCCTCTACAATGTTCTTGTTACGGTTATGAGGGGCGATATCACCTATCGAGTGGGAATCGGGAAGATCCACATTCATGCTTTCGACGAGGTTGCTGTTCGGGATCAGATGGTTCGGTTAGGATAAATGGGGTTGTCGTGGCGCAGGCACTTTGTTCATGTTTAATGTTCTGGACGTTCAGAGATGTTTAAAATTCGTTCGACAGGGCAAAATACGCAAGGACCACTCCAGGGGAGAGTAGTGACGTCATTTGCGCCAACGCATTGCAGCTCGTGTTGCAAGCCAGCCCAGCCGTATTCGGCAACCTAAATCCTTTAGGCTCGCCGGTTTTCCCGGACGTTTTCACCTCCCGAAACCACACAAATGGAAAGCAATTGTTCTTCACCGATCGCGTGGTCTCGGTATGGCTGGATTCCAATCGCCGTCAGGTGAATTCACGTAGGAGCAACGCCTCAATATTGGTTTCTGTTGCTGAGCCCCAATCCTGTCATCATCAGGTCGCAGAAGAATCCACCTCGTATAGAGTCTGCTGATGTCACTTCTTGGCAGTATGCCTAAACGAAATAAAAGATCGCAACCCCTGTGCCACTTCGCTATGCGACACAACAGCACCTTCCAATTTCATCTACATCTACCATGGTTCCCTCTACCATCACCTCAATGGCCCTCGGCCTTCTTGCTGCCATCCCAATGGCGCATGCAGCCGACTCTTCTCTTCACTACAGACTCCGTGCCCGAGTTACCGGGCCGAAGAACGGCACAACGCCGCCGGTCGACGGCTGGCCTGTGGAGGTCCACCGACTAGGAGTCCCAACCCGCCTGCCGCCCGACTACATGTGGGGAGTCCTCATCAACACAACCTTCTGGGACAGCCGTGGCGGCGACGTCTTCTACACGCAGCCATTTGAGGATGGCAAAGCGCACATCAGGACCGATGCCCCCAACGCCGCCAATGAAGTGACTCCCTTCGGCATCACGGCCTTGGCTGGTTCGGACAAGTACCCCATGGACGGCGTGGAGATGGCCGCCACGCGATACATCACCACCCCGCCCGAGGAAGTCACAGATATCACCGTCAACGACAAGGGTGTTCCGTTCTTGTACAAACCAGGAGTTGAGAAGGCGACATTCGCTGCTTGCACCGGCCTCTACCAGGAATGGGCGACGTTGTACTGGATCGATGTGGGCAAATACGGCACCGATCCTATTCACAACACCGGCCCCGAATACCAGGATTGCGTCCAGGTTGAGCTCGTCCCTGAGTGCACATCCGATGGACCGAGCTATGACGGATTGGAGGAAAGGCCTTGCGTTGCGGATATAACGACGGTTTTGTGAGATGCATTACGATATACGAAGGGTTCGGCACGATAGAATAAGGGTTCGGCACGATATAATGATACATACTGTCTATAATCTTAGTGTAGAATGAATCCATGGTTGATGATACGACCGCACGCTTAGTCAACTTTCAGCCCCCATCACAATTAATTATTGTGCAACATACCATAATGAATCATAACGGAAGCTCCGAAGCCGGTCGGCTGTGCAAGGAAGGATTCAAGAGGATGATTTGGCGTCTTACAGGTTACGTAACCACCATTCCACCATTTACTGGATACTTAAAGGCGACAAGATCAGCCAAACAACGAAACAACAAATCCCGTCAAACATGCGGTCGTTCATTTTCACCCTCGCGCAACTCGCGCCAATCGTTAGCGCTATCTCGCTATGGGACCCGACAGGGCCGTACCACGTCGGCTACACGCAGCACGTTTTCAACCACACCACCGCCGTTGATCCCACGCCGAACCCCGGCATCCTCCTCTTGACCATCTACTACCCGACAACCCAAGCGCCATCCAGCCCAGCTCCCTACCTCGACGCCAAGGCCGCGCTCATCTACTCACAAATCGCCGGCATCAGCAACGACTCGCTCTTACAGCTCACGACGCCCCTCCAATTCCAGGCCCCCACGCTCCTCGGCACGCACCCTGCCTTCAGCAACGGCACCTCCCCCTACCCAACCATCATCTTCACCCCCGGCGCGGGTTCCCCCGTCGCCGGCTACACGGCCTACCTGACCGAACTCGCCTCCCACGGCTACGCCGTCGTCGGCATCGACCACCCCGGCGAGATGCCGTACCTGCCGCTGCCGTACGGCGCCCCCGCCGTCGACGGCATCCAGGACATCCTGTCCCTCACCCAGCCGCAGTTCCGCCAGATGTACCGCTACCGCGTCGCCGACATCGCGGCCGTCCTGAACCCCGACGGCAGCGGCGGCATCCTGCCGGAATTGATCGCGCAGTACGGCGCGCCGTTCAACACGTCGCACTACGCCCTCTTCGGCCACAGCATGGGCGGCGCCGCGTCGGCGGGCGCGATGATCGAGGCGCCTGGCGGCACCTTGTGGCGTGCTGGAGGTAACCTCGACGGCGCGTACCAGCACCTGCTCAAGGAGAACGCGACGACGCTGGAAGCGGATCCGGATGCGGCGAATCCGGACCTGCGCGCGCCGTTCCTCGAGCTCGCGAGCGAGGCAAGGTTTAACGGCCGGGAGGACGCGGGGGGCGCGCCGAATGATACGACGTGGGCGACGTTTAATAGCAACCAGACGGGGTGGTTGAGGGATGTGCAGGTTAATGGGACGGCGCATCTGGATTATACGGATTTTCCGCTGTGGTTTGATTTGCTGGGGGAGAGGGAGACTGCGGGGGGCTTGGCGGCGTTGGGGGGGTTGGGTGGGATTGAGGGGGGGAGGGTGACGGAGGTTGTGACGGGGTTGGTGAGGAGCTTTTTGGGGGAGATGGTGGGGGGTGGGGACGGGGTGGAGGGGGTGGATGCGTTTATTGAGAGGACGCCGGAGGCGTTTGTTTTGGCGGAGAAGTAGGTGTGGGAGGGGGGTTGGAGGGTTTGTGGTTCTGTTGCGTGTGTCACGTGTGGGGGCTTGAGTTTGGTTTGAGATAGATTTGTGTGATAGTGTGAATCATCTACTCGTGGCTCTTCTGTATACTCATTACGCTTGCGGTTTTAGAAGCATGCTGATAGCGGCAGATAAGAAATCAATACGCTTTAGAACTTATTCGGCCTTTACTCTGACGAACTTCAAGCTTCCTTCATTGTTCTTTCCCAGCTTTTTGATTATTCCTCTGGCCCGCTCATCCATTTCCTCCCTCTTGTCAACGTCCAATTGTCCTCTTCCCACTCGCTTACGCCATGAAACATCAGAGGTATAACGCTTGCTTCCAGAAACACGACACCCGGTGCTGGCGGCTGACACACAAGCTCATAGCCAGAAACAATGCGCCAGGAACAGAGAGCAAAGAAGGAAAAACAATTCATGGCCAACGGTCATGAACATAGATTTCTGGGGAAAATGCAGTGCCGTGATGGTGACTAGCGTTTGGTCCAGATAGGGGATGGAGTGTTAAGGCGTCCGCAACTCTACCGATAATGGCTCTCAGGGGTCTCTGGTTGCTTCATCGAAGACATTGAGCCCATAGAGCAGCCGCGCCTCTTTATGGAAGTGCTGCCATTTTAACTGAATCAAGCCAGCAGCGACAGCTAATCGCATTGAAGTATTTCTTGCGGCAATGAAGGTCAATAGCATGGTGCTCGGTGACACGGTGAATCTCCAGTTTTTGAGCGGGTTGTTGTCGAGGTAGGGAGGAATGATGATCATGCAGGAAATACTAAATACGGTACTCCCGCCGATTCCCCAGAACCAACAGAATCTTTCTCTCTTTTCAAATAGAAACTTCACGGTGTCTTCATGCCTCTTGGTTGAATCGTCCAGATGGGAGCTCATCAGTGATGTGTTCTTGCTGGCAAAGGTAACCCAGATATTCTAGACCACAACATGGAATGATCCGCATTCCGCTCTCCATCCTAGCGCTTGCGTTAGCATCGCCGATAGACTAATAGATACTTGAAGTTCGGCTGCTGCTGTCAAAGACACGGCTTCGCATTTCGCAGTCGAGGTACCAAGTCTTCGAAATCCCTTATAGATTGCTAATGCCGAGCCTTCGCATTATTATACGAGTTTGAAGAAGTTTAAATTAACCCCTCGCTTCCGCAAGGCCTCAGGAAAAAGTCTTGGATCCCATCCTTTGTCCAAAACTTCACCGGATTCATTCACAAATTCCGTCCAAAGCCTTTCGTTCTCATGCGACTTCCGGCTCCAGCCTTTCGGTAGCTCGCCAAGCCTTGGATCCTCCGGTTGTGTGACTCCAGTATCCCTATCGATGAAAGTAGACAACCAAGGAGAAGACATGTCTCCGTCATGAACTGTCCTCCGCTCCCATCGGCCGGGTAAG
This sequence comes from Lasiodiplodia sp. COLG20, assembly GCA_009801085.1. NCBI lineage: Eukaryota > Fungi > Ascomycota > Dothideomycetes > Botryosphaeriales > Botryosphaeriaceae > Lasiodiplodia > Lasiodiplodia sp. COLG20. The sequence continues at coordinate 205,075 of VNWV01000009.1, forward strand.
GGGCCCAACAAAGCTTCGCCATCCATTATGCCATCGCAATAAGCCTCTCCTACAACCTCATGAAACTGGGAGGATCCAGGACGCAGGATGATGGCAGGGCCCCTGCCCAGAAGAACGGCAACGACATCTCCTACTTGCATCGTTTGGGGTCCTAGTCCCAGGCGACCATCCTCGGTGACGAATGTAGTCCTACCTACTAGAGAACTAGCAGCCCAGCTGAGAAAGGTAGTCTCTCTAGACCTAGATTCTGGCCAAGAGCCAGCGGTGTGTATTTCTGACAGGATCTGGTGGATGTAGTCTTTTGTCGGAAAGAGATCCTCTCGAGGAGGATTCCATTGTTCTGCCCAAGCACCCGACATTATCATTCGGCATATTGATTGAAACCGTTTACTCTCAGGGGGGGATTCTTCATGAGGAAGGTATTGCTCAATAATACTCTTCATGTCAAACACAATGTCACCGTCACCTTGTATTGACGGGAATCCAGTAGGTCCAACTTGTCCCACTCGTGCCACTGAGAGTCCGAGCACTTCCAGCACGTCGCCTTTGATGGTGAAAACTGGATACCTCTCCACAGCAGCGTTGCAAAACTGGAAAGGATGACGGATATCCGGTATCGCGAGGTTCGGCACCCACGACGGGGCTCCCTCGAGGCGTCGGTCGAGGCTGCAGGCTTCCAAAATGGCCAAGTTTCCGAAACTGTTAGTCCACCGCGCCACGGCGTCTTTGTACACCTCTGAAACAGTCTTGTTGTAGTCGGGCTCGATAGCCTCCTCAACGTTCCTCTCCTCCAGCATTGAGAGAATAGCGAAGATTCTGTCTCGGGGATCGGTGCATTTGCAACTTGCTGTACGGCGAAGAACATTAAGCGGCTCTGAAGTGGAGTAGGGATAGTATAGATTAGAGATCGAACCGACTCTTGAATTCAGTGAAATTCCGCTGGGAACGTCGGCAGGGAGTTTGGTGTGGATGAGCAAGATGGCATCTCGCACATATTTCCAGGGTATCGACAAGGAGCCGCACATGACTACTGAGCCTGGCTGTGCTAGAAGGATCTCTTGGTTTATCCAGAGTCGCTCAAACCAGCTGGAACTGAAGAATTCTAGCAATGCCGATGCTTCCGATTCATCCGCCCGCAAAGGGATTGTCCAGGAAGCCCAATATTTATCGGATGTGGTTGGGTGTATTTCGAAAAGCTTCCAATCAATACGGACTTCGGAACTGGCGGTAGAGATGTACTTCAGCGCCAATGCCGTGCTCGATGACTCATAACCGAGCCACACGACTACTCGACGGGCCTTGGTGAAGATGTCGGCCATGCGTCTGACTTGGCTGCTTCGTTCATTCAAGTCGTCCTGGTTCACCGCGATCGCGTCAATCCAAATAGCACGCGCTTTATCCGGGTATCGGAGATATGGAAGTGCTGCTGCTAGATTCTGTGTAACTGAAAGGCTACCCTCGTCACCGACCGGGGATTGGACTGTGATGTCGACAGGGTTTTCGGTGGATCCCCACGTATAGGAAAGTGCTTCAAACTCTGACGGGAATGGTCAGATTATGGCCGAGTCTAGTTGTGTTTTGAACTTGCCTGGTATGTCACTTTTGTTGTTTGGGGCTTTCGGAAATCGAACATTCGAGAGAGAAATACGGATGGGTGAATCAAAGGGACCAGGGTGTAGCGAGAGCATTCTGATCTCTTCATTTGCCTCGTTTAAGGGGGGGTACTTGTAGCGCTTCATGTTGCCGCCACACAAGGTGTTTGGTGATTGTCGCGATGATGTTGCAAGTTCAATTGTTGCCGCTGAAGCAGAAATTGAATAAAATTGTTAGTGCTTATTTTATCGGCGTGGCATGTTTTGATCGATAATCATACGATGCTTTGTAAGAGCGGTTTATACGTGGGGTCCGACGTGACTCATGAATAAGCATCGTTGCTGATAAAAGAATTCGCCAGGTATCCCTTTCGTGTCCGAACGGACGTATTTGAGGAATATTAAAATCTCTAGTCTTACTTAACCTTAGATTACGTAGCGAGACGATGATATAAAATTCGTCAAAATCTATTTCGTAAACGTAGGATTTCCTCTTCTCAGAGGCCGGAGTTATGTCGGACCCACGTATGAACCGCCCTTGCAAAGCATTATCTAAAAATAATTAGGCGAGATGATTCGCGTGTAATCAGTCCCATCTCTGAAGTATCACAGGCTCAGGGCGCTGGATATGATTTTCCGCCTCCATCAGGCAACAGAGAAAATTACCGAGTCGTTGTACGTACAATTGCGAAGCGATTTGGAACCCCTTCATCCAAAAGTCGTTACGATAGGCAAACTCCATTGAACTGACAGATATTTGAGATCTCACAAGAGCACAGCGTAGTATATGGAAACGCTTCACATCGTTCTCGAATCGATGAATCCACAAGCACATACGAGGTATGGTTGACAGCTTCGAACCCCCCACCCCAAGCAGACCCTACAACCCCGCCGCCACCGGCGACCTCAGCGCAACCGGCCAACAGCCCTCCACCTCCCCACCCGTCACCTCCTCGTGCGTCGCCTGGTCCAGCAGCGTCTGCACCCCCGCATCCAGCTCCTTCACGATAAACAGCTTATTCTCCGTCACCCCATCCGCCACAACATCACACGTCACAAACGCATATCCCACCCCCTCCGCATCCACCGGCACCAGAATCGCCCCAACATCCTCCTCCTCCTGCTCCCCCCCACCCCCATCCCTCTCCACCACCCCACCCCCGCCGTCGCCCCCATCACCACCACCATCAACACTCACCGGCACAACCGCCACCGCCCGCGCATCAACCGCCGTCTCATTCAGCGCCGCCACCCGGAACCGCGACACGCCCAGCGCCTCCATCGTCGCGGGGTAGTACACGAACAGCCGCCTGCGCGCGTCAGCAGCGAGTGCGCCTTTAAACAGCGCGAAGGTCTTCGACGCGAAGGCGGCGATGGAGGGCGGCTCGGACGTTAGGCCGACTGTGCCGGAGTCGTCGGCGGCGAGGAAGAGGGTGTCGGTTATGTCGCTGATGATGCTGTAGCTGAAGTCGGGCGGGGGGGAGGTGCTGTCAGGGGTTTGGTTGGCGGTGGCGAGGAGGGCGGTTATGATGGTGTCGAAGTCGTTGGAGGAGGGGGAGGAGGAGGAGGGGGTCGATGATGGTGAGGATGAGGTAGAGGAGGAGGAAGAGTCGGTGTCCAAGGGGGCAGGGGTCGATGAGGATGAGGCTGAGGAGGTTGAGGAAGTTGACCAGGAGGAGGTGGACCAGGACGAGGAGGCGGACCAGGACGAGGATGAGGATGAGGACGATGGTGGGGCTGAGGCCAGGTTGCCGTTGCCCCCGCCCACGACGACGCCGCCGTTGCTGCCAGGCAGCCACCAGGGCTTCGTGGTCGTCGACTGCGGCTGATTGGCGGCGCTATTGAGTGAGGAGAGCACGCTGTTCAAGAAGTCGGTGTTGGTCATGATCGGGTCGACGGACTTAGTGAGTGAGGCGAGATTGCCGTTGCCGCCGCCCTGGACGACGCCGCCGTTGCTGCCGGGGAGCCAGGTGGGCTTCTTCGTCGATTGCGCCTGGTTGGTCGACTTCGGCTGGTTTGCGACGTTCATGAGGGAGGAGAGAATGGAGTTGAAGACGGCGCTGTTGACGGTTTGGTCGGCGGATGGGGAGGGTGAGGCCAGGTCGTGGTCGCCGCCTCGGATGGCGCCGCCGTTGCTGCCGGGCAGCCAAGCGGGGTTTCTGGTCTGCTGAGCGGGCGTGCGGATGAAGGTGGTGATTTGCATGTTGTCGACGTCGTCATCGCCAGTGGGGGTTGGTTGATCGATGGGGAAGGCCTCGTCGCTGGCTTCTTGAGGGGAGGCAGCTCTGCGGATGATCCCGTGCGGCTTGGGTATCGACGCGGCTTTCTGCGCTTGCCTCTTCGCCTCTTCGTGGAGTGCTTTGATCTTGTCGGCTCTGGAGAGAGGGGCAGATGCTGCCTCAGCCACCTTCTTGCCGATGACCAGCGGCTCGATCTTGCTATCAACCTGCACCACTGCACCGGTCCCTGGCACCACCGGGGGCGCCTTCTTGTCCAAGACGATTTGTACAGCTTTGGCCGTGTCTCCCGTTGCCGCCGCTGCAGATGCTGCCGCGGCCTTGGACTTGTCGGCGGCGGCCTCGCTCTGGGCCGCAGCAGCGCTTGCAGACGCTGCGGCTGCGGCGCTGCTCTGACCGGCTTGGGCTGCCTTGGCCGCCTTTGCCTCCTCCAGGCGAGCGATGGCCAGCGCTCGAAATTGTGCCCTCTCCAGCTGCTCGATTCCTGGGGCGCTAAGTCTGTCGTTCAGGGTCGGCGGCTTCTTCGGCGGGGCCTGTGAGCTTTTCCATAGTTGGTATTCTCGTTCAGTTTCCTGGCGGACAGCTATCTCGAATATGAGATCCTGCGTGGTGGCGAAGTTCTTTGGGTCCAGTGGCGGCAGGCCCTGTACTGGCGGCACTCCCTGCGGGCTGCGCCGTCGGATCCCGTCGTCGTTGCAGGGTGGTTCTAAGCAATACTGAGATGTAGTGTCGAATTGTTGTCCACCGATGATGATAGTTGGTGGAAGGTCGTCGTCGTCGAAATCGTTCGTGTTGTACGACGAGAGTCCCGGAGCAAAGTCTGCGAGTGCTGCTGGAAAGGAGTCGTCGGAGAAATCGTAGTATCCGAAGTACTCGTCCAGGTACTCGTCAAACCAGAACCCACTAGCAATCTCGGGGAGAAAATCAACTGGTGGTGTTTCTTGCGGCTCGTCACTCGGGGCGGTAGGTGGAGCAGTCGTGGTGGTAGCAGAGCCCGGGATCCTGCGCGTGGATCCTGGGAGCACTGCATAGGCCGTTTGCCCCCCTGGGCCATAGTAGTACTCTTCATAGTACTGGTATTCGTTGTAGTAATTTTTTTCGTATGGGGGTTCAAAGTTAGCGTGCTTCGTCATGACCTTGGGTGCGTTGGGCCCTGGAAGAGCGACGCCCAAAACACCGCCTGCAAGAGGAATCAGTAGCAGCAGACAATGCATGGCTGTGAAATTTGAAAAACGGAAGGATGAAAGAGAACTGGAAGATGGAATACGCTGCTGCTCATCGGAGTGCAAGAAATATGTTTATCACAACCAGCGCTGATCTGATTTTAAACTGGATGCAAATAAATGAGTGTCTCAGCTAAGAGAAAAATGAAAGGCGTTGTAGGAGCTACATAGAAACTATGCCTATTCGAGGCAGTAAATGGTGGAAGCAGGAGTAATTCCGTTGTGGATGTCGTCACTCCCCAACAATCATTGGCTGAGGTTGTGCTAGGGGCTCTCAACAAGGAGTCGACCTGAAGAGGTCCATGACAATATCCGGGCTCTGTCTAATCTTCAATTGCGGAGTTTGTGAAGCTTTACTATGACCGCACTGCAAGCGTGCTACTTAAAGCCAGTTGGAATAAGGTTTGTGAATAGAAACATGTTCAATTGGTTGACTAGAATTCATTGCCGAATTCCGGTTTCGAAGTTTGCCTAGCGTACATTCCGAAGGCTACGTGCATTAGCGAGGCTGGAAAGGCATGAATCAAAAACGACATGGGGCACACGGAAACAGACTTGACCCATAATTATCGTAAATGCTGAACTATCTCTATGGAGAGGCGTCATGGAATGGGGTGGAACCGTCATGGGAAGACCATTGCTTTAAGCAAACTCAAGAATTCAAATCCCAGATTTCTTGTACCAGAGAATAGTACATGAAATTCTTTCGCCACTTTCTCCGCAGCATTTCACCCGAGAAAGCCGAAAGCGGTTCTGGACGGCAACGGCCATACTGCAGTTGAGCAGCGGCTTGATCGGCAACTCTCAACACATAGGATGCGCTTCGTCTGCGATTTATCTTACCTCGAGTTGAATCAGATCCTCCCCATTGAATACTTAGTCTTGAGGCCTTCGGTTGAAATCCATGATACATTCGTGTCCGAATCAGCAACTTGAAGCTGCATTGTGCGAGGAAATGTTGTAGGGAAAGGTTCCATGATATAATTTGGATGCTAGCCGATCACATGTGTTTTCTGTTTCATTTTAGATTAAGAATACGTTTCGACGATGTCATTCCGCCAATGAGGAGGAATGATCTCTCAAGTTGAAGTTGAAGATCACAGAATAATGTTGATTGCTCGTCCACTTCTTATACTAATCCAAATACTTTAGAGATTGTTAGCGCTATTGTCGACGGAGAAAACACGAGGCACGACTCTGTCATGGACACCACAGAACTCAATGATAATTCTGCCTTCCAGTATCAGCCGCTCAGCACTACGAACGAAATCCGCCTCATCACCCTGCATCCCCCGGCCGAACCATCCCACCCACCCAAACAACCCGACGACCCCCTCATCCGCTGCACCCTCACCCACGCCCACCTCACCACCAACCCCGCCTTCACCGCCCTCTCCTATGTCTGGGGAAACCAACACACCACGACCCTCATCCTCCTCAACGGCCGCCCCTTCCCCGTCACCACCAACCTCGCCGCCGCCCTGCACCAACCTCGCCGCCTCCTCCCCCACCTCCCCCCCCGGAGCAACCGCACTACCTCTAGATCGACGCCCTCAGCATCAACCAAGCCGACCCCGCCGAACGCTCTTCGCAAGTCTCCCAAATGCCCCAGATCTACTCCCGCGCCACCAAAAAGATCATCTGGCTCGGCCCCGCGTCGCCCTGCTCCGTCCTCACTATGCGCACGCTGCACGCGCTCGACCGCCGCTCCCGCCGCGCGCCGTTTAAACGCGTCCCTTCGTGGGCGCTGGTGCGCTTTGCACCCGATGCGCCCGCCGGGTCTGTCGAAAGGCGCGTGCAGGATGGACTGGGGGAGGTGGCGCAAGAGCTGTGCGCGGATGGGGGCAGGGTGCTGCGGGCGGTGGCGGAGATGCTTGAGCGGCCGTGGTTCAGGCTCGTGTGGGTGGTGCAGGAGCGGGCGTTGAGTAGGGGGCCGGTCATGCGGTGTGGAGGGGAGGGGGAGGGGTTGCCGTTTAGGAGTTTTCGGAGGGCGTTTTGGATGCTGTGTGGGTTGAGGGATTATTTGCATGATGGGGCGAGTGGGAGTGGTAGCAGTAGGGTGTGGAACGGGCTAGGTGGAGGAGGAGGAGGAGGAGGAGGAGGAGGGCTGGAGAATGCGTCGAAGGTGGCCAAGTTCTTGACGGCGAAGCTGGGGCTTGCGACGGCTGTGACGATTGCGAAGCCGCGCCAGCCCCTGCTACATCTACTGGCGCTGCTGGTGGGGAGTGGCAGTGACGATCCGCCGTTGCAGGACTCGGATGCGAGAGATTTTGTGTTTGCACTGCTTGGGCTGGCGGGCGGGGAGAACAACCCGGATGTGCGGGCGGATTACTCGAAGGATTGGGCGAGTATGAGGGTTGAGGTGGCGAAGGCGTGCTTGATGTATTACGGGTTGGAGGTATTGTCCTTCTGCAGCAGCCAGGCCTCCGCTCGGGCTGTCTTGGATGACGAACCACAGCAGGACTGCTCCTGGGCACCGAACTGGGCCTCCAAAAATCTCACTCGCCCCTTTTGCGTCCCCTCCCGCTTCGTCGTCCGCGGCGTCAACATGAGGAGCGCCTACTCCGCCTCCGCCAACACTCACCAAGAGCTTACTGAAGAATCCTTCTCCCTAGCCACCAACGGCCAGCAAGTCCTCCGCCTCTCAGCCATTCTAGTGGATACCGTCTCAAAACTGGGCGCCATGTTTCCCGCCTCTACAGATGACGATAGCCTCGCCGAATCTGTCTGTGCCTGGTTGAAAGGTCTTGAGAGCCTGCTGCCACCAGATGCCTGCACATGCAGCTCACGTGAGAAGAGAACAGATGCACTGTGGCGAAGTCCGGTGGCTGACCGCGCGTTCGTGTACAACTACGACTCCGTGCGTGCAACGCGCGAAACTATGTTGGGCTACCAGGCCGTCATGCGACAAGACAAAGACGGAGAAGCAGGTGGTGCGGCAACGGCAGAGGGTGCTAAGTACGTCGATATCGCTAGGTGCAAGATGCACGACAGACGGCCGTTTCGGACCAATAGCGGAAGGCTAGCGATTGGGCCGGATCACGCCCGCAAGGGAGATTCAGTATGGATCTTCCCCGGCGCCGACGTGCCGTTTGTATCGAGAGATGTTGGTAGTGGGTGGTGGAAAGCCGTGGGAGAAGCTTATGTGCATGGAATCATGGATGGCGAGATGATGGCGCGGGATCTGAAAGTACAAGGCATTAGATTAGTTTAGAAGTCGTGCTGAGTACTTCCGACCATTGCAAACTCAGAAAAACAAGCTGCAACGCCGTCACTCGGACATCGGTTCGTGTTGGTACACACCGGTATTCGACCGGCTTCATGTGGTTTGACTTGGCGTAAGCAAAAAACAATGAGGGTTCCCTTGCCTACTGCGCTTCAAACATTACCCGTTCGCCCACCTCTTCTTTCGGCAAAGGTCGATCATCTGTAACACGAAACAATCCACATTCGCCCCACCTCATCCTTAAAATGCCATCTGCTGCCTTAAGCTACTATATACTGTCGCGCTGGATTGCCTAAATTGACTAAGATCTTCAGTGTTGGCTCGAGGAAAAGAAAAGCGCTGGCCAGTGCACAATGATCGGTCAAGAGAGACGAAAATAGTTTTGATGTCCAACTACAGCGAAGGCCGACGATAGCCAATGATTGGCCGGACTAAGCTCCGTGGCTTGGATCAGTTGCTCCAGGAACTCTTCACCGCCTGCGAAGCCCCGGGGCACGGGCACCACGGGCACCAGCGCACTAGATTGAGTTTGGCCCCCACGACTTCAGCCCCAGCTCAGCCTCAACCCTGATTGGGCTTAATCGGGCAAGCCATCGCCTGTCACCACGGTCGAGAACGTCTCCCTTCATAAAAGCCCAGCTCTCCCCACCAGCGTCTTTTCTCTGTCTTCCCAAATTTGCTGCAGCCGGCGCAGCGATCAGAAGAGCTGCTCAGCAACGCCGTGGCCGGCTGCTTTTCCCCCACATTTCTCCGAGTCAAGCAGTCATGAAGGAGCAAGGTGCGCATTCTGGGCGCAGGCTTGGCCTGTGGCTGACCGAGACCCTGGCAATCATCTTTTCTGCCGCTTGTCTGGGAGCGCTGGCAGTGCTCCTGGCCCTCACCGACAACCAAACTATCTTCAACTACCACGGCGTCACGCTCAACACAATCGTTTCTATCCTGGTCACGGGCAGCAAGGTCGCAGCGTTGATGGTGCTGGGAGAGACTCTCAGTCAGTGGAAATGGATCCTATTCACCGACGAAAGGCGGCCGTTGATCGATTTTGAGCGCATTGATTTGGCGAGCCGAGGCCCGGCAGGAAGCTTGCAATTGCTGTGGAATTGCAAGGGCGGGTGAGTTCTCAAAGACCGTGGACCGTTCTCATGCACCACTGACTCGAGAAGCAATCTTCTGAGACTCGGCGCCATCACAATCATCCTGTGTCTGGCCGTGGATCCCTTTGCACAGCAGCTCGTCCAATACCGAACCGAGCTCGTCTTCACCGACAGCCCGCGGGCGACGGTTGCTCGCGCCGAACGGTACTCGAAAGGAAACCAGGTCAACACGGCCTTGATGTTGGACCCATGTGAGCAAGACGACCCTCATTGCCCTTCGACAGCCACTGATAACCACCACCAGCCCTCGACCCGCCCAGCCCCAACGCCCGCGCCGACGCCGACTTCTCCATGCAATCCGCCATCCTCTACGGCCTCACGCAAACCCTCAACAACACGATCCAACAACTCCCCTTCCAATGCCCGACCGGCAACTGCACGTGGCCAGCCTACGACTCCCTCGCCATCTGCAGCCGCTGCACCGACCTGACCTCCTCCCTCGAGCAGGCCTCCGACTACGGCGCGCAGTACGTGCCGCTGATGGAAGACAACAACGCGGCCGCCATCTCCAACGGCACCGCGTACCGCCTGCCCAACGGCCTCTTCATCGACAACATCGACGGCTGGGCCTGGGGCGCCGAGCCCATGTACGGCGCCATGTTCATGGCCACCTTCGGCACCGGCAACGCCAGCCTGACGAACAGCATGGCCGATCTCTCCGGCACGCTCATCTGGGCCGCCGGCGTGCTCAAGACGGGCGCGAACCCCGCGAACGCGAGCGCCGAGTGGCCGGACCTGCCCGTCGCGGCGACCGAGTGCGCGCTGTACTACTGCGTCAACCGCTACGCCAGCAGCGTGCACAACGGCACGCTGCACGAATCCATCACGGCCGACGTGGCGGGCGGCAAGCGCGCGGCGAATTCGTGGGCGCTGGTGGACTTCCCCGACGCGTGGGAGCCGTACAACGAGACTATGGCGCAGAGCATCGACTTCGACGACAACTTCTCGGCCGCCAAGCGCAGCGATCTGGCCATCGAGACGCCGGACGGGCAGCGGTTCAACGTGTCGCAGACGGCCGTCGACAGCATCAGCGCGTACTTCAAGAGCACGTTCCAGGAGGACCTGATGGTGTACAACGAGACGAACAACACCGTCGACGGCCAGATCAACGGCTGGTACATGAACAGCACCACCATCCAGTACAAGCCCAGCGCCATCCAGCCCTTCTACACGAGCGAGGATCTGAACACGACGTTCAAGACGCTGGCGACGAGCATGACGAATGCGCTTAGGGGCGATGCGGATGCGGATGGCTCGGAGATGGTGGGCCAGACGGGCCAGATGACGACGTACTATCACGTTCAGTGGCCGTGGATTGCGCTGCATTGTGTCATTGTCTTGATGTCTGCGTTGTTCCTGATTTTCACTATTCGCGAGAGTAGTGTGCCGGATGGTGCTGCGCCCGTGTGGAAGTCCAGCACGTTGGCGGCGATGAGCCGCGGTACGCACGTCACGCATGTTCTGGATGGTGCTGTTACTTTGGGTGACATGCAGAAGATGGCGCAAGAAGAGAAGGTGGTGCTGTTCGCGAAGGGTGGGGAGGTCATGAAAGGTCAGTCGCCCGGCTATTCTGTTTTGTGATTGAATTTGACACGGTCTTAGATGGTTCCAACGTTATTTCGTCTGGTGTAAGAAGCGCGGATCAGTTGTAGTATCGGCCCCGCTTTCTCGAGGTCGAAGAGGGTGGGCGATGGTAACTATTTTGAAAATCGACGATGTATGATACCCAAAAAGAAGTATATTATTTATGGCTCTATTTCCATGATGGTCGCGTCTGCGGTATCTGACGGTAGCCTTTGGTACCGACCACGTCCGGGGCAATAAAACGCCCTGAGAGAGGCTGATCCCGCTTTCCACATACCTTGACTTCAAAGAGATTGCTGGATCTCAGCTGATCTACTTGAAGAGCGGCTATCCTTATCAGAGCTATCACTCTCCGAGATGGCTTGCTGTGGCTAAAACTTAAGATGAAGAGTTGACATTTGCTCACTCGCGGCTGTCAGTTCCCAGATTGGCCAAGTGGAACACCAACTGTCCTTAACTACGTGGACTGCAACGAAAGGAAAGCATTTCTGATAGATTGACGATGGATATGAGAATGATTGGAAGTGCATTGTGAGAAATGCAGGGCTGCGAGCCCGCACTGCATGCCCGCGCGGCGTTGTGGGTAATTTCTTATTCTGGTTAGAATTCCCGAGTGGCTGACCGCCGTCTCCAGTGGCTGGCGGACTTTCCACGTGGCTGACGGACTTGCCGAGTGGCTGGCACGTGAACCTTTCCATGGTTGCCCATACTGACGATACGTTCCAACGTTCTTTAGTTTCTGACTAGCGTTGTGCGACAATAGACCGCACCAGAGTCGGAATATGGAGGTAATCGGATATCGAAAGCTTCTTATTCCTCTTTTCCAAAGGGAAGTGTTTGCCCATGCATATCTGAAATGCTCATATTTCAACTACGCATTTACCTTTCATGGATGATTCCAAGATGCTGAAGCCTACCTCTTTTGCTTTTGCTCTTTTGATTGTTTACAGTGTGTTAAAGCTATTTACTCTCTCACGTAAAACTTGTGGTTGTTTAGCCTTTACCACAATTATGTATAGCAAGAACTAATATTTAAAAGAAAGAAAAGAGTAAGTTGTGGGTTTGCCGAATGCCTTTTAAACAAACTCTTAATACATCTCGAGTAGTTGATACGACTATACCGGCTCCGGCCGCTTAGCTTCACAAAAGTGAAGAAAGTTAGTGGAAGGCTGCTTTTAAGCATGGCCCAGCAAAGAACAAACGAAGCGAGGCGAGTATCATGCAATCCGCCCGAAACTTCAATAAGGAATTAGAAGCGTTAGGTATCTATTGGAATCTAAAAAGCGAAAGATTTGTTTCGAAATGAGAACTAGCCCCAGTCTATCCTAGTCGCAACTGACGTCGAACCCGCCGTTCTTTAAGATATTGCACCTCAATATCTTCATCTATACCAGTCAATGTACGAAATCCAACCATATGACCTACGCGTTCCGTCCATTGCTCTTTCTCCTCAACAATAAGTACAAAAGGGTAAGACCAATTTTCAAAGGCCAGATCAAAATTTCCCATCATAACAGCTGTAAGCTTCTTTCTCTTAGCCTCAACAAGTGGGATTCGCGAAATAAGCCCCGATACCCGGAAATGGAAGCGGTGGGAGTCAGCGGTATCAGCCGAATCCTTGCTTGGAAAAGCCCAACATAGGTGGTTGAAAAGATCGCTCCATTCCAGGTCCACATCGAACGTCCATGCCTTGACATGAATGAAATTTGAGACAACTCCAGGGTTTGTTTGAAAATAGTGGTCGTTCTCAAATATCGTCCAAGGAATGATAGAACCGTCGCGCAGTTCAATAGAGACAGATACATCTGTCGGCGCGCCCCATTCCGCCCGCGATCTCAATCGTGAGTGCCATGTTATGGTCTCTCCCTCCTGGCCCCACTCCTTCCAACCAGCCCAGGACCAGCTGGGAAATTCCTTTTCTCTACTAATCCTCCTGTCGCGGTAGCCTTTGGAATCATCGTGTTGCCAGGAGAGCCCAACAACGAAGCCATCCATAGTGGATCTTAACAGATGAACACCCTCCGTACCATATGGCGGCAGAATTGGTATTCCGTGGAGGTGATACACGGGGTATTTTTGGTCCTGAAACGACCTGAGAATGCCGGATAGGGAGTTGAGGCGGTCTCCAGTAAAGCTGATGGATTTTTCTAGACCAACTTGAATCTCGTCGCCAAAGGACCAAGGATCTTTGGTCGAAGTACCGTAATTCGATGGTTTCAAGACGGAGAAGTCATCATTTGACGACTCCGGTTGAAAAACGAACGAATCGCTCTCCCGACAGTCTTCGCCTTCGGTCAGACAGCAGCAAAACCACGCCTCGAAATCACCAAAAGCCAGTGCTCTTCTTGAAAAAGCCCATTCCTGGTACGTCCAAGCCCTGGTGTCCCACTTCGAATCACGATGGACTTCCCAAGGATCCTTCATCACCTCAAGGTAAACAAAGTCCCCGCTCCTAAATCGTCGTTGCCGCTTACGAGCCCTCTTTCCAACTCCTGGAAGGCCGTATGAAGAGTCGTTTCCAGCCATTGCGACGATGGTCAAATCCGCGAACTGATAGATCCGATCCATTTGGCATATTTGGGCGTGTCGTTCAGCCTTGCTTTGTTCGTCGTTGCCGATCTGGTCAATGCATAGTTGATCGACCCAAAGGTACGTGTAGCCAAGTCGTTTAGTAACCGTGATTGCGTCTTCAACTGTTTCTGGGAAGCCTGTCGACTCCGCATCCCCGGTCCCTGGGCCCCAGACGTAGCTCAAAGCAACATAGATAGTATTGACAGTGGCGGGCTCAGTACTCCGGGAGTTACAATTGAAAACCATCAGTCCTGGCATCACATCTCGTCGAGTCGTACCGCAATGGCTGCCGTGATGATCCTTGCAGTGTGAGATCGCCTTTTGGACTGGGGTAAGGTCGATTGATAAGGGATCAGGTGGCCACATGTATTGATCACTAGGCTCATTGGCGGTGAGGCTTGTATAGGTATCAAATCTGACCGGAGTGCCCTTTTGCGGTTCACCATTTATGTAGAGGAAACGAACGGCTCGTGTATAGTGTGAGAGAGCAACGTTTGCTCCGCAAAATTTAGAATACCTCTCTGTGTTTTGGAGCGCATCGCAAAAATCGCAACTCTGGTCGCACTGGGTTAGGTCGACATCAAGTTTTGTTACAAGGTCTTCGAAACCGATGCTTTGATGATGGAACGGAAGCTGTTCGAGCAGAGACTTGCATCTTCTGCAGACCGGGTGTGTTTCTAGCGATTCGAGCTGAGTATAGAATGATAATGTTCTTTCACCGACCTGGACGGGAGAGGGGCTTCGATCTGCCATTTCTACGTTGAAGGCCGGAGAATGATTGTGGGGGGAAAGGCTCGGCTGTCGCACAGTGCGGGGTCCACCTAGGTAAGCCGGGCGCGTGCATCCCAACGCCTATTGGTCTGACGATTCTATTGGTCAGCGCAGAAGACTCGCCTTGATAATAAAGATCCAAAGCTGGGGCTGCGTGATAGTGCATTTTCTTTCGGAATATAGATAAGTACTCCGGAACCTTTTCGTCCATCAAAGTGCCAGCTCACCAGGGCAGCGGGAACTAAACACATTAATATCGGCCAGCCAGTTGAGCAACGAAATTGCATTAGTCCTATTGCAAACAATGTCAAGTCAGATACCTGCCTCTTAAGCACTCTCCGCGTTATCTTTGTAATAGTTTTGCTTTCATGTCTGTGAGATCTGCTTTTGAAACCCAATTAAGGAGGACTGAGAAAGCGAAGTAATCAAAATTAGCTTGGTTCATTACACATTTGTGGAACAAACTATGGCGAAAACCTTATTGTGCATACTCACTCATATCGACATGGATCTGGCTAAGAGATACGTTGAATTAAGACTGACGTCATTAGGCCAGCGGAATAGGAGTAAGAGAGAGCTGTGCACGTTCTCCATCTTTTGCGGATCTCTCGGTCTTCTCCGGCCTCCATGATACTCATCAGACTCGCACAGACCTCAACTGGACCAGCTCTCACCGTTACTTTGCTACAACAACTACTCAGGGGCTCCAAAGCCGCTCATAAATAAAGCGTCCGAAAGAATGGCTGTCCGAAAAGCAGTTAAGCTCCCTCAGGTCGACGAGTTCATCACCTCAACACTCTTAACTTAGACACTCACCCTGCTCTTCTTACCGCCATCATGAAAACCGTATCTATCCTCATCGCTGCACTCACCGGAGCCGGCTCATCCCTCGCCGCACCAACCCAAGAAACGTACTACAACCTTGTTGCGTCAGCTCCCGGCAAGGCCGTCGACAAGCAGCCACTGAAGCCCAACGCCGAATTCTGGTACATCGGGAAAGCGGCAAACTCGACCTGCGGCGACGTTGCCCCCGCTGTCACCGTGACCAGCACGGGACACCTGGCCTTCTACGCGGACGGACACCAAAACCAGCAGTACTGTACGTGAAATTCATCCCATTGCAATCAGGCCACACATGCTAACATGACTCAGCTTACGTCGATGTTTCCGGAGGCGGCAAGGGTCTTTTTGGCTTTACCCTCCCAAATGAAGCGGCGGAGCAATGGGACCGGGTGGATGTTTTCACGCTGGCTGGCTCGGAGGAGAATAACATCAAGCTGATCTATGACAAAGATGGCAGCAATTGGCTCGCTTGTCCTACTGATGTCGCGGGTCAGTATACCATCTATCCCGAGAAGGCATACGACAGGCATGCTCCGACGAGCGAGTGCATTTCGTTTGAGGCTCGGGCGGAGAAGGTGGAAACCCCCAAGAGTGTCTGCGTCTACAATTAAGTTCTCTATGCGCATTTAATGTAATTCTAATGGATCAATACACATTGCATCATTTCAAAGTGCATAGCCGTCTGTATGCATGTACTGCCCCTTTTCAGTGGAGTCAAGAATTTTGATGGGTAGTCACTTACTCAACATGCCTGAATTGACTTCGTGTCAAACCGAAGTTAGTTTCGTCCGAGGTTCCCTTAGCGTGGCTCGGACGAATCACCGGCCAACCACAACAAAGCGGTGAAAATACACTTGAGTCTCATTTAAGCTTTTGCACGACTATAATGTGGCTTCTTTGACTCTACTATTGTATTCAGGATGATCAGTCATTGCCTCTAACTTGACAGAACACAGTCCTTCTTGCATAGTCTGTCTGTTTGACTGCCGTTAAAAAGGCAGTGTGGAATTTTCTGCAAATGATACTGGCGTGCTACGAAGAATCAACCATTGGTTCGGTAGGTGTAATTAGTATACTAGAGAGTAATATAGATTTGCGCAGTGACGACATCTCTTTCGATCCCCGGAAAATAGGGGCATTACTAGAGTCTGAGATTGATTTATCTTTAAGAACCTCAGCACAATACAACATGACGAGGCTACACCGAAATATGTATTGCAATCTACACATTTCCAACAGATTGGCACATACTATAACGCCTATCTACCAACCTCTATTCATATCCAGCTGAGCCGACTATTCAGTCCTGAGCAAGACTACCATCTTCACGTAGATGAGACATTGATTGGCCTGACAGATCACCACTAAGAATCTGTTCGTAGAATGCTTTAAGACTCCTGCCCCGCGGAAAGTCTGGATATAGCTTCCAGAAATCCTGGTACCCTAGATAATCCGCGTATTCTGGGGTGTTGTCTCCGCGGACAAGCCATGAAATGGAGTATTGTCCCATGTTGTAACTAGCAATTGACATGACATTGCTGGGGTGCATGGGACTCTCAGGGCTTGCGTCGAGCTTCTTCCGAGATAGATCTATAATTTCCTTGATCTCTTTTAGCGACATCT
Source organism: Lasiodiplodia sp. COLG20 (assembly GCA_009801085.1). Taxonomy (NCBI): domain Eukaryota; kingdom Fungi; phylum Ascomycota; class Dothideomycetes; order Botryosphaeriales; family Botryosphaeriaceae; genus Lasiodiplodia; species Lasiodiplodia sp. COLG20. The sequence continues at coordinate 221,899 of VNWV01000009.1, forward strand.
GGAGTGGTGGTGTCAGTGATCCCCATTCAGACTTCGTTACTGTTCATAGAACGCTGCACGGATTGACTTACATAATCCCTTGGAGGTTCTTCTCCGCTTGCATCGGCCATGACGTCCCAAATCTGGTTCATGCTCAGAACCTCGGTATACGCGAATACGCGCCTATTCAGCGTCCGAGGATCGGACACGATCTGAGCAACGTACTTGCCCACGTCAGCCATATCCGTCAGAGCAAACTTCTGGTTTCCATCTTCGACGATCCGGTGGTCGATGTAGACCATGTGTGCGCCGTCGGACCTGCCGGAGGGGATCTTCGGAACATAGACTTGATACCAGCAGCCCACGTCAATGAGGGTGTACGGTAAGCGCGCCCGTTGGATCTCGCCGAGGATTTCAAGTTTCTGTCCATGCCATTAGTCACGACTGCGGTAGTGCCCTTGGTGGGAGAGGATAGATACCTTGTCCTTGATGTCGATAACGCCCCTTGGGGCTGGACCAACCCACTCCGAAGGCACGAAACGCTTCACGCCAGCTTCTTTCGCGGCTTTGATCCACGGGATCTACTGTTCCAGATGTTCCCAGGTGATGCATGAGATGAGGATGTCGATGGTCTTCAACTGCTCCACCAGAACTTCTCGGGGACCATTCAGATCATATCCGACAATTTGAACGCCCTTGGCTTTTAGCTGCTGGTTGATCGCACTGTTGACAGAGGATGCACGTGTCAAAGACGTGACAGCCTGCAGGAGCGTCAGCTGATGATGCTACCAATGCGATGCGCGGCATGCTGTCGTGGCCGTACGAAATTTGTTTGAGAGGAAAGCAAACCGTCGACCACAGATCGGCCTGTTTTCCCAGTTGCGCCTATCACGCCAACCCTGATTGGAATCGCCATCTTTGAGACTGCTGAGGTGGCTTCGCGAAGGAAGAAGGCTGGAATGGACAAAGTTGGTATTTGGGTGGAAATATTGAAAGACGAGGAAAATGATTTATACCGGCAACCTGCTGGTGCGTCCAATAAGTCACGATGACTTATTATGATGAATGGTTCTCAAATCAAAACTCACAGACTAGTTAGCGCCAAGCCTCGGTCGAATTAGCTTGACTTCGATCACCTCGGACGAACAACGGTGCCGTGACAAAAGTTCCTGCAGACCGCATAGTCTTGAACCAATCAAATTGCAGATTTATGGTTCAGGCTAACTTAGGTAAGCCTTGGATTTTGTAAGAAATCCTGCACCACAACCTTCCTTGCCGAGCCTCGGACGAAAACTTTTGCCACCAACCAAATGGACGCCAACCAAGTCTCCATTACGGGCCGATCAGAGGTCTCTCTAAAGCGTATGCGAAAGGGAACACATAGCTGCGTAACATGTAAGTGACTCGAGCTGAGATTTGCAGGCTCTGCTTACATGGACGGGGTTTTTGATCTCAGGTCGCAAACGGAAGGTCCGTTGCATCTTCCCGAGGAATAGTCCAAGCCTGTGTGTCCAATGCTCGCGGCGCGGAGATCGATGCGTTCTACAAGCTCCGGTAGCCCAGGAGGCTGGTTCGAGCTCCGCCGCCGTTGGTACTGACCAATCATCCTTGCGTGAGAAGAGGAAGCCTCGCGCGGCAACAGGAAGCGAGGTTGGGTTTGCGGACGAGCTGCCTCGTTTTGTTTTCGAATTTCGAAGATTGCGCACTAAGGTCTCGAAATTATCATCATGGAAACGTGGCACGAGAACACGGGAACAGTTCACACAGGCCCACGGTTCCGCGAATACGAAACCCGGTAATAAGGAGTCTCTGGGAAGTGAATGTGCACCACTTCTGAGACTATTTGACAGCGCTACTGTAAGTGATACTGCTAGGTACTTAGCATTGTTACAAGGAAAATCTGACTTTCTCTCAGTTTGGCGGATGTGGTGGTTCTGACATGGGTGCACATGTAGAGACAAGTGAATCCTCGCCCCTCCATCAGCTCATGAGGCATGCTGAAGCAATCAAGAGCCTCTGTGCGGGAATGCCTTCTGAGTCTGAGATGAAAGACATTTTTCAACACAGTAGCGATTGGTGGTCTGGATGGCGACAATCCCTGGCTCTGAGTTGGGGCGACAAGGAAGATGCTACATTGGAGAGTTTTGCCGCACGAGCCTTTGCCTCAGGTCACCCTTCGCTGCTAGCAAACTTACTCATTTGCTTCTCAATCGGCGCGGATGACCAGTCCAAATACCTCCCTCTGGTTGAGCGATGGATCCTTTACGACGATGAGCTTGCTGGGTGCGATGCAGGCTTGCAATGCCTCATGGGCCTCGGCTTGATCCTGCTCAGTATCATGCAACCACGCCGCTCTTGGAATGTCTTTCGCAGGGCCAACGCGCTGCTCCAACTCAGCGGAATCCACCGCGCAAGAAACAGATCTGAGAGAACCGAGTCACTGTTCTGGCAGCTATTCCACGCGGACCGGTGGGCAAGTCTGATCGTTGGTCTACCGTACTCGGTTCCTGAACGTATCTGCAACTTGTCAATTCCTCCCATTAGCGCCTTGCCAACAGCGACGTTCCATTATCGGCACTTTTCAATATTGACCGGCAGGGTCATTGACTGCTTACAAGACATCAACGGATGGTCGCTATCCGCAGTCATCCAGGTACAAGAGGAGATGGATAGCATCACGGCACAGCTCCCACATGGCCACCTTGACTTGTCGCAGATCGCAATATGCGCCGACAGCACAGAAAGGTACACCCGCTTGATGCGCGTGGCACACGTCAACCAGCTCAAATCCCTCCTCCATCTCCCGCTCTTCCTCCAGCGCACTGAGAACAACGACGCACACGAGTACAGCCGGAAGATCTGCGTGAGCGGCTCACGATTACTGCTGGAAGCGTACTTGCAGGTCCATGCCGGCTCGCTTTTCCCGAACGGCGTCACTGCGAACCTGGAATCCTTTGCGGCCTTTACGTCTGCAATTATATTGTTTCTCAATCTCCTCGGCACCCGGCAACATGAAGTATCAGACCAGGGCCCGGCCGGCCATGACGAGTACCTCATCCAAAGTACCATGGCGGCCACTAAAGACTGTTCTACAGCGCCATCAGCTTTGTTGTGTCGTCAATGCTACGCATCACTGGAGACACTAGTAGCCAGTGGTCGAGAACTGGCAGGAGGAGATGTCCGTAATGTTGTTTTGCCATTCTTCGGCACAGTGTCCATCAGCCGCCGTGACCAGGGTGGTGGACATCAAAGTACTGCCAGTGGTACTGTGACTGATTATCGCGGGGGCACCGGTATCCCGGACTGCGGTGCGGACCGCATTGGCCTCGACCAAGGTACATATGTCATTCCGTTGGAGGATTCGATATTCGGGCCTTTGGACGACATTTCATTGACATGCTACGAGCCTTGGTCTCTCGACTACCCTGCGTCGTCATTAGATCAGAGTGACTGGGAAGGCTTCTTGTTCGACGAAGTTCCGCAGGGAACAAATCGGAATCAGGATTTGTTAGGACCTTAGTCCCTTTGTATATGTCGGACCAAGAAAAAGAAAGATTCAAGGTTTCCAGACGAATGTTCGCCAATGAAAAATCACCAATATACTTAAAAAAAAAAAAAAAACACTTACGTCGCGGGTGCGGTGACAATGACCACATTTGTACCGGGAGAGCGCATTCGGTCACTTGCATATTGCTCCACAGTCCGCCTTTTCTCGCTCGTATTCCCGTCACTATTGATAATTACTAAAGTAGAACTTGTACCTTCTTTCCTGGGTGAGGAGGAGTGCATCGCAGCGCTTACGGCTATCTTTATTTTGTTTTTCATGAAGTAGAAATGTAATCATCATTATCCGGTGTGACTATAAATGTGTTATATTCTTAAGGCTAACCTCAACGACAAAGCAATGTCCTTGGCTGAACTGCTGGCGTGTCAATGTGAAAGCGAGCGTCTCCGGGTCTTTGCGGCGTGCGGGGGTTCTGATTGGTTGATTGCATTTCATCTAGAACATAGCTACACATACTATGGGACCATCAAAGAGCCTAAGTGCGCACCCTCGTGGCTAAAATTTCATGGGTCTTGGAACCGCGAGTATTTAAATCTTGACATGAACCACAAAACTAAGAATCACTCAATCACGCATAGAACCTGCCAAGACCCACATCGCCCCGGTTTTCCCTCACCGCCGCAAAACCAGAAACATTTACATCCCTCCTCAATCGGCAGGTCATCTCCTTCAAGTATTGACGGTGCAGGATCCTTCTCGGATAAGCCACCCGTACAGTCCTCCTCTTCGCCACCGTCTTCCTTCATCACTTCCTGGACTACACGCGTCGTCCCATTGAATTTGTCAACGGAATTGTGGCGATTCCCAAAGACAGAGGCAGGCAAATAATTTCTGCGGAAACTGGACGGGCCCTACCACCAGGTACTGCGTTGAAGTCACTTGTGCGTAATGAGATTTATAGAAACCAAATTCCCGAAATAAACTTTTGGAGACTCTGAAACCTTATCAAGAACCCCCTGGTCGAATCTCTCAAACTGAATCTCACCTCCACGTTTTAAATCACAGGTCATCCTCCGAAATGCTATCGTCCGTATCACTGTCGTCTTCCATAGAATGGTCCTCATTGTACTCCACGTGTACATCCTCCTCCATGGACTCGTCATCATCCTCCTCATCCTCTTCCATGGACTCGTCCTCGTCTGTGGACTCGTCGTCCTCCATGTAATCGGCCTCCTCCGTGAACTCTGGTCCAATTGTATCCCAATAGTGTCCTGGATGGAGTTTGTTGTTTCTACCATGGCACTTGTAACACAAATTGAACTGAACGCATTGTTTGCAATGATAGCGAAAGCCTTGAATAGACTGGAACACACGATGTTAGAATCCAGATTGTGAAGGGTTATGGGAGATAGATTCTTGCTCACCAAAAAGCAATAGCCACAACGGAAGTTGTGACGATTAGCCCTTTCGATCCTTTCCGACAAAGGATCCCAATTACGCCCTTGTTGCTTCTCCAGAGACGTCTCCAGCATGCGGCGTACTTCTGTTTTGGCGCCATGATACCATGCAAGCTTCAGAATTGACCAGTTCTCATCTTCATGACCACGTACTTTGAAGTCTCGGGCGGAACAGATACCGTCATCGAGAAGCAGCTTCACAATATTAGTCTGGCTGTCTATCGGCTCGCGCACCCGCCTCGCGGAGTGCCAGCAGCCCCTCACCGCGTAATGGAGCGGGGCCCAGTTGTCCTTGTCGCGTGCGTGCAACAGAGACGGGTCTTTCTCCAGGATAAGCTTTACCAGCGCGGCTGAGCCACTCTGAACAGCAATGTGAAGAACCGACCTGCCCATCTTGTCACGAGCCGTGATGTCGCCACCAGCCTCGCATATCTGGTTGAAGATGGAGGTGTTCCGGTACGCAGCGAAATGGATGGGACGCCGACCTGCATGATCTTTGGTCCGGACGCGGGAACCGTGCTTGATCAGCCAACCGATAACGCCCTCGGAGCTCCAGAAGCATGCAGAGCTCAGTGCACAGCCATACGAACCGCACTTCTGATTCAGATGCATCTTCTCTCGGCCAGCCGTCTTGCGGAAGTGCTTGAGGATTTGGAGTGGCACCTCTTCGCCACCATCACGCATGCACGTCGCGTTGACGAGACTTCCAATGCCGTAAAGCGCTTCCTCGGCGAACCCGACTTTGTCGTACATGAGTCGAAAAGCCTCCCAAGTCCCACTCCGACACGCCGAATGGAGTGGCATGCCGTCTTCTCTGCTGATGTGATTTGGGTTGGCTCCCCGGCTCAACAGCAGACGTGCAAAGGCCAGATCGGGCTTGTTCAGCGCTTTGAACAGCGGCGTCTGTCCAGCCTTGTTCGGGTAATTGACGTCGCTCCCTTTGTCAAGCAGCATTTCGATAACGGGAAGCATGATCCCAGTCTCCTTTTCGGGGGCCCAAGTATCCCCTACCACGACCCATTCGTCCTTCTTCTCCTCTCTGGTCAGACTGAGGAGGGCATTGAGCGGTGTGTCGCCCTCGTCGTTCTCCAAGTGCAAATCCGCGTCATACTCGAGCAGGGCGCGTACGATGTCCTCCTTCATGCCGAGATGGAGCGGGGCGCCTCCTTTATACCCTGTCTTCGTGTTTGGGTCTGCGCCTGCGGCGAGGAGGAGCTTGGCGGCTTCAACTTTCTCTTCCCATACTGCGAGTGCCAGAGGCGTCATACTGGGAATATAGTAGGTTGGAGATGTCTTAATTTCCAGATTCGGTTTGGCGTCCAGGATTGTTTCGAGCACTTGAGTGCGTCTTCTCACGTGAAGGTGTACAGGAGTAAAATTTTCCATTTCCGTACACGCGTTGATGTCCGCGCCGGCCTCCAGGAGCACTTTTGTCATCGTAACACATGGCGGCTCGCTGAACTCCCCAGTGGGATCATTCACCCAAAAGTGTGCCTCAACATCGTGTAACGCTGAGTATCCGCCGTTGCCGTAGTCGTTCACATCCGCATGATGCTCGAGGAGCGCTTTTACCGTGTCAAGGTTCTTGTTTGATACCGCTCTGCAGATGGCGGGACCTGACTTCGAGCTACCGCGTGGGTCTGCGCCATTTTCGAGCAGATATCGGACCATCTCCGCATTATTGACGCGAAAATCTGCGGCGGTAGATAAGGCCTCGGCCCGTGATTTTGGAGAGGGATTGCCCCGCTCAATGATTAGCCTGACAGCTTCAAGGTTGTTCCTGCCTGCTGCGAGACCAAGAACAGAGCCCTGATTCCTGTCGCTGTCCGGGTCTGCGTTGTGGTCGAGTAACACTCGGATTGACTCGAGCTGGCCGGCGCAGATGGCCATCCAGAGAGCGGTAAGTCCGCTTGGACCCGGGCGGTCCACATTCGCTCTTCCGGATCGCAGCAGCGCCTGGATGGTTGCAACGTCCCCGGTCATGGCCGCAGAGTGAAGTGGAGACGGCCTATTCGGATTATGGTCTGGCTGTTCACTGAGATCGGTTTCCCAGCCATCCTCTGCATGGGAATCTTCGCCCGCCGACTCATGCACGCTGACAGAGTGCGGGCGATCATCGTCTGAGGCTGCGTTGTTGGGCATTTTTCACACGGAGGAAAGCGGCACTGTGAAGGTGCGTTGAATGAAAGAGTAGTAGACCGTTGACCGTACTTTAGATGCGAAGCGAAAAATGCGCCGTTAAGTAAGCAGAAAGCGGTACGCAAGCCTGCATTGGCAATCACGTGTGTTTCAGCTGCCTGATGCAGGGGAACTTCCTCCATGGCAAGGGCGCATATTAAAATTTGATGAACACGGGTGACACCAAAAGCGCGGCATGGTGATTCCGTATCCATCCAATGGCACATCCAGACAAACACCGATCAGAGTTTCCAGGCAATCGCATCCGCGTTGGCACTCCCGTCAGTCCGGTGGAGTTTTCGGTGGTACCCTTATCTTCCCCGCAATCCCTGTCCACGTAGCGCTTGGGTCGTGCATCGCTTTCTGAGACCCGCCCAGTTCAACCCCCGCCTCGAATCCCGCAAAAGTTACTGATCCCAAAGCTTCTTTCACTATGCACTGGTCGCCATATCTCTAACACAGCCATGCTCTCCGCTGGCTCCATCCTCAAGACGGCCGGATCCTCGGCTTCGCGTCGAAATGAAAACGCGACTTCAGCAGCGACGTGCGCTTTTGCGGCTGCACATAGGTATCACGAAAACGCGTGTTCACGAGAACGGGTGATCACGAAAACGCGTGTTCACGACAACGCGTGCTCACGACAACGCGTGTTTCAAAACTTTTCCTTGGAGCTTGGCTGCAGGATCGCGTTGCAGGCGCGCACGAAACGGGAAAGCAGCGCGCCAGCCGTGTTGAACACTGATGAGTTGCACTGCGTGCTGCAAGGATGCCAGCGGACCAATCACAGCCACAAGTTGCAGCGGAATTATAGCGCAAAAGCCATTACAAGGGACTCTAGGCCCGCTCTAGGGATATGGTGAGTCAGACTCATGGGTACGTGCTCGTTCCTAGGGTGATGATATAGAGGGGTTTTGCGTCCGGTCGCCATAGCGACGTTGCTTTTTTCATGGGGACCCGCAAATCTGACCTATCATACTATGAAAATGAGGACGAACTTATCGTATCACTGCATCCAGAACAGGCTCCCTCGAAGAGACGTCCGCGCTAGTATTCCGCTGCACAACGGGGTTATACATCAGGACCCCAGTTCTCCTCGGAAAAACACATCCGCACCAGCCATTGGCTGCAAGATGATACATACTGTCCGCGCCCATCCTGACATTACGAATCAATATTTCCACAACCTGTCGCGGGGAAGGCGGCGGGATGACGTGGCCGGCGATCACGATTTTCGCGAAAAAACGCGTGCATAGACCCTACCAAACGCGAATTCACATGACATTCGTCTTTTTTTCGACCAATGGGAGGCTGTAACCAAGCCCACCTGGATCCCCAAGTTTCCACCGTAATCCCCAGCTACGCTGAGGAGAATTTCCATAACCTCCTCATATGCTTGACATGTGAGCTGAGGTCACTTTCACAAGAGCGAAATGTGAGATATTTTTGAATGCAATACGTCATTTGAATTATTACAAGGAAATCACCGGTCTCATACTTTAGTTCTTCCACACTAGCTCAATTATACCTGCAAGAAGAGGGCTAGACATGCGCGGGAAAACAGAATTTCGAAACTTTCCCGGAAGTAATTTCTGCAGTGAATGGCTTGACAGAAAAACGATCCGCACAGATGTTTCCGAAGTTAGTGAGCACAGGGATGGAAAAGCAGAAGAGCATATGAAAAAAAATAAAACAAACAAGAAGACGATGCTCCACCTGATTGTCGACGCCGCTGCCGATACCAAGATAGATATCAATAATCTCAAACTTCTCATTGGTAAGCTAACGTCAGACTATTAGCATCTCACACTGGAGGTCGACCGTCAGCGGTCCCGCGAGCGTGCTGTTCCGAAGCAACTACTTGTGAAATATAATTTGACGAATGACACAAATTTAAAGGGGAGTTGAAGAATCAGGGACCCCCACCGTAGTGCCGCAGCACGTCACATCTGCAGTGGCCCGTATCAGAACTAATGCCAGCCAAAGAGCACGGGTAACTGCGGCGAAGTCTGATGAATCAAAGAATTTATGATACAAAGGTTTGTAAGGAGAGGTACAGGGCTGTAAAACGATTTCCAAGACTACGATCGAACGAAGGTAGACAACTAGGTGGGCCCGGGGAAAGCGCTGAATAAAAAGGCGAAGTGAACGAGAACATCCAATCCAAGGAAAGCGGGGCGAGAGCGACAGAGTCAAAGATGAGCAAGTATGAAGCTTCAGACAAGATTAGAGATGGATTGCAGCCAACAATCAGTCTTAGTGGTGAGGGAAGATCATTTTGGACGGGCCATCACCTGTTAAACTGTGCGATACCCGATTCCATTCAAGTTCTGAGCCTGATCATCCTCCTCACTGTTCTGACGAACCTGCGTTTCCATGGTCTTTTCTCCAGTTTCTTGAATATCCTCACGAATAATCTTGTCTTGGTCGGCCTCACCAGGTTCCGGACTATCATCGGCAATCTTTTGTGATCCGACGTGGAATTCCTCCTCATACGATACCGGAGGCGCTCTCAGACGGGGATGCTTTGGGTCCGTGAGGTCTAGAACAGCTAGCGAGTCGTCTTGCCCCGTCACTGGAATCGTCTCGTTGGTGCAGTCCCAGACACCCAATCCGATTTCCTCGTTAGCCAAACGCTGTAACTGAATTGTCTCATTGGTGCACCACTCGAGGCGGGAGTACGAGTCCAACTTTCGCCGTCTCTGCACCCAGGCGACAAACGGTTCAATGGTGTAAGACGCAATGATAATGAGACCACCGACGGAGAAGATGATGGCCATTCCGAATATGGAAAAGTTCATGTACGCAGCACTGTGGATCCGCTTTATTTTTCGATGGACGTTAACCTGGTTCTCGGCATCGGTGGGCTGGGAGTGAAAACATACCTGGTTGGTGCAGATGGAATGTTCCTGCGGATTTGTCGGTGCATGGAAGAATGGACCGAGTTCTGGGTACGGAGCACCTGCGGCGGTGGCAACGAAGGCATCCTGGAGCATTGCCATTGATGTTGAGAACCAGTGCTGAACTTCTAGTTGCCACTGATTATCCGGCAATGGCCCTTGGAATGAACCGCCAACTTTGAATCTTGCTGTTAAGGCTGATACCCCCAGTGTCCCGACCAGGCTTGAAATCAATGGCGCCAGGCTTGCAGTCGTCATGCTAAGCCAATCGTATATCCTTCGATGCTTGTCTTGCTTAATCGGAAATGTTCCATTATAAGCAGCTGTAATACTTCCCAATGGCTGACAATGGTCTTCACCACTGACAGTCGGGTTGCACCACTGCTGACGAGATGTACAGCCAAGGATGGACACTATATCATCTTGAAGATAAAGCTCCGAGGCACCGAGGAACAAATTTTCGATTATCCTGTAGCCTGAAGCGCGAGTTGCAGAATACCAGAGGTCGTTCGACGGCTCAAGGAACTCAAGGCCGTTCGCAGAGAGAAGGAAAAGCATGATGTCGGCATTAGGGACTGCGAGTTCTGGTATGGGAGAGAAATGCGACCATGGGTTGGCGTACGATCCATTGATAGGGATGGCGTTCAGTATGCTTCGAGATAGTCAGATTCGCAACCTTCTTCAGCGCTGATACGCATACCTTATTGTATAGTCTGCTGCTGAACTTGTCTCATTCTGGTGGAGTTTCAAATAGTCCATCTCCGGATATTGATAGGTAAAAGGTACTTGCTGCAACAAACGTGGACCGAGATAATACGTACGGTATGTGATTTTTGTCTCGGGATCAGTATGGTGCCCTTGACGGCCTGTTAGGTTGAGAGGAGCGCAGTGATCAACCTTTCTGAACAGTAACCGCTCATCGGGTGGGGAGTTGATCCCGAAATGGTGAAGTGTGTCGAGGTAGCCAGTGTCCAAGAGAATGTTTTGATCCGGACTGAGGCATATGTCGTTGTTGAATGGACAGCTCGCGTTCGTGTGAACGGAAAACGGGAGTCGTTTGTTTTTGTATTTCTGGCAGCTTTCTGAACTCGTGTTGTTCGTGTAGCATTCCAAGGCATAATTTGCAGCGCTCGCGCACCTTTCGGCCTGATAGGTAGCGATTTTCCCCAATCCATCGGTGATGTTTGTGTCGGTCGAAGCGGCAAACACTCCGCACTTATCACCACGAACAAGAACGTCGCTATCAAGCGCACTGGAAACCTTGGAGGAGAACCCGCTGCAGGCTGCAAATCCTGCGAGTATGAGTGAGCTCAATAATAGAACGGGCAGAATGCGGCGGTATGGTCGCTTAGCAATCTTCCTCCATGCAAGCAGTAACTCGAAAAGCCTTGTAATCCCGCTGACGGAGTTTGCAGAGTTCCTAAGTATCACCTGCCGTTGGTGATGCAATCCATCTCGTGCGGATTCGGATGAGAAGAAGTGATGAAAAGCAAAGCATGAAAGTGTCCAAAAACTAGTGCTGACCATGGTTATGAATAGGGCAATGAAAGCCACAAGAAGAGTTCCATTCTGGCGCGTCAAAGTGAGGGTGGAACCAAGAATTCTGCCGCGTGTCCAATCAGTCCAGGTACCCAAGTAGACCCTGTAGTCTTCGATGTCGGAGAGAGCATTGTCCATGTTTGCAAGGTTCAGATGGAGAATGGAAAGAGACTTGTTCAGAACTGCAGAATGGTGATGAGAAAGAGCTCTATGCAACGACTGTTGCCTTTATCTGTTTCCTCTGCGTAGTAAGACCGATATAAATCACCAACTTGCAAAAGATATTTGTGGCAATAGTCACACGCAGGCAACTATGGTAGCAAATCTCAGCAAGGGATAAAGTTTCCAATATCGAGGCCTCGGATTGGAAACGAAGAAGCACAGCAGCCAGGCAGCAACCAATGCTTAAGATAGAGCGGCGATTTAAGATAACAAGGAAAGATGAGAAGAATATGGTGCGACCACACAGGAAGGCAGCCTAGCTGAGCATGTGCCTGACCAACATGTGTAGCCTTATGGTGACACTGCAGTTATTGCTAGTGCTGAAACGTATGTGGGCTTCACAAAGGCAGACAAGGCAGAGGAAGATGACGTGATTAAGATGTAGACCAGGCAGACTAGTGTGACTATCATTAATATAAAAGGAAGGTTACTCGGGATTTAGGCCCAGAATTGATGGGTCTGTTGGGCGAGGCTTACGACAAAATTAAAATCCTCAGCCTTGCGCAACGCTGCGGCATGATCCATATCCTAGCGAAGAATGTCCTCTTGTCACTCTTTGTTCAGGCTCACCTTACTTTTGTAACACCTGCTTTATTTGGTTGCTAGGCCCTACCCTGGGTGTGACGGATCATTGCGGCCTCTGTGAGTGAAACATTGAAGGACACAGCTGATCCCCATATTGGAATCCATTGATGAGTGTAACCTGAACTTCAGCCCCTTGACACGCCTACATGAAAGTTTTAAAGTCCGCCAGGAAATCATTGGTTTTGAAATCGGACTTCCAGAGAATTGACGCTCTGATAATTTTCAGGAGTCGATATGTTAGCTAAAGCGGCAGTGTTTTTAAAGTCTAGTTCGACTAATACTTGCTAGACTATAATCAAAGAATTCCCCTCTGCTACATCTGATAGTGCCTCGCCGTCCATTGCTCCATCCAGAAAGCAATCACCTACGAAATTGTGCGTGCCTCTTAAATGGTACGCACTCGCTGTCTTTCTGAGAACGAAAGGGACTTTGGCGCCAAACAATACCCAGACCTCATCCCCAGCTTGAACCTTGGCATCTGCAAGTCCGAATTGCCCCATCTCCGTCACATAGAGAGACCGTCCGGTGATGGACATACCCGCACCCGACTTATGCCGTTCTTCCAAAGCCGTATACGTCCCGTTTAGGAACGCTCGCCACTCTGCCTCCTCAGGCATTTCAGTCTCGTCAATGCGCCTCCATGCTCTGCCCGTCTCCTGCAAGGTTTTCAAGTCCTCCGTGATAACAGGACACACCACACGGGATAGAGTCTTGCGGACTAAAGTCTCATCCTTCGAGTTGGTGGCTGTCTCGCATAGCTTTACCCACTCATCAAAGACGCCTTTGAGATCCGCCCCATAGTGAATGTCCCCCGCAGACTCCCCAACTGCCTTGATGGTGCCGGCAAGGACGCCTTTGGCGTGCAGTTCCTTTTTGTTCTGGACCATTAATTTGCTCGGCCTCTCCCCCGAAGCGTTGAATAATGAGTAGATCTGGAGCCGTCGCAGTTCTTCTCCAGCCACCTCTATGGTACAGGATTGTGAGAAGTCACGGACCCATGATGGTAAGCCAGGGAGATTTGAGTGAAAGGCTGCGCCGAGAAGGCACCGGTAGTCGCAGCCAGTCTCCAAAAGCATGCGTCCGAAGACGTCTGTGTAGCATTCGGACGCAGAGACACGGTAATCGGGTCTGAAAGTCGTAAAAGCGGAAGAGGTGGCCATGGCGAGGAGCGAAAAGATCTTGTCGCGCGCGTCCTGGCAGTTTCGAAAGGAGAATGTCTCGACGACTTCATGGAATGGGGGATCAAGAGATGGACCTGTCCAGTGGGGCCCATGAGAGTATCCGGGGTTGTGCTTTCTGATATGCTGTAGGCGAAGCCTCTCGACAAACTCGACTCCCAAAAGAAATCGACTGAAGACCCTCCTGAAGCGTTGTGGGAATGCCGCTATGCCCGGCGTGCAACCGCACTGGCGTGGGTCGATAATGTGACGGTTTCGGTTCTCTCTCGCCAGATTGATTTCATCGAATGGGATCGTCCAGTGCCCATACATGGCAACGGCGGTACTCGGCAGAACGGCTTCCTGCACAGTCCAAGATCTTTCCCACCACGTGCTCTGAGCCACATGGAGAAAGCTTTCCCAAACGGCGAGAAAGTCTTGACTCTCCTGAAATGTAACCGTGCTATCTGAACCTTTGGTGAAGCCTGGCAGCTCATGGTAGTGACCATTTCCCGCAAAATGCCGGATCAGGGTGAATGGATCTACAGTCAGAGGCTTCAGATCGGGGGTGCATCCCAACCAGAGGTAAACTGTAGAGCACTGCGAGTAGATTTCCCCCATCATGCCAACTTGGTGTGCTTTTTCTGAGAGGTCTTCTTGATGGATGCAAACTGCGTCGATCCAAAGGACGATTGTATGCTGAGGGTGCCGTAAATGGTACAAGCAATTCAGTAAGTTTGTTGTCACTTGCAGCTCTTCTCCGTTTATGAGAATGGGCCCCGTAACAGTCTGATCACCCCATACGTAGGATATGCAATTGTACTGCACTCTTTTTGGGTCGTCCAAGTCAACAATTTCGAGCTCACCGCAAAGTTGCTGTTGATCTCTGCCGGGATACAAGTGCAGGACCCGGCAAACTTTGTTTCCTGGATCGAGAGCAAGCGTCAGATATGTGCCGAGGCTGCCACGAGACATGACGTCTTGAGGGAAAGTATGGATCAGTATATCATAGGGATGACAGTCCTCAAGTAGGGAGAAAGCAACAATACACTGAAGGGGTTAAGAACAGCAGTAATGCGGAATATATAGCGATGTCTTAATTTTTTTAAAAGGGAAAAGAAAACAGGCTCTACTTCTATCTCACCCCGCTAACTCATTACGAAGAGCCAATAAGAGAATGCCCTACCGGAATACGACAGTGACGCACCCCTTTCGGAAAGCCAAGATATCTTGGCTGCTTACTACATGACTCTGGATGGCCTTTGGCTTGCCCGTGATTGGCTTCACACCCTTGGCTCCGATCCTGACAGGCAACAGCTTTCCAGCCTCATCCACCTTGTCGCTAGGCAACAAAGGCCCCACCATCGGCTAAGCTCAGCTGGACACGAAGCATGGCACAGTAAGATGTGACAATGCGTGAGCGCTCTATCAGAAAAGTCCTCCGCGGGCCAGCATAAAAATCATGTAGACAGCAGCTGACTACCGGCTGCACCCGGGCACCTCAGTCCATATGGCCCCGCACAATCTAACAAATAGGCCTACTAATGTCTGTAGCTTAAGCCTTATATTTTATGTCTTAATAGCTACTACGATAGCTTTAATACTTTATATAAATAAGGTGTTCTATATAATCGGTGTTTCTACTCTCTATCGTATTTGAGGCTTATAAAATCGTTCTATCTCTCAAATCGTTTGCTTTTAAAAGACATCTTATTTAATTTAATTCATGTTTGATTCCGTACCTGCTGAGGTGGCTAAAAATGTTTTAAAAATTCCCTGTAATATGTAAAGAATTAAATGCGTTCAAGAAAGCCGGGTCAAAGTTAAAGATGAAGAAACCTTTCAAAATTGACAAATATTCTTCCACGTGGCTTACAGACTGGGAGGGCCAAATTCATTGCAGCAAATATAGCAATTCAACTAAGCTTATATTGCTTTGTGCCAGATCATTCCAACGAATGTTCCCCTCCATGTGGTATATCACTACTTCATTACAGACAAAAAGTACACCTCTGTTCAGCCCCCGTCCACCATCTCACAACTTCGCATTCCAAGCCGCCCGATCCGCACTCTCCAACGGCTTCTCCCTACCATCCCAAAACAGCGGACAAAGCTGGAACCACTTCTCCCTACTACAAATCGAATGCACCGAGCGCTTATGCCCGAGGTCCACGTACTTCCCGATAACCAGCCCCTGCGAATTCTCGTACGACAGAATCGTCGAGCCGGTAGCACGCGGCTCGCCAACGACGTTGGCCGTGCGCGGGTCGTCGAGGAAGCAGTAGTGGATGCAGCTCGAGTACCAGGCGTTGACGCGGCGCGCCCCACGGAACGACGCGTCACCAACCAACGAGTGGCGGCCGCGATCCCAGTCTCCCGCGTCGGAGTGGAAGCCGTAGTGATCTTCCTGGGGCGGACGTCAGCATACGCGGCACGGCGTAGAGCGTGGGAGGGGGAATAGGGGTCAAGACTTACCTTTGCCCAATACAGCTCGTAGTACGAGAAGCGTGCGTCGTTGAAGCGGCCGAATAGGCACAGCACGTGTGGGTCCTCGTGCAGGCGGCGCAGGTACTCCCGGTGCTGGTCGAGTGTGCCCGTCTCGTTCCAGCCCTTGGCGACGCGTGGATCGTTCTGCCACGTGTTGAACAGCTGCAGGTGCTCGGCGTTCTGCCAGTCGACGACTTCGAGCGAGAAGTGCTCGTCGACCTCCGGGATGTAGCGGCTGTAGCAGATGGAGCCCGGATGCGGCTTGGGGCGGCGCACCGGGTGCCGCGCGTAGACCGGCTCGTCCGGGAACTTCATCGTGACCTCGTAGTTCTCGGGCATGAGGGGATACTGGGAGAGAGGCCGGCGGAAGGGGGTGTCGGTGCCGTCTCCGACTACCCAGATTGGGCGGGGTCCAGTTGGAGATGCGGCGCCTTGCCAGAAGGAACTGCGGAGGACCAGGAGCTCGTCGGTGAAGAGGGCGGTGCGGTCGTCAGCGGGGCGCCATGGCTTGGGGTGCTCGACTGCTAAGCCGGTGGAAAGCAGTTCGCTCCGGACGATGTCTTTTTGTGCGCCGTGCAGTGTGACTCTGAAATACTCGCACGTCGAGTGGGCAAGGTAGATGGCGTGGACTACGTTCCAGATCTGGCCGAGAGAGGGTGCGCTGTTTCCTGTCCACTGGAACTTGGTTTGCGGGCTGCGCCGAGCTCGTGCCCAGGCACTGTTGTTGGATGGGGGCGGACTCTTGTCCTTGGGCGGGAATGTCAGTTCGAGCCAAGAGAGGGAGTCGACATGCAGTGGTTGGTCCAGGGGTCGTCCGGCAGGGGGTTGATCCTCGAGAGCCAAGGCGAGCTTGGCTGGGCTTGTTTCGCTGACGGTGCGCACGCGATATGTCGTCAGGAAAGGATGCGGAAGCTTGACCGCAGGGTACTTTGTTGAGTTGGATGCCATGGTTCAAACTCCTTGACAAGCCTGCTGCAAAGCTTGTTAGTGATACGAACAATAGACGGGTGGAGACGACCAACCTTGTCGGGTCGGGAATGGAGGATTCAGGAAGCCGTCGTGAAGAGGAAGGTAATAAGGAATACGAGATGGTTAGTAGTCGCAAGCTATATAAGCCGTCAGGAGCTCGCGCAGGCTGGAGAATACGCCATCCGTCCCTTTCCATCACCTCAACCGTCCTCTTGCCTAATTCGGTACCATCTCGTGGTAGCACACCATAGTGGGTCGGAGCGGCTTGCCCCGACGGCTCGTTCGATTCATGTTTGGGTGCCCCCGGCCGATACCGGATCGGCGCTAAGCCCATGACGGTGTCCACGGAATCCGGAGACGTTCTCCACACCATACGAGACACAAGCGACGCTAAGGCGACGCCATGGCGCTAAACGAGCTTATTCGCTCTGACTCGGTCACAAATTTATCACGCCAGCATCTGATAAGATGATTCCTCCGGCATGTGGAGAAAAGTGGCGTCTTCGTTTGGTGCACCCTCGGCCTTCCCTGGTAAAATCCGAGGCAGGCATCGGCGCCAAGGACCCGGCCGAGTGCAAACCCTTGTGGCCGTCCCCGGCATTCTCGCTTATCAGATCATCTCCGAAGCTTGATGTCCGATGGTGCGGTCCAGAATAACGCCCCATTTCGTTCGCTCCCGACTCCATAGGGCGCTCGTAACCGAAGGCCACGCCATGACCGCGAGTTCACAGCCCAAAACACACAGCGGTCATGCGAGTGGAGTATCAGGATCTGATTAGATAATATTCTGCTCAACGCCAAAGAACGGCACGGTGGCAATTGCCGACCACTCCTCCTCCCTCAAAGCTTCGAATTGATCCATTGCGGCGGCCGCTTCTCCACAAACGCCTTGATGCCCTCGGCGAAATTGGCACCCTCGACCAGCCTCGGGTACCACTGACCTTCCAGAACCGACACAGCATCTTCCACACCGCCAGCCTCCCAACTTAACCGAATCCCCAGGCGTCCCACAATCAGCGCATCCGGACTATTCGCGCACATGTCCCGCGCCAACTGCAGCGCCGCTTCAAGCACGTCCCCACCGTCGTCAACCAACCGATTCACCAACCCCCACCGGTGCAGCGTCCTGGCATCGACTTTCCTGCCCGTCAGCACCAGCTCCGACGTGCGCTGCAGGCCCAGCGTCCGCGTGAGCCGCGGGAGGCACCCTGCGACTGGCACGATGCCTCGTTTAGCTTCGGGCAGCGAAAATACGGCCGACGCCACGGCGACGACGAGGTCGCAGTTCGCCACCATCTCGAAGCCGCCGCCCATGGTGATGCCGTTGACGGCGGCGATGATGGGCTTCTTGCCGCTGCGGCGGGGCAGCCCGGCCAGGCCCGGCGCCGCCATGTCGTTGACCACGCCGGCTTTGTTCATGGCGTTCCACTCTGTATAGGTTTAGGCCGAGGTGTCAGTGGAACGGACTTCCGGATTTAGATGGGGACGGGAAGAACGGGAGGAAACTGCCGGACTTACCGTGGAGATCGGCCCCCGTGCAGAAGGCCCTGCCTACGCCCGTGATGATGCCGACCCATAGGCTGTCGTCGTGGTCGAACAGCTCCCAGATTTCCTTGATCTCATCGCTTGTCGCCTTGTTGATGCAGTTAAGCTTTTCTGGGCGGTTTAGCGTGACTTGGAGGATCCGCTCGTGCGGGAAGGAGACGTAGAAGTGTTGGAACTGCAACGGGCTCGACCTGAGATCCATGTTGTGAAGTGTGTGTACGAATATTGTGACTAATTGTTTGAGCCAGCCTTTTCTCTCTTGCAACTTTTATGTTCACCCCCCGAGAGCCCCTGCTCGTGGTGGCACACGGGGCGGTGACGCTAGGTGCGTAGGGATGTCTCGTGAAGGCTCTCTCCGGAGAACGGGTGGCAACCATCACATCTGGACCCTGCGTGGCGTGGGTTCGAGACATTTCTCTGCATGCGGCGGGAAACTATACGTTTCTCCACTATTCACCTCGTCGGAGGAGGCGAGGTGTGGCACACGCCGCAAAAAAAAAGGCGTACCTAGCGTTGCTCGTTAGCTCCTTCTGTGCTCAGGCCCGCGTGGGCCCGCGTGGCCCTTCAATTCACATGCCACTTGCGGAACGGGTTTGCAACGGTATAATCCGTTCATCTTATCAGATGGTGGCAGTCGTCATCTTATCAGGATGTCAGAGCCCATTACAGTGCGGTGGAATCTGCAAGGCGCAAGTCATTCGTGTATAACGGCACAAAGGTCACGGCGTGCGTTAAGTAACAGCTCCCCCACGACGGACCCGCACTGACCACATCAACCAGGCTCAACTTGCTCAAGGCTCCATTGAGCTAGCATTTCCACCTCGTTCCAAGTTGCTTCTGAGTCTTACGACCGGAAGATCAGGGAGACCGGAAGCATGGGCGCTACTCCCGTGGCTGACATGCCGGATCCAAGTCACCGGCCGAATGGACTTGTGGTCACGGCATCCGCGGGCCCGGATGATGCAATTGGCTTCCAGTCTTTTCAGATGCCCGAGCTTGCATCTGAGCAGACACTTACTCCTTCGGGCATGAAAGAGGAGATTCTGCTTCTGTCGTGGCTCATAGTACTTCTGCGGACTCGAGAGGACAGCCAAGTCAGCTTTGACTGGGCCTACGAGTTTGGTGTTGAGCATAAATCAACAAAACAATGTCTGTCCATGGAGAAGGTGATGACAGGGCTGCAAGATCCTGTCGAGAAAGTCACCACAGCAATTTCTGCCGATATCACACCGCACCAGCAAGAAATCCCGCCAACTCCTGCCTCAATCCTCTTGAGCACCAGTTCCTTGTCTCGGACGTCTGAGGAAGTAAAGGATGAAGTAGGTTGAATCATCTGTCACAGGAAACACAGGACTGACTGTTCTTACTAAGGGTGTACTCCACCTCGAAGTACGCTTCAGTGATGGCCAGCTAGACATCCGTCCAGTATGGCACACTGACAACATGCTGCCATTCACCGTAACACGGCATGCCGACGTACTGGCTGAAACAGTGAAGCTGTGCCTTTCAGATACCTCTGCATCCATCTCGGACTGCCTGCAGCCCACCGCCAGGGATATGGACGACATATGGGGCTGGAACCGCGAGTTGCCTCCGACCTACGACTTCTGCATGCACGAGATGGTTTCTGAGCGTGCCCAAGCCACGCCCGACAAAGAGGCTATCTGCTCCTGGGACGGCAGCCTGACGTATTCCCAAATCGACAACTACTCCACCATCATCGCCCACTCCCTCAAATCCGCGGGCGTCCAACCCCACGACGTCGTACCCGCCTGCTTCGAGAAATCCCGCTGGACAATCGTCGCGGTCCTCGCCATCATGAAAGCCGGCGCGACCTTCGCGCTCATGGACCCCACGCTCCCGCTCGCCCGCCTGCAGAACATGGCCACGCAGGTTGGCGCCAAGACGATGCTCTCGTCCCACGCACAGCACTCGCTCTCCACCTCTATCCTCCCAGCCGGCACGCACCTCACCATCGAAGAAGCAACCTTCGCCTCAGCCCCCTCGTCTTCCTCCCTTCCACCACTCCCCCCCGTCGACCCCTCCACCCTGATGTACATCATCTTCACCTCCGGCAGCACCGGCACGCCCAAAGGCGTCACCATCTCGCACCGGACCTACACCAGCAGCGCTATCCCACGCGCTACAGCCGTTGGCTACAAAGACGACTGGAGGGTGCTCGACTTCGCATCTTATGCCTTTGATGTTAGTATTGATTCCATGCTGTTAACAACCGGGAACGGCGGCACG
Organism: Lasiodiplodia sp. COLG20; assembly: GCA_009801085.1. Lineage (NCBI taxonomy): Eukaryota > Fungi > Ascomycota > Dothideomycetes > Botryosphaeriales > Botryosphaeriaceae > Lasiodiplodia > Lasiodiplodia sp. COLG20. The sequence continues at coordinate 242,669 of VNWV01000009.1, forward strand.
CTCTGCATCCCCTCCGACTCGGACCGGCTCAACGACATCAACGGCGCCATGCGTTCCTTCGCCGTCAACTACGCCGGCATCACGCCCTCCGTCGCCCGGATCCTCGATTCCGACGTCATCGCCTCCCTCCATGGCCTCGGCTTAGGCGGTGAAGCCGCGTCCGCGCGCGACGTCAACGTCTGGGGCCGGGCGACGCGCATCATCATCGGCTACGGGCCCTGCGAGTGCACGATCGGCTGCACCGTCAACAGCGACACCGCGACGGGCCGCGACTACGTCTCGATCGGCACGGGCAACGGCGCCGCCATCTGGATCGCGGATCCGAACGACCACGAGCGCCTGGTGCCGGTCGGCGCGGTCGGCGAGCTGCTGGTCGAGGGGCCGATCGTGGGGCAGGGGTACTTGAACGATGCCGAGAAGACGGAGGCGGCGTTCGTCGAGGACCCCGCGTGGCTGGTAGCCGGATACGCGGCGAGGGGCGTGGAGGGGAGGACGGGGAGCAGGTTGTATAAGACAGGGGATCTGGGGCGGTATGATCCTGACGGTTCGGGCGGGATCGTGTTTGCGGGGAGGAAAGACACGCAGGTGAAGCTGCGCGGCCAGCGGGTCGAGTTGGGCGAGATTGAGAGCCAGCTCCTGGCCCGCCTGCCGCCGGAGACGAACGTGATTGCGGAGGTGATTGTGCCGCAGGGGGCGGGCGGCCAGGCGACGCTGGTGGCGTTCGTCGCGTTCCAGGGCGCCAAGGGGTGCGTGGGTGCGGAGGTCGAAGCGGTGCAGCTGGATGATGAGATGCGTGCTGTGCTGGCGGAGGCGGACAAGGAGTTGGCGAAGGTGGTGCCGCGCTACATGGTGCCGACGGCGTATATCCCGGTCAACCACGTGCCGGTGCTCATCTCGGGCAAGACGGACCGCAAGCGGCTCAGGACGTTCGGCCAGACGGTCGACCTGCGGCAGCTAGATCAGAGCAGTGCTGCGAATGCCACGCGGGAGCTGAGCGAGCTGGAGAAGCGGCTCCGGCAGGCGTGGAGCCAGGTGCTCAACATCGACGCCGACGGCATCCGTCCGGACGACAACCTCTTCGCGCTGGGCGGCGATTCGCTGGCGGCCATGAAGCTCGTCTCCGTCTGCAGAGCCGACGGCCTCGATCTCTCCGTCACCAGCACCTTCGCCAACCCCACGCTCTCCGCCATGGCCGCCGTCGTCCGAATCTCCGACTCACAGGCCAAGACTGAACTACCCCCCTTCTCGATGCTCTCGCAAGACGTCGACAGCGCCCGCCTGGAAGCAGCAGCGGCGTGCGGCATCACCGACCCCACCGCCGTCGAAGACATCTACCCCTCAACGCCAACCCAGCAAGCCCTCTTCACCTTCGCCCTCAAGTCCACCAAAGCCTACATCGCCCAGCGCGTCGCCCGCATCCCAGCGGACATGGACCTCGCCGCCTGGAAAGCAGCTTGGGAAACCGTCGTCGCGGCCAACCCCATCCTCCGCAGCCGCCTGGCCCAACTGCAGTCGCCCGGGCTGCAGCAGGTCGTGCTGGCCGAAGGCATCACCTGGCGCCACGCGGCGTCGCTCGCGCAGTACCTCGAGAGCGACCGGCAGGAGAAGATGGAGCTAGGCCAGCCGCTCGCGCGCTACGCCATCGTCAGTGGCCCTTGCGATGACGAGAGCCAGCGGTATATGGTCTGGACGATCCACCACGTGCTGTACGACGGCTGGTCGGAGCCGCTCGTGCTGGAGCAGGTCCGGAACGCGCTCAACCACCACCAGTCTACTCCACTCCCGGCGCAGATGCGGGATTTCGTGGCCTGGGTGCAGTCCACCGACGACGCCGCCATGCAGGACTTCTGGCGGAGTGAGCTAGCCGGCGCCGTGGGGCCGCAGTTCCCGCGCCTACCTTCGCGGGACTACCTCCCTACCCCTAGCGCCACGGTCGAAAGGCAGATCACTCTTCCCGAGACCACCTCGCCGTTCACGCTGGCCACGCTGATCCGCGGCGCCTGGGCTCTCGTAGCTGCGCAGCATGCTGGAAGTGATGACGTCGTCTTCGGCGAGACGCTGACGGGGCGAGACGTCGCGCTGGCGGGCGTCGAGAGCATCGTCGGGCCGCTCATCGCGACAGTGCCGGTGCGGATACGCGTGCAGCGGAAAGAAACCGTGGAAGCGTATCTGGCTGCGGTACAGGAGGGTGTGCTGGCGCGCACGCCGTTCCAGCACATGGGCTTCCAGAATATCAGGCGGGTGAGTCCCGACGCGCAGCTGGCGTGTGAAACGGGGACGGGGCTGGTCATCCAGCCGGAGCCGGAGTACGCGGGCGACGACCTGGGGTTCGAGATGGGGGACGTTGTGCGCGAGGCGCTGCACTTCAATGCGTATCCGGTCATGCTGGCGTTCGGCATCCGGAAGGGTGGCGGGTTCAGGGTGTGTGCGAGCTTCGACACCAAGCTCGTTGAGGTGGCGCAGATGCGGCGGATCCTCGCGCAGCTGGAGACGGTGTGCGTGCAGTTGATCAAGGGTCCGGGGTCGACACGGCTGGATCAGATCAGATGCTTGCCGGAGGCGGAGCTGGAGCGCATCTGGAAGTGGAACCAGACGCCGCCGTTGGCCGTCGACGAGTCATTGCGGTGCCTTCGTGCCGACGCGAACGTCAGGCCTGGAGCCACCTACCCTCGTGCAGTTGTGCCGTGGGTGTGCGATCCGCGGAACTCGTCGATGTTGTCGCCAATCGGTTGCGTGGGTGAGCTCTGGCTTGAAGCAGCTTTCCTACCCGGCGAAACTGTTGAGAACCCAGCTTGGCTCGTGGCCGGAAGTTCCTCATGTGCCGGCCGCCCAGGGAAAGTCCAACCCACAGGCGATATGGTCCGGTTGCAGGAGGACAGCAGCCTGGTATTTGTTCGCCGCAAGGACAATGTCTTCAGGATCCAAGGCCATGCCGTCGACATTGGCGACTTCGACGCTCCCTTCTCCAAACACCTCCCACCATCTGTTCGGGCTGCGGCTGCTGTGTGGCAGCAGTCATCGGATGAAATCCAGAAGGACTCAGAGCAAGAGCTGGTCGTCTTTGTCGAACAAGCCTCCTTCGAGGAGGCCAGCGTTGAACTCATTCCGGTGAGCCATGACATCTCTCAAGACGGCAAGACGCTACAGATCCGCACAAGCATCCCAGCCAGCCTCGCAGCAGCACTGAAGAAGCTCGAAAAATCCATCCAAGACTCTCTCGCCTCGTACATGGTCCCTTTCGCCTACATCGTCGTCGACAAAATCCCCCAAGCCGACCACAAGTCCCTGAACCAGCTCGCCTCGGCCATCCCTCGCGACGTCCTCACCCAGCTCCGCGAAGGCATCAGGGCAGCATGGACCCAGACGTCCACGCAGTCAGCCCTGACGCCCGCAGAAGACGTGCTACGCTCAGCCTGGGCGCAGATCCTCGGCATCGCCCCGGACCTCATCGACGTCGACGACAACTTCTTCCGGCTAGGCGGCGACTCTGTGCTGGCGATGAAGCTCGTCTCCCGCCTGCGGTCGCAGGGACATAGCCTGTCCGTCGCCGACATCTTCACGCACATGCGCCTGGGCGACGCGGCGAAGGTCATGAAGTCGAGCGCTCCCACGCCGGCAGCGAAGGCACTGCCGGCGTACAAGCCCTTCTCCCTGCTGGACCAGCAGCAACATGTCGAAACGTTCCTGGCCGACGTCGTGCGGCCGCAACTCGCCGACCAGAGCTGGCATATCCAAGACGCGTACCCAGTCACGGACTCGCAGGCGCTCGACATCAGGGGCACCATCCACGCGCCGCGCACGTCGGTGCAGTACACGCTCCTCTACTTCGAGCCCGGCGCCGTCGATGCAGACCAGCTGCTCCGCGCCTGTACCGAGCTCGTCGCCACGCACGACATCCTTCGCACTGTCTTCGTGAAAGGCGAAGCACCGAACAGCTTCCTCCAAGTCGTTCTGGCCTCGCTGGAAGGTGTCGTGACCTCGCAAGCCTCTGATGAGGACCTGGAAAAGCACGTCGCCGCCCTCTGCGCCGCCGACATCGAGTCGTCCGACGCCTTCAAGCTCGGCACCCCCTTCGTCCAGTTCACCCTCGTCTCCAGCGCCGCCGCTGCCGCCGACAGCAGCAGCTGCCTCATCCTCCGCCTCTCGCACGCGCAGTACGACGCCGTCGCCCTGCCACGCCTGCTGACAGACTTGGAGGCGCTGTACACCGGCACTGCTCCCACCAACCTCCCCGCCTTCCGCCCCTTCTCGTCCTACCTCGCCCACACCAGCAACAACACCCCCGTCCAAACCGCAGCGCTATCCTACTGGCGCACCCTCCTATCCAATTCCAAGCCCTCCATCCTCGTCGGCAACACGGCAAAGCCGGGGGACAAGGGTCTCTTCTGCGCCAGCCCACCGCTCGACATCTCGGCGCGGCCCAAAGAGATCACGACGGCCAACTTGCTGACTGCTGCCTGGGCGCTCGTCCTAGCCCGCCGGCTGCGCATTGCGGACGTCGTATTCGGCGGGGTGACGTCTGGCCGCGTCATCGTCGATGGTCTCGAGGACGCCGACGATGATGTCGTCGTCGGGCCGTGCTACCAGTTCGCTCCTGTCAGGGTTCCCTTCCAGCGCGGGTGGACGGCCGGAGACCTGATGCGGTTCGTGCAGGCGCAGAGCGGAGCGTCGGCGGCGCATGATTTTGTTGGGTGGAGGAGGGTTGCGGAGGTGTGCGGGTTGAAGGAAGAGTCGTTCTTTGATTCGGTCGTGCATCATCAGGATGCGGCTGAGGACTTTGACGAGATGCCGTTTGCGAAGGGGATGTGCAGGGTCGGGGTTGAGAAGCCGCATGGGGATGCGCCGGTGCCGTTTAAGGCCGTTTCGTTTGTGAAGGGGGGTGAGGTGCATGTTGGTATGGTGGGGAGTGAGAGGGATGAGGCGTTTGTGGATGCGGTGCTGGGGGAGTTGGCGGGGGCGGTGAAGGAGTTGGCGAGGCCGGAAGAGGAGGGGGGTGCGTTGCTTGGGGAGGAGGTGTTTGTGGATGTTTGATTTTGCTTGATTTTGACTTTTATATCCGTAGTTGTTATGTTTCTTGCTTCAATATAAAGTTTTTTTTGGTTCATTCTCATGAAAATTTCCCCGCATTCCATCGTCTCAAGAATTGGTCCCGGAGAATGCTCGACAACACTGAGGGTATCCGTCGAAGGGAGTACATACCATGATATTAAATTCTCTTCCTTTGTTGTTTGCTGTTCGATGGCCACTGGCACCGTGTATATTCCGTTACCCGCAGACATTGTACGGATCATCTTGCGTATCTTCTCACCTTCACCTTTGTTACAGCAGAAGTTGGAATGCCAACATTTAAATTACTATCTCGAATACATCATCAAACATTATCCGCAAAGCAGCCAAACAACCCATCCCACCTACCCTCCCTCCATCAGACCGCCACGGTCTGATGCATGACATTCGCGCGATAACTATCCGACCTCTCCATCAACTCCTCATGCGTCCCCCGATCCACACACACACCCGCCTCAATCAAGAAAATCACATCCGCCTTCGCAATCGTATGCAAGCGATGCGCGATCGCGATGACCGTCGTCCCCCGCGCACTCACCTTGTCCAACCCATCCTGCAGCAGCTTCTCCGACTCCGCATCCAGCGCGCTCGTACTCTCGTCCAAAATCAACAACCTCGGATTCCGCACCAGCGCCCGCGCGATCGACAACCGCTGCTTCTGCCCGCCCGAGAACTGGCTGCCGTTCGGCCCGCACAGCGTCTCGTATCCATCCGGCAGCGCGGTAATCACATCATGAATATTCGCCAGCTTGCACGCTTCCTCGATCTCCGCCTGCGTCGCGTCGTGTCCAGGTGGAGCGCCCAGCCCGACGTTGAACGCCACGCTGCCCTCGAACAGCACGCTCTCCTGCGGCACGAGCGAGATGGTGGCGCGGAAGCTGACGTCGTCGCCGCGCAGCTTCGTCACGTCGACGCCGTCGATGGCGATGGCGCCGGATGAGGGCACGTACATGCGTTCGACGAGCGAGATGATGGTCGATTTCCCGGCACCGCTGGGACCGACCAGCGCGGCGAACTGCCCCGGTTGGACGTCGATGCTGAGGCCCTGGAGGACCTTGACGTCGGGGCGGGCGGGGTAGGAGAAGTGCACGTCGCGCAGCTGGACGCTGGAAGCGGAGGGGTGGGAGGGGTTGAGGTTCTTGGGCTCAGCGGTGCCCTCCAGGTCGGAATGGTGGGAGGAGGCGACGGTCAGCGGACGCACGTGTCCCTGCATCTTCGACGAGCCGATCTGGATCAAGCCGAGTATGCGAGCCATGGCGGCGCGCGCGTTGGACAGCTCCGGGGCGAGGGCGAACATCTGGCTCCAGAGGAGAGCGCTCACGAGGAGCGAGAAGACGACAATCATGAACTGCGTCTGCGTGTAGTTCCCGTTGATGATCTGCTTCGCGCCCCACCAGTACGCCAGCGCGTTGACGAGGTTGCCCAGGAAGTACGTCATGGCTTGCCAGAAGCTGGCTTGCATGGTCACGTTGAGCGTTTCTTTGCGAGGCCCGCTGAGGGAGCGCCGGTAGGTGCCTAGCGTTTCGTCTTCGAGCGAGTACGATGCGATCGTCTTGATCGAGGTTACGGCTTCGACGCCGATGTCGACGGACTTGGTGTAGGCGTTCTCGTGCTTCTCCTCGAAGGCGCCGAGGACCCGGAGTTCCATCAATCCGGCGCCGAGGAGGAGCGGGACGAGAGCGAGGCAGACGAGGGCGATGCGCCATGCGATGATGTGCGTGAGAATGATCGCCGCGAAGAGGTTGACCGTGATGGAGAACAGTGTGCCGATGACCGAACCGGAGAAGCCAGCCAAGGCATTGCCATCCCGGGTGATGTAAGCGAGGAGCAGGGCAGGAGACCGCCCTTCGGATTGATGCCATTGGAGGTCTTGCTCGAAGAGCGAGCGAAACGAGAGGACCCGGACCGTATAGACGACGTGCTCAGACACCCAGCCGAAGCCAGCCCAGCTGAAAATGTTGGCGAAGAACTCGATGACGGCCAGTACAAAGAACATAAGCCCGTAGAAATCTCCACGGTCTCGGATGCTGGCCGGCGTGTGACAGAGACTGAGACTGCCAACCGTGTTGCCGAAAATCACTGCTTCGCCAGAAAAGGCGCCACCGACGACGATTGAGCCTAGGAAGGCGAAGGCGACGGTGAGCAGGTGCGGCCGGATGGCGGGCGTGTAGCCTTTCACCAGGGCCCAAAGAGACTTCTTTGGAGTCTCGGGCTCGGGCTCCTCTTCTGCTGCCGACTCGGCGACGGCGGCCTCGCTTGTCGAGACCTGGGCTTTGTCGGCGTTCTCGTGTTCGTCATCGGACAGACTCCTCTTCTCAATGTCGCCAGTCGACGTAGAAGGCCGGTTGGCTTTCTTGATGCTCTGGGTATCGGTCTCTGCAGCCGTGGACTTCACCGTTTGCAGTTTGACCAGATCAGCATACGCTCCGTTCTGGGCCATCAGTTCCGAGTGAGTTCCCTGCTCCACAATGTGTCCCCTGTGCATGACAATGATGTTATCCGCGCTGGCAATGGTTGACAAACGATGGGCAATGGTGATGATGGTGCGGCCACTGGTGATGTTAGAGATAGCCCGCTGGATACGTTCTTCGCTTCGGGAGTCCAGGGAAGCGGTTGCTTCGTCAAGGATCAAAACCGGAGGATCCTTGACCAGAGCTCGAGCGAGAGCCACACGTTGCTTCTGCCCACCACTGATCAGCCGTCCACTTGAGCCTACTGTTGTGCCGTATCCGTGCTGCAAGGCAACAATGAAGCCATCAGCATCTGCAAGCGTGGCAGCCTTCTTGACCAGGTTGACGATCTCGACGAATGCAGCGCCCCGTTTCTCTGCCGCAGCTATCATCTCAGTGCCCTCTCTGATTTCATGTGCCAGCTCCGCAAGCTCCGAACCGAGAAGTATTGGCTTAAGATGCACATGAGCCGGATCGCTGGAATTGATCAGGCCATGTGCAATATTCTCCAGCAGCGAACGATCGAGAAGAGATGGTTCCTGCTGAACCAGGCCCATGAAGCCCCTCAAATCACGGGCGTTCAGTTCCTGAACATCCTGGTTGTCGAAGAAGACTTGGCCATGCGTGGGATTGTAAAGACGTGTCACTAGACCCGCAATCGTCGATTTGCCACTACCAGAGAGACCGACAAGAGCTGTGTGCTTATTGGGAGGAATGCTGAAACTGATGTTGTCAAGGACCGTGATCTCAGGCCTGGAGGGATAGGTGAACGACACATTCCTGAACTCAAAGCCAGCTCCGCTTTCCGGAAGAGCAAGGTTCGAAGAGGTTGTTCCGTCAATCAGGGGCTCGCGGTCCATATCTCCACGCAACTTCCGGAACGAGGCGACAGCTGCTGAGAACAGGTGGATGAACGGAGCAACCTGACTCAGGAGCAGGGTGGCTGTTGCCTTGTGTTAATGAGAAATCCACAAGAGCCGGGGAGCTTAGCCTACCTTCAATCAGGATAAAGATGACGGTGAATGTGGCACCCACTGTAGTGCCATTACCATTACCTGCCACTGAGGCTGCGATATTCCTGCTTCCCTGCCAGAATGCAAGACCGTTCGCGGAATAGGCAATGAAATACAAGACTCCCGACTGTATGCCAGTCGCCGTAGCCTTCTTGATACCTTCCTCTTCAGAAGACTTGAGCGCTTTGGAGAACTTCTCCTCCAGCCTGGCATTCGCACCGAACGCCTGAACCACGACAATGTTGGAAAGAGCTTCAGAAGCAATGGACGCAGCTGAAGCAGCATAGCCAGATACGAGACCAGAATATTTTTCAATATAATGGCTTCCGACAAACGACATCAAGAAATAAGCTGGAAGCAACGAAACCAACATCCCGGCCAAGCGGTCATTCTTGATGAATGCCACAATGTACGCCGTGACGAAGAAGGACACGCTCGACAGACATATCCCCACCTTCTCAGAGGTGCCTGACCGAATCGTTTGGATGTCGCTGTGGAGTCGAGAAGCGACTTCGCCTGGAGGTAAGTTGTCGAAGAAGGAAGGCTCCTGTCGCAACAGGTTCTGCAGGTAGTTCTCCCGCAGTCTCTGGGCTAGCCGTGCACCGTTGAGACTCCAGCAGAGGAGATGGACGTAGATCAAAACGAACTGAGCGATGGCCAGATAAACAATGATCAGGATTTTGCTGTTGATGCTGGATTGATATCCGGCCCCCGACTCCGAGTCGTCTTGCTCATTACAAGTTGCCCCGTTAAAATCGTCGAGCAGCTGACCAAACAAGATTCCAATGAGAGGGAAAGGGACACCAGACGCGATGGCAGCTGCAATGCCCAGCAGTAGCGTGCCCAAGTCGACCTTCGAAGGGTTGCCCGCCAGAAGCAGGCTGGGGTAGCCCGAGAGTTTCTGGAGGGCCTTCATCGAGATTGCAGGTTGACGGTGCCTGACTGCAATCCCTGTCGAGGATGGTTATCATTCCGTGCATGAAAGAGGGGCGAGGGAACTTACCGGTCGTCGGTCACTCGCGTTGTGGCGCTTCGCTAAAGGAAGGCAGACGCGTCGAATCCGTGTGAAGGACGATATGGATACTAGACCAGCCTTCGCAGCGGATTTTGTACTGCATGTGAGCAGCGCCTTGAGTGGCCGATAATGGGGAACGCCCATGGGTGGGCCCCCTGCCACGAATGCATGACACATCTTATCAGATCAAAATTTGTTTCCCACGGGACTGGGCCACGAAACCGGCAGGGAAAAAAAAAAAGTAGCCCAATAATGGCCCCTCGGACTTAGGTTTTCAGCCGAAAGGCGGCCATTCGCTTAAGCCGCCACCGCGCAAGCGCGAATCGTACCACACCGTCCTTTATCGGCCACGCCCCCGATCCTGCGGCCGCGTTAGCGCTCCTCACGCCGATGTGCGAGGAACGGACCGATGGGCCGTGGCGTGGGCTCTTAAAGATGTAAACCGAGCTTCCCTGGCCCAGCCCGTCTCGGCGCATCAGATGGTCAGTCCCCTTCTATTCTAACAACATTGTTGTTTCCCCAACATGGCGTCCACGCTGCGGAAATTGTTTTTCCCAGCCCCAGAACCGACTACGCCGGAGGGCGGTTCTCACAACGCTGAGGGGCTCGTCGAGCCAGACTCCAAGGCTCCAGCTGAAGCTGTCCATCCATCGTCATCGAGCGAGCAGCAACCCGACGAAGCAGCTCAAGATGGTGTCGCCCAGGCCGAAGCCATTACCTTGGTGTGGACCAAGACGTCGCTGGGATGTGCCTACATACTGCAAGTTCAAACCTGCTCCAGCGAGAATAACAAAAAACAACTCGCTAACGGAAAGATACAGAATGTGGTGTTTGTACTTTGTCAACGCTTTCCAGTCCCAGATCACCAGCAACGCGTCAGCCTACATCACCAGCGACTTTGAATCGCATTCCTTGATCCCTGTTATCGCCATCGTGTCCAGTATCATGGGAGCAGCAACTTACATGCCTCTCGCGAAAATTCTGAACCTCTGGGACCGCTCTGTTGGTTTTGCACTGATGACTGGATTCGCAACCCTCGGGCTGATCCTGAGCGCGACCTGCTATGACATTGCCACTTACTGTGCAGCTCAGGTAAGCCATCTATTTCTCACCTCTTCCGCTCTGTGATTCTCACCATTCCGCAGGTGTTCTACAGCGTCGGCTTTGCTGGTATCATCTTTTCTATCGATGTCATCACCATCGACACGTCGACGCTTCGCGATCGAGGTCTTGCTTACGCGTTTACCTCTTCTCCCTACATCATCACCGCATACGCAGGTCCGGCTGCGGCGGCCCACTTTGTCCAAACCAACTGGCGCTGGGGCTACGGTATTTTCTGTATCATCCTTCCCATCGTTGCAACGCCGCTTTTCTGCCTTCTGCAGTGGAACCGGCACGTGGCTAAGAAGAGGGGTCTGCTGCGGGCGAAGGAGAGCAGTGGAAGAACGCCGTTGCAGAGCGCCAAGCACTACATCATCGAATTCGACAGTGAGTATATTACCACGTTCTGACAGGGTGTTTTACTAACCATTCGTAGTCCTGGGAACGTTTCTCCTGACCGCGGGCCTGGCACTCTTCCTCCTGCCCTTCACCATCGCCAGCACGACGGACAAGGGCTGGAACTCAGCCTCGATGATCGTCATGCTCGTCATCGGCATCCTCTGCCTCTTCGCCTTCGCCGCCGTCGAGCGCTGGGTCGCGCCCGTCCCGTTCCTGCAATGGGAGATGCTCGCCACGCGCACCATCCTCGGCGCCTGTCTCGTCGACGCCACGTACCAGATCTCGTACTACTGCTGGAATGACTACTGGACGTCGTATCTCCAAGTCGTGTACGGCGTCAGCATCGAGACCGCGGGCTACATCAGCAACATCTTCGACGTCGTGTCAGGCGTGTGGCTCCTAGGCGTCGGCCTCTGCATCAAGAAGACGGGGCGGTTCCGCTGGCTGCTCCTCTGGGCCGTCCAGCTCTACATCCTCGGCATCGGGCTGATGATCTACTTCCGGCAGCCGCACTGGGGCGTCGGGTACAACGTCATGTGCCAGGTGTTCCTCGCGCTGTCCGGCGGCACCATGATCATCGTGCAGCAAGTCGCCGTGCTCGCCGTCGCGGACCACAACAACGCCGCGTCGGCCCTGGCCTTCCTCAACGTCTTCGGCAACATGGGGAGCGCCGTGGGGAGCAGTATTTCTGGTGCGATTTGGACGCACACGCTGCCGTCGGCGCTGCGGCGCCTGCTGCCCGACGAGGCCAAGGCCGACTGGGAGACGATTTACGACTCGCTCGACGTGCAGCTGAGCTACGAGCGCGGCACGCCGATTCGGACGGCTATTCAGGCGGCGTATGCGTTTTCGCAGAGCAAGATGCTGATTGCTGGCACGTGTATCATGGCGCTGTCGCTCGGGTGGATGTTCCTGATCAAGGATTTGAAGGTCACGAAGGCGCAGACGAAGGGCGTGTTGTTCTAAGCGCCGTGCATTGCCGAGGGAAGGGAGGAAGGGAAGGGAAGCGGGCCAGGGTTTGCTTTCGGGGCGGGACTCGCCGCTGGGGAGGGGCACGGCACGGGAGAGCAGGGTAGCAGGGTAGCAGGGTAGCAGGGGGGGTGTTGAAGCAACAAAGTTATCTGATCCGGAAGTTGGCGTTGAATAGTGTACCATGGCTGTGGTTCTCCACCTGCTGGATCGTGCGCGGCTAAGCGATGCCATGCGAGCTTGGTCAGCTTGGCGTTACGTTCCAGAATCTTATCAGATTTTCCATCTTGGCGGCTTTTTCCCCAGCCAGACCTCGCTACGGATAACTAGGGTGGTCGTGTGATCGGCGGTGAACAGGTCTCCACTCGTGCGAGATTTTCATTTGGCTGCAAGAGCGGGGTGTTTTTGCTCCAGGCCGCATCGTGGCGTCGAGGGCATCGAAGTGCGGCGGCGCTGACCCCGGCAGGCGGATCAGATATCGGCAATGTCCGGGATACGAGGCTAAAAGCGGATCTGATAGCACCCCGCCAGCCCGTGCGTGCCGTTTCACCAGAAAAATTTCATCGGCAGCCCGAAGCCACCCAAGCCGCCTCGGTAAAATGACTAAAACTGCAGCTCCCGATGATGCAAGAATTCTGCTCACAAAGCTGCGGCGGATCGTTGCCGGTCGAGAGGGGCCCGCGGCCCGCGATGGCCTGTATCGGAGGTCTACGCCGGGATCCACGTGGCCGCTGACGATCACCAAACAAACGGAGTCGGCATTAACGTTCCTTTTTGCTTCCGCAGCTGTTCTTCCTGTTCCAACGACGTCTGAACTGCCGTCGCGTCTCTTGCCTTGCACTCCAACATGGCGTACTCCAAGTTCTGGCCCAAGGGCGGCGTCCCGGGCATCCTGCACCATTACGTACGCCAGCCCTCCGCGCCCACCAATCCACCATGCCTCTCTCGCTGATTTCCCCCTCCCTCGTGACAACATGTAGACCGAGAGTCTCATGACCTTCGAGTTCACCACCAACACCGTCCGCAAACCCCACAGCCTCGTCTTCATCGGCGGCCTGGGCGAAGGGCTCGGCTCGACCTCGTACATGGCCGACCTAGCCCGCGCCCTGCAGCCGACCGAATGGTCCCTCTTCACCCTCAGCTTCACGTCCTCGTACAACTCGTGGGGGCTCGGCCACCTGGACCGCGACACGGACGAGATCGCCCAGTGCCTGCGCTACGTCAAGGACTACAAGACGGGCAAGTACGGCACCGCTGACGGCAAGCTCGTCCTGATGGGCCACTCGACCGGCTCGCAGCACGTGCTGCACTACCTCTACCGCCCCAACCCGCACGTCTCCGCCAAGCCCTTCGACGCCGAATTGCAGCACGTCGAGCGCCTGCCGCTCGACGGCGCCATAATGCAGGCGCCCGTGTCGGACCGCGAGGCTATGCAGTGGGTGCTGCACTGGGGCTGGCTGGGGAAGACGCCGAGCGAGACGCGTGCTGTTTTTGACGAGCTGCTCGCGCTGGCGAAGAAGAACGCTGGGGATGAGCAGACGTGTGATTTCTTGCTGCCGCTGCACATGACGTCGGCCATCGGCTACCAGAACACGCCGCTCAGCGCGCGGCGGTTCCTGAGTCTGGTCAGCCCGGAGAGCCCGCAGGCGCCGCGGGAGGATGACTTGTTTAGTTCGGATTTGAGCGATGAGCATCTGAAGACGACGTTTGGCATGATCCGTCAGCGTCAGCTGTTGAGGTATAAGCTGATGGTTATGATGTCCGGCGCGGATCAGTCGGTGCCGGATTGGATTGATAAGGAGAAGTTGATGGCGAGGTGGAGGAATGCTACTGATCATGATGGGGAGGCGAAAATTTGGGATCAGGACTTCAGTGGTATCATACCGAATGCTTCTCATGCGCTGAGCAACGATGATCAGGCTGAACCGCGGAGGGATCTTTGCGAGAGAGTTTTGGGGTACTTGTACGCAACAGAGAGAGTGTGATTTCATTCGTAATACCATATTGGGCTGCCCTGTGCGTGTTTCTTTATAGTTGGAAGTTGTACATGCAGAAGGGGTAGTGGTATATCACGAACCTCGAGAATCAAAAAATTTAGAATTATACCTCGATATATTATTCATCAGCTTCTCACTTTCTTCAAAAGTTTTGTCGGTCTCCCGTTCGACAAGCATCAGGATCCTATTGTTTTAAGAATTAATTACTCGTGAGTGGGAAGGTTAAGTTTAATTTCTAATCAATGCATAGAATAATCTACAAGCTATCTGTAGGGCGGCGTAGAATATATATACGCACCAGTAGCTGCCAAGCAAAGAGAGGCGAATATCATGGAGTGACTTGATACATCGTCAGATATGCGTTGCTTAAAGTACACGATTTGAGATCGGAAGCACCACAGCCTCGGCAAACTCATTTCGAACGTCTTCGCCAGATCTTTCTTCCCCTGTGTACATGGAGAGGCAAACACGAATCGATTCAGCGTAAGCATCTCCCATGTAGGTGCCCGCAATCTTGATGTAGGACTCTAGTAGCTTTTGACGAATCTCTTCAGGCGAACCCGGTATTTTCTTGAAGATATTTGCCACAGTATCCCACAGAGCAATCTCAAGAAGCATCAAACCTACGCTGTAATAATTGAACTCCTCTCGGTATCTCTGAATCACGCGAGTACGTTCGGGGAAACGAAGGTAGGCCGGGTGCTGGTAGTCATTGAGCTGCTTCTCCTCATCTGGCCCATTTGAGAACGCTGCGTCCTGGTTTACACGGCTGTGATTGAAGCCAATGAACACGGGTGACACCAATGATTCAGCAGGGCTACTGAAAACCCCAGGAAAGAAGATAACGTTGAAGGAACAGATGCTTTTGTGGAGCCAGCCGCTCTTGTGGAAATCCAAAACATGGGAGGTTAAAACAGTGGCCAATTTGAACTTTTGTGTAAGCGATGGCTGTTTCTTTCTGGATGATGTTTTATCAATGATGTCTTTCAGACTCAGAGGATCAGAGTTCCTTGTCCACGGTGGTAGCTGATGAACGAGACCGAATGAATGCCTTGGTCCGTCATGGTAGTATCCTAGGCAGCGTAGGATTGGAAACATGGTCTGATTCGGCAGAACAGTTCTGAGAGATGCAATATCTCTGATCCGCTAGATAAGTTCCGGAACGCGGGATACCCACTCGCCGTGGTATTGAGTGATTTCGATAAGAACTTTTTCATTGGATTTGGCGAACCCTGACAGGAAATGCCATGCGAATGGTTTGAATGGGCGATCGAGCGATAAAATATCCAGGAGTGGTGCTTTCTCCGGTAAGCGCTCGCCGGACGTCATGGACGAGATTTGGCGCATGGCTGCGAGGAGAAGGAGACGGCGGGGCTGATTGTGAGCTGCTTCAACATACGTCTCGTCAGCATCCGTGTTGATTTGAACATCCGTCGCCAGAAGGTCGGGATATTTTAGTATGGCTTCTTCAAGGTGATGCGACATTGCCCTCCGAGTAGAAACTGAATGCATGTCCCAAAGATCATCGGTAAGCTTTTTCAAATTGTAGCAGATGTTGTACGCAAGACGACGCTCTCCACTGCATTGCTCCCGAACGAAGGCTGCCTCTTGTACCGTCCGCTCCCACAATTCGACAACTCTTCTCAGCTCTTCAAACTTGTGATTGCTTGATAGCCATTCTCCAAGTCCAGTCTCGGGCGTCAATCTCACAGTCTGCGCCCAGACTTCAATCCGTTGAAACTCAATCTGCAAGTCCAGTTCATCGCTACTTCGAGTGGATTCGGCCAATTCTCGAAAATTTCCATAGGTATTCATCAAGGTTGTTCGAACCAGCGAGGAAGTGACTCGCTCAGCCTTAGGCCTATCCTCTGGCGCGATTGTGAGAATTTCCGAGATCAGGAGCGAAAGTGACTTCTGCCACACATTCGAGGAATTGGCATCCAAGAACGCAGCAACCACAGGATTGATCCCTTCCCTGGTGTAGAAACGGCCCATTTTGATGCCCTCTCTCTCATCCTTGAATTTTCTCTCTAGCCGAAACTTCTTAATGCGTTCTGAGCCAGAGATCGGAGAACCACTGGCGTACGCGAGGACTTCAGTAAGGATATAGCCAAATGACCATATGTCTCCTGCACGTCCCACGGAACTAGGGACAAGGCCGTCCGTCAATCGCTCACACTCAGGAGCTATGAAGTCTCCCTCGCCGTACTTGAAATGTGACCTTGATCCATCCTCCTCCTCTCGAAGCCGTGATAAGCCAAAGTCAGAGAGCATCAGCCGTCCCTTGGAGTAGAGTATGTTTGCAGGACGTATGTCGCAGTGGCGGCCGATCTTGCTGACATTGAATGCTGCCGCGAAGTATGGATGCACCGCTTCAAGGGCCGAGGAGAGACCCCAAAGGGCGTTGCACCATTCTGCACCTGTTTCAAATCCAGGCTTTGGAGATGACGGTGTCAGGATGTCATTGAGGTCTCCTTCTGCAAACGGTAACAAGAGATGGTAGGTGTCCTCTTTGATAAACGCCGTGATAAGCTCTATTATGCACGGATGTCTGAGGCACCTGAGCATGGATAGGACTCGTAGCTCATTCTTGAAATCTTCTACAGGACCTTTGCTGCCATATTTGCTAACAACTTGCTTGCAGGCCAAATACGGCTTCATCCCATGAAAACAACGTCAGAATTAGAAATCCAGAATGACAGGTAGCACTGGTACTCACCGAACCCTCCGTATGGTGGATCAGCGAATTATGAGGCATGATTTCGATTTTGTATATGTCTCCAAATGCTCCCTTTCCGGTGTGCAAAGTGCGTGATGTGGAGGGAAGAATTGTCTGACCATCCAGTTCGCGACACGCTTGGTCGTTTCGCAACATAGGTGCCAGAAACTTCCACTGCTCTTGGAGGAATCGTTGCCTTTTTGTAGCATTCGTGACGATATTCGAGATCGTTGGCTCATTGAGCGGTAGTTTGGAGTCAAGGTCTCTGCCGGAGAAATTGTCCGATTCAAGAAAGCGGAGACTGAATCAACATTATTGATCACAACAAGTGTCGCGAACAGCCTAACACCATTCTTCAAAATAGGGTTAACAACTTCTTCTCGTTCGTAAGATTGGACTTTGTCGTCAAGTAGGGAAAGGATTTTTTCCGTGGTGAAATACTCGATCAAGCGAGGAAGAGGAACGAATTTCTTATGCTCGAAGTTCGAAACTTCGAGCTCATAGAGCTCATCAACAGCAGAAGCCATTGCGAAGCGCAAGTAGCGCAACAAACCACAAGAGAACGAGGTGCAGACGTACTTCAGCAAAGAACCGCATATTTATGATCAGAGTTTAGCTTGTGGCTGCCGCATCATGCGAAAATAATTAGCACTATAGCGGTTTCTTCCCCGCAGTGATGTGGCGGCGCATGCATGATTTTGAGATGCACAGGTGGCACTGGGTGATACAACGTCTTGGCAATAAAAATCGCGCAAGGGGATAGCCCTGACCCTACCATAGCAATTCCAAGAGTAAACGCAACATCATTAATTTGGCCTTGATATGTGCGGAATGAGAAACTGAAGGCATATTGGGCAAACGCCACTGCATGGAATTAACTAACACGTAATTCCTTTGACAGTCGTCCGATTCCTTTAATCTTAGCACAATGAGATTTTCTTCGACCACTGCTCAAAATTGTTGCAGCCATGACCATAGTTTTGCGCGTGTAGTCGGCCGGAACCTCCACCATGCTAGAGCTGCGGCCAAGGTCAACGAACTGAAAGATAACGTCAAAACCGGGAATTTCCAAAAGTCGGAGGTCAGTCCATGTATGTCGGCTCCACCGCCGTTGAGATTTCCACCGATTCCACCAGGTTTGAACTGAATATTGTCTACTATCATCAGTAAACTGGGCCATTAAGATGCTATGTCAGACTCACAGCAATCAGTGAGGCGGGTGTGTACAGAACAGCGATGAAAGACAGGATCTTAATAAGCTTAGAGTCTTCGAAAACCTCGGCATTCATTTCTTGAGCCGCGTCATTATCGGAGGAGATGCGCTGGACAAGGCGAAGTAGCTGGGAACTGTTCGATGTCGTCATATTACTAAATTCAATGGCGGTTTCCTTGTTACGGTAGTCAAGAATATGGAGAATCTAAACTCGTAGATAGGATCAGTGCAAATCGTTTTCAGCAATATTTCTTGACATACCAGCTGTTGGGTTCCTGCGATTCGGGCCAACAGAAGAGAAGAAACAGAGCTGTGAAACTTCAGCTCGTTGACATAGCTATTTGTAGCTTTCAGAATGAATTGAATGTCCACTTGGATTTTTTTTTTTTAATTCAATCAAATCTCTCCGCCAAAGTTGCCCAACTGTCGTGTTTAAACTGAGATTGTGCTGAACTTTCAGGATTTTTCGTCTTAAACGCTCAAGGTCCTGGGCGTCACGAAATGTAAGGCTGTAATCAGCTTTGCTGACGCTGCCTACTCTAGAATGCAATTCCTTTTCATCCTAAAGAATATAAGCGATAACTCTCACACGGGAAATTAAATATAAATCATACCAAGGCCGAAACTTGCATCTCTAGAAAATTCAGGTATGGCCTCCATCCCTTCGAGAACTCACGAAAAATGAGTATGTGGAATTCCATGTGGTCCTTGAGTGCAAGGTCCAATCCGAAAACTGAAGTAAGAGCCTGTCGGATCTGCACCTTGCACTTTCGGAAGGCTGTATCAAGACCCATATCGAGGCCCTGTTTAGAATATCCAAGCGATGGTATGCGGCAACCTGCCGTTCTGACCAGATGGCTTTTACATCCTGTCGGTTCTGCTTCTCGAAGTAACGAATGTTGTAGGATCTTTCAACCACAGATGATTCTCCAGTGATAGACTGAGGCGAGGCAAACCAGTTATCGCTTCTGTATTCGATATGATTCTCGTCGGCTGGCTGGAATTTCAGTCCAAAACCACGAACCATATGCACGAAGTAAGAAAACGGATTTATTTGGACCGCGCCGAGAAAAGAGATCAGGTTGAAGTGGCCGTCCTGATTGATGGCCTGATTATCGTCCGATGAGCAGGGGCGACAGGAATGAAAAGAAGAAGATGACATTCTTGCGCGCTTTGTAAACTCATACAAAATTGAGATTATATCCACTGCTTATACGTGACGTTGGAGCTCCCTTAAGAGATGCGGATGTTTGGAACGCACACGCCAGGCAGCAGTGCCAGCCCATGTAGTAATCTTCCGGCCGATAAAAAGCGGGGTACTATTCCATATGGTTGGTCGATCTTTCCGATTGATTACTCCGGATGCACCTCAATGCTATCAACGCTCAATTCAAGCTAATGCTAGAAAGGGTAAGGGGATAAGCGGCCTCCCCCGCACCTAACTTTTACGTAGATTACTATAGTTACTTTACTTAGCTCGGGTGTCTACGTTTTTCTTTCGCGTCCGGTTTACCCTGCCTTGTATCGATCGCCGCCACTACCCGCTACCACACGTGACTTTTTACCGCTACAATTTCAGCGGTTTGTTATATCTTTATCTCTTTAGTCGGCGTTATCTGCTAGTACTAGAGCAGTCCGAGCGAGTGTGGCCTTGTCGGGCAGAAACACGCTTGTGTGTTGCTCATGCATACAGCCTGTTTCTAGCTCCTATAAAATGACGCAGTCATACTAAAGCCACATAGCCACAACTGAGGATCGGGAGTACGGGAACAATATAAGAAGTGAGTGTCGTATGTGCAGGCACGACAAGGTGTTTCAATCACATGGGAGATCGTTACGAGGCTGTGCGGGGCGGAATAAGCTAGCATCTTAGCCGAACTCGTAGCGCATCTACCTATTATAGGAACACTCCACGACGACAAATTCCCATAGATCCTCACTAAGCAAGAAACGACCGAATCTGGTACTCTACTGCACCTAAAACTTGTATTCTGCCCGTACTTCTCATAATTACCTTTTTTGCAGCTTCAAAATGAGACGTAGCCCCCACGTAAGCATGCAGTAGGCTAACCAAAGACGCGTCAATGCGCTAGGCACCAGGCACCAGCCTGCACCAAGCATAAATACCACACGCACCTCGCAGAACACCAGCTATAGCAACAATCGCCATGGATGCACCTGACGCCCAATTGTGTGCATCATGCACCAAAGTGATCCAGGACATTACAGCTCATGACCCCAACAGCATTCCTCAGATTTACTTGGCCGATTTCTGCTCTACCATCTCCTCCTGCTCCCTTTGCTACCTCGTGAACCTAGCGTTTCAAGAGGCGGGCTATGGGAAGGACTTGGAACCTTGTGACGACGATGAGGGCCGCCGACTGCTGCGAGAGCGATACTTCCAGCTTTGGGTCCGACAAGGATCGGCGAAAGACCCTGTCCACTTCCAAGAGGATGACATGCCAGGTATATGCATCATGGAGATCAAGTACAACAGGAACAGCCACGACTATGCTTGTTTCATCTTTGACGGCTTCTCACGATACGTCCGGTTCTGTGCGGAGCCAGGTTATTCCCCTGATATCACCCCATTCTGATGAAGCATCGATTAGCTAACCCTGCACATAGGCAGCCCAGCAGCCACCTCAGGCAAAGTCCACACCAGCCCCACAATCACTTCGTCCGGTTCTCCCGAATCCTTTGCCCACCTCAACACCCTCTACGCAGGCTGTCTAGAGCACCACGCTGAATGCCGCAAAACCCTGGGCGGCACCACCATCGACGAATCGCAGCCGCCCGACCTCCCTGCCCATATCCTTGACCTGGGCGACGACCCTTCCTCCACCTCCATCCGCCTCTTTCAACCCCAACACGGCCAACGCGGCCATTACGCCGCGCTATCCTACCGCCGTGACCCAGCCACCACCACCAGCGCGCCGCTCGCCTCCGACATCCCCCTCTCCACCCTCCCCCAAACCTTCCAAGACGCCGTAACCGCCACCCGCGCCCTTAACCTGCGCTACCTCTGGATCGGCGATCTCTGCCTCCCGCCCACCACCACCACCACGCCCCCACAAACCGGCCCCATCTTTACCCACGCCCGCCTCGTCCTCGCGGCTTCGGACGCCACTACGCCCTCTGGCGGTCTGTTCCGCACCTACCCCGCGCGGCCTGCCCTCAGCATTCCCTTCGTCGACACGGAAGGCAAACATTCCGGCGTGATCCGGGCGGAGTTGCGTCCAGACGAGTCCATCCTCGACCCCGAGCAAGGCCCACTCAACCGCAGCGCGTGGGCGACGCAGCAGTACGTCCTCGCGCGGCGGGTGGCGTACTTCACGGCCGGCGCGGTGGTGTGGAGCTGCCGCGCGTGGCCGCACCGGGCGCTGTGGGACGACGGGGTGCTGTGGTACGCGTACGGCCGCACGAAGACGGAGTGGGCGAGGTTGGTGATGGAGTATTCGACGAGGGAGCTCGAGGTGAGGGGGGAGAAGTTGCTGGCGCTCGAGGGGGTGGTGGGGGAGTTGGGGAAGGTGAGGGGTGGGCGGAAGGGGGAGGGGGAGGAGGGGGGGAAGAAGGTGGAGTGCGTGTACGGGACGTGGACGGATGCGTTGGCGTCGCATGTGTTGTGGTCGAGGGTGGGGAGGCCGGGGTCGATGAGCAGGCCGGCTGAGCTAGAGGCCGTGGCGCCGACGTGGTCGTGGGCCTCGACTGAGGGCGGCGTGCACATGACTGAGTTTGAGTTCGGCGATATCGACACGGACAGCGATACCGACAGCGACGATGACAGCGATGACGGCGACGACAAGGATGCCAGAAGTGACAGTGGCGACAAAAACGACAAAGGCAGCCGGCCCCCGCGGGCAAATGCGGAGCTGGCGATCGATGAGGATGACAAGCGGAGGATCAGGGTCAAGGGGAAGCTGGGACGCGTGGAGCTGCGCGTCATCGAGAATCCGGATCCCTTCATGCATCCGTGCGACTGCCAGGTGTATTCTGAGGACGGCAAGTTGATTGGGATGGCCGCGACGGATGTTGGCCTGGGTGAAGGCGTGAAGAAGGCAACGGCCTTCTGTCTGGCCGTTTTGTTTCATCCGTACAATTTCTCTGGCGGGTCTTACATGACACTCTTTGTGCAGCCACGAGAGGATGGTTCTGATCATTACGTTCGGATGGGCAACGGAGCCATCACGAAGAAGAAGTGGTTTGATCAATTGGGTTTCTCCGAGTTGTACTTGGTATAGCGTTCGAGAAAGGCTCTGCCGAATCTGTATAGTTCGTATTGTATCGTCGTTGGCATTTATTTGGTTATCAGCGAACACTTTCCTAGGGTTCGTGACAGTTCTTATTTCTAAAGAACAATAGATCAGCATACTAACATTTTCGAGGAGCTAAATTCATAGGACGTGATTTATATATTGTGCAGCTCGGAGCCCGCTTGTTCCCCTGCTCCCTCGACTCGAAAGTGTGGGCTCTGTGCCGCAGCACCCACGGTTACATATTCTCCCTTATTGTCCGTGCCGCCATCACCACGCCCGACCAATCTTCTGTAAACTCTAGGGGACAAATAAAGAAGGACGACGGAAACTAGTAGCACAACGGTAATAAATAGGATCTGAGGTCCGATCTGCCACGCCAAGTGTGAAGAGCGGCGGGACGGGTAGTGCGGCACTCGGTCGAAACCCTCGCGGTAACTGAAGTTCTCCCAGTCGACGTCCTCTGGCTTCGACGCTCCCGTCTGCCCTGCGAGCGATTGGTTACCGGCATACAACGGGGTCGCGCAGGCCCACTCGTCGCACGACGCGCGAAGCTTCTCCGAGGGCACGAACGTCCTGCAGACGCCCGATGCGCGGATGGCGTTGCCGTCCTTGTCGAGCGCTTCCGCAAAAGTCCATTCGCTGTAGTTGGCCCAGCGGAACGTCGTTTCGAAGCCCGTCCGATCCGCCCCGCCGATCCGATGCCACGGGCCGTC
Source organism: Lasiodiplodia sp. COLG20 (assembly GCA_009801085.1). Taxonomy (NCBI): domain Eukaryota; kingdom Fungi; phylum Ascomycota; class Dothideomycetes; order Botryosphaeriales; family Botryosphaeriaceae; genus Lasiodiplodia; species Lasiodiplodia sp. COLG20. Next base: position 265,581 of record VNWV01000009.1, read on the forward strand.
GGCGGCGGCGGCGGAGGCGTAGAAGTTCCAGGCGCTGACCTCGGTCGCCCCGTTCCAGGAGACGTAGAAAGCGGTGCCGGAAGCGGGGGTCGCGTCGCGCGAGTAGGCGAAGACGGTGGGCCGGTCGTGCGGCGTGGCCGTCCAGTTGAACTTGAGCGCGCGGTAGTTCATGACGCGCGAGCCGTTGTGCGAGATCTCACCCCAGAGTAGCGTCTCGCCCGCGGCCGAGTGCTCCGAGAAGAACGGCCACACGCCCCACCCGATGAACGCGTTGCCGCTGCTGCCCAGCAGCTGCATGTTGCCCTGCGAGCCCGAGAGGACGGGCTCGGTCCTGTTGTTTGGGCGGACCGGGGGTGCGGCGAGCTCAGAAGTCAAGGTCGCGGTTCGGGCGATGTGGTTGAGCTCTACGATCATGCCGCGGGAATACGTAGCCGTGCTAATGTAGTCGTCGTAGGCGTTATCGAAAAGTGAGATGATACTGTGCGTGGCGTTGTCGTGCAACCACCTGGCGTCGTGCTGGTTCGAGAAGTTGAAGCTCTTTTCGTAGACACTGGGCTCCTGGCCGTCCAACTGCCAGAGGACGCGCCCGTCCTTGCCGGATATCTTATAGAGCGCCGACATGTGGCGCGCCGAGATTAGGTAGTCCCCGTCGGCGTTCTTGTCGACCGAGTTGATGTGGAAGTAGTCCCAAGCCGAAGCATGCAGCAGGCCGTCACCACCGGTGGGCATCTGGCCCGGGTGCACCCTTCCGTGGCGGGGGCTCGTCTCCTCGTGGTCTAGACTGCGCCATTCGAACAGCACCTCGCCCGTGTCGACGCGGATCTCCTGAAACGTGCTGTCGACGATCCAGCCAATTCCGTCGTGTAGACCGGCCGGCGCCAGGTCGTACGGCTCGACCTGGTAGACGGAGATGAGGGCGTTACGCCCGCCGTCCACTAGCCGGAACTCGTGCATGTCCCCCGTCCCCATCGTGGACCCGCCCGCTTGTACCGCCTTCACGATCTGGTATGTGTCGTCCAGGATCAGGGCCACGCCGCGCGCGAATCCGATGTGCGACGCCCCTTGGAAGAAGCATAAGTGGTCCACGTCTTTGTAGTTGCATACGTGCGGCCCATGAGCGGCGAGGGTGCCCATTGTGCCGGCACCGCTCCATACGAGATTCTGTTGGTGTTTGCCAGATTGCGTCAGTGAGATGATTTGCGAGGAGCGACCAGAAACGAGATCCACGAACGTACCCCAGAGTTGTCGTAGATGTAAGGGCCTACATCCGGCCCTGAGTCTACCCGGCGCCATGGCGCGATAAATATGTATCCCGGTGTGATGGCGGCTTCGTCGAATACTGTCAAGTCAATGGCGGGTGGAATGATGTCAGGGCGCTGCAGTGGAAGTTGTAAGTGACGGGAAATTAATATTTTAATCTGGAGTTGTTACTGACCGAGTAGAACAGAGAGGTTGGGGCCGTAATGTTGTTGCCAACTGGCCAAGTCACGTCCCCTCTGGCGGATGTCACACACAGGGCAACGACTAAGCCCAGGCGAACCCATATGGGGATGTCAACCGAGGCCTTCCTCCTCATCGTCATTTGGGATGCCTTTTATTGTCGAATCCCGTTAGCGTGCCATTGACCTTAGGGTAAATAGAGGAGAGAACGTCACAAACAATTTTTCTTTTCTTGTCAGCAGGCTTTCCAAGGTATGCGACGTGCTTATCTGCATAATCTGTCGGTCAGCTCGCCACTTAAAACAGAGAACCAAGGATTCCCGCCGATATCGCCTCAGCATTGAGCGGCTAAAAAAGACTTCAGAAAAAGTGCAGATCCCCGCTCGGAGCCCGCAACCCGAGAGCGGTGATATTACCCGCCGGGTTACATCTAGAGCACAGCTTGGCGAAAGCGGTGCACTAGCAAGAAACTATGCGCTCGCAAAAGGGCGAGCATTAATCAGATGCGCCATAGGAGATAGAACGTCATCCTTCCACCTGTTAAGAAGGGCTTTGCCTGCTAATCGTTTGGTGGGCTACCTATGCTTTTGTGTCTGACATGAATTGAGCCCACGCACACGAGCTTATGGAGAATTATCAAACAGAGAACTCCAGCCCCTTCAAGCTACCTTCTTCCCTCCATTTCCTGAGTATTTCGACATAACTGAGCATGCCCTCACCCCAGGGCGCACCTCGAGCAGCCTTTATCTGTTCTTCTGTCTCAGCTGGCCTATCATTCTCACCCTCATTGTTGATGAAGCCTGGAGTACAGCCAAGAACGCCAACAAACCATGCCGCCCTCATCAAGACTTCGCTCGACCAAGCCTCCTCAGCCTCCTTCGTAACCTCAATTACGAGCCTCTCCCGAGCCTCTTCGTTGGTAGTTCGCTCTGCCGCTGATAAAACTGCGGCAATATGCGAGGCAAGCTTGTCCAAGACGTACCTAATATTCACCGTGACACCAATCTGCGAAGGCCCCGGAAAAAAGAAATTAGGGAAGTCATGTGTCGCTACACCATGGAGTGTCGATGCGCCTTGCTGCCTCCACTTTTCATCAAGAGACAGGCCATTCCGTCCAACCACCTCTATACCAGCACGCTTTGAGGGACTTCCAGTTCCCGCCAAGGGCGAGGCAAAGCCAGTGCACATAATCAGCACATCAACAGGATACTCGGTACCGTTGGCCAAGACGCCGGTCTCAGTAAGCTTCTCGATGCCCTTGCCATCGGTATCAATGAGTTTGACGTGAGGCTGGTTAAAGGCGGGTAAGTAGTCGTCGTGGAAAGTAGGCGTCTTACACCACACTGGGTACCAGGCCTTGAGCTTTGCTGCGCAGTCCTTGTCATTCACAACGTCATCTACGCGTGAGCGCACCCTGTTCGCGCGCTCCGTGTCCCATTCATGCAGTCGAGCCACATGGTTGGGGATATCGTCTAGCGTGACGATGCCTGGCGCTCCAAATGCTCCGGCGTAGGCTGGCATGCGGGTCCAAGAGTCGCCGACCTGATCCTCTCCGTTCGGCGTGTTCATCTGGTACGAGATAAGGTTCTCTGCTCGTTCGTCCTGCCATCCCTTCTTCGCAGTGATTTTGGCCCACTGATCGGGGTCGGTGTCCTTCTGGCCGCGCACATCGACACTTGACGGAGTGCGCTGAAAGACATAGAGCTCCTTTGCCCACTTGGCCAGCTGTGGCACCACTTGGACGGCCGTGGCCCCACTGCCAATAACACCGACTCTCTTATCCCTCAACTTGTCCAGCGTCCAGTCTTCAGGAGTGCCCCCGGTGACACCATAATCCCACCTCGCCGCGTGGAAGAAGCTGCCCTTGAATTCCTCGAATCCCGGCACCTTGGGCACATGCGGCTTATTCAGGGAGCCCGAAGCCGAGAGCACGTACTGCGCCTTCACCACGACGTCCCTCGCGCGCCCGTCGCCCCTGGTCTCCGTCATGCGCACCGTCCACCGCCTCTCCGCGTCGTCCCACTCGGCGCTGCGCACCTTGGTCCGGAACAGGCACTTGTCCCGCAGATCCCACATCTCCGCGATGCGCTCCGCCTGCGCGCGCAGCTCCGGGCCGAACGAGTACTTGCGCCGCGGCACGTAGCCCGTCTCCTCGAGCAGCGGCATGTACACGTAGCTCTCGACGTCGCACATCAGGCCCGGGTAGCGGTTCCAGTACCACGTGCCGCCCACGCCGCCCGCGTCGTCGACCAGCCGCAGCTCGCCCGCCGCGAAGCCCGCCTGGATGAGGCGTGCCGCGAAGAGCAGTCCGCCGTAGCCCGCGCCCAGTATGAGGAATTTGATTGAGGTGCCTGATGGCAGTGGCGAGGGCAGCGCGTCGAGATGCGCGTGGTCGGCCCACGGGTCCGCTGCCAGGTGTCGCAGCGACGCCGAGTCGGCCAGCTGTACGAACTGTGCCGCGCCCTCGGCCCGCAGCCGTTTGTCGCGCTCTTCGATGTACTTGGCGCGCGTGGCCGGGTCGGTGGCCGCGACGCCGGGGGCGTCGCTCGTCGTCATGGTGGAGAGGGAAGTCTCGGTCGAAAAGAGGCTGAGGGTTCTGTGGAAGGAGAAACTTGCGAAGGAGGATGGTTTAAGTTATATCAGAATGTCTGTGGCCGAGTCGCGGCTCTTCAGCTTCTATCGTGTCTAAGATATTCCTTTCTTCCTCCAATCATCACACCAGCTTCCGAGACGAAAAGAATACGCTCCGTAGTTTCATGCCGATGTATGTAAATACGAAGAAAGCTGTCCGAGATCGCAATCAGTCTCAAGAGCCCGACGAGTATGTACATGCAACCTTCTGTATATGGTAGCCCGGCTCGGGTTCGGCCGGGTCGAGAATCAGAGTACGTAAAACGGTCTAACGATACCCACTCTCAATAGCGCTGTATAGTATTATGGTAAATGACACGGTTACGTTGAACCGGGGGGGTCGTTGCTTGGCATCGGCCGACACAGTCGGGACCGAAAAAAGGTCCGACGTCCGTACTGGGTTTCAGTCGGTGTGTAAGACCATTCAGCCAACCTCTCGTCAACTAACAGTCGACAAAAGGTTCAGCAATAATCAGCCTAGTGGCTGATCACACCCCAACAACTCTATATACAGGTAGGTTCGTAACACCTCCATGCATGAGTAACCATCGCTTTGTATAAACGAACCTTCGTCTTATAATGCAACACCATCAGACGCACCAAGAGCAAAATCTAAGAAAACTATTTAGAAAACATAGACTATGAAGCAACAAGTAGTGAAGCCCTTCGGGTTGTATCTGTGAGGAAACCATTAGCTGTTCGAGCGTGATCCCATTTACCACCCATCACACCATGTGCCTCCCCAAGGCTTGGCAGTAGTTCTCACAAATACGCCGATAGGACGGAAAAATGTATTTGTCTCTGCCGTTGTCGCAATGAACTTTAAGAGGCAGGAGCTGGGGTTCCGGTAGCGGACCTTGCAGCAACTGTCCCTTGGCAGGATGGTATATCTTCACATGATCGGGATGAAAGGTATCTCTCGTCCTCCTCTATAGCTTCAGTCTTTTGGAAAAGTACACGATGACAAAGAACCCAACACTTGTCGGTCTCGCGGCGCAGGTCATGCAGCTCGCCGAGTCCCTGAACCGGCATCTTGAAGAGAGCAATGTGCCAGCACCTCACTTCGGCGCGGACAGCCCAACGAGTTATTCCAATCTATCTACCGAGGCTTTCCTCACTCGCCAAATGCTAATAGATACACTGATGGACATGTGGTACTTGACCCAAGGTCCGAGCGAGAGCATCTTCAACTACGTCCACAACGTAAGAACGAGTCACACGCACCATTACACAGCTAATCCCACCCGCAGTGCATTCCCGACGCCGCAGCCCTCAACACCCTCAACCACTTCGACTTCTGGTCCGCGGTGCCCCTCGAGGGCAGCGCCACGCACGCCGAGATCGCCGAGCGCGTCTCGCTGCCCCTCGAGGCCGTCTCGCGCCTGCTGCAGCACGCCACGACGCTCCGCATCTTCGAGGAGGAAGAGCAGACGACGACCGGCCCAGACGGAGCAGCCCGCGTCGTCGCCGCTGTCCGGCACACGTCGCGGTCGGCGGCGCTGGCGCGGACGGCGGGCCTGCGCGCGCTCGTGTCGACGGTGCTGGACGACGCGGGCCCGCCGGTGCTGCTGCTGCACGAGGCGCTGCGCCGCTTCGGCCGCGGGCGCGACGCGCTGCCGAGCGCGCCGGGCGAGTCGGCGTTCGCGCTCTTCCACAGCGGCGGCGCGTGGGGCCGCTACGACGACACGTGGGACTTCATCGAGCGGGACGGCGAGGGCGAGCGGCAGGGGTGGCGCTCGCGCAACTTCGCCGTCTTCATGCAGTACATCAAGGACATCTTCCGGCTCGAGCAGGTGGTGCTGGAGTCGTGCGACTGGGCGAAGGTGGGGAGGGCGACGGTGGTCGATGTGAGTGGCCGGTCCTCGTCACGTTTTGATATATACCCCCTTGTTTTAACACGCCTTATTCCAGGTCGGAGGTTCAGGCGGCCATGACGCCCTGGTGCTGGCGCGCAACTTCTCCGAGCTCACCATCACCGTTCAGGACATGCCCAAGGTGCAGGCCGTCTTCGAGAAGAACTTGGCCGCGGAGCCGGCGCTGGCGTCGCGCGTGTCCTTCCAGCCGCACGACTTCTACCAGCCCCAGCCCGTCCAGGCCGACATCTACCTGATCAAGTTGATCCTCCACGACTATTCCGACGCAGAGGCTATCCGCATACTCCGGGCTTTAGTGCCGGCCCTGAAGCCTGGTGCGCGGATTATTTTCATCGAGTACATCGGCGATCACAGCGCGACTGATACAGGAGGGGTGCCTTTGCCGCGGTCCATCCGACAGATGGGGACGGCGACGGATTTGAGGATGATGGCTATCTTCAATACTAAAGAGCGGCCAGTTGAGGCTTGGAGAGACGTTTTCAAGGCCGCTGACGAGCGCTTTGAAATTGCTTCCGTTGAGGCGAACCCGCTCAGGTTCTTTGCAGTGATTGAGGTTGTTTGGAGCGGGTAGGGGAGAAAGAGGCCCAAAACATGTATCTAGAATTATCAATGGATCGATTAAAGTACGATTGACCGAGGTCAAGTGAACGCATGATAACATCCCTTGGGATTTCTAACCAGTAGATATTGCCTAGGCCAGGCTTGAAGTTGTGTATGAACGCGTTAATAAGAGACAGCAGTGGAAGTCGAAGGTGCAGTCATTTGATCATCACCGCTCGGCGTGAAAGAAGTACGAAGAGTGGAATTCCTAAATGCCTTTTTTAAAGGTACTTTCTACCCTTGGTTCTCCACTTTCCTTTCCGCTTTCCAACGCACCCCCTTCGTGGAGTGATGAATCAACGCTTTGCCTGATTAGGCAGTCCACGGTAATGACAGAATAGTGTTGTCCAGCAACAAGGAAGAACTAAATAAGCATACCTAACGCTACGAGTGTTGCGATCTCGCTTTGTAGATATTGAAATGGCAAAATGATGAGTGGCATCACCTTCTCTTCGTGATCTGGTGCATCATTGCCACTACGTTGGCACAGGTAGAAGGCCGAGCTGCGCAACGAAGATCCGGTGCTTCTGCTTTGGTAAGGGCTTGGTCAGCCCGTCAGCAACCATGCTAGCAGTGGGAGTCCATCTAAAGTGGAAATTGCCTGTCTGAGCCTCCTGATGCGACTAGTGACTGTGAATGTCCACATGGCGGAGCTTAGTGGCTAGTTTTGCCACGTTCCGTTCCATGAGGCGCAGGGTCTGCTTGTTGTCACACTGAACTTCAATGAGATGACCTGGGTTGTGGTTTACTTGCTTGAAGAGACGAAGCCGGAGATCATATATATCTTTCTTTTAATGGCTATGAGGGAAGTTGCATCCGTCTTTTAATTCTGATTTCTTGTTTCAGAGGATTGTTTTTTAGGGCCTGAGCAAAGTTGCCTGCTGCTCAGTATTATTCCGAGAGGAAAAATGCGAAGTTATGAAGCATTATGCAGATAGTAGATCAAGCATCAATGTTGGGATTATTAGATTTTTGACTGTCTGAATACCGAAATTTTGGATCGTCATATGAAGACCCATGCAAGTCCATCCACATGAACCCTCTATTACTCTTCTCTCAGTAAGTAGCATCTGGAGTTGGCACGAAAAAGTAAAAGGCCTGATACTTCCTCGGGCGATCAATGTCCGACTGATCCGCGGCGTAGACCCTGAAGTAGTCCTTCACAGCAGAACGGGAGACGCCGACAATCTGATCGGCATAGTGATCCACTCTCTCCGAGAACACCCACAGGCGGCTCTCCTCCTCCCAACCATTGAGAGACGATGCGCGGGTGCCGATCAGGCATGTGTAGGCGTCACCGTCCTTTTTCTTGCCGAACGAGACGACCTGCGTCCCGATAAGGCTATCGAAGTCGAACGCCTGGAAGCGAAAGTTTTCGTCCCCGTCAGGGAACATCTCCGTGCTTACAACTACGGGTGTTTTCGTTGTTAGCTGTGGGAAGCTTTGAGGATTGGAATTGCTCTGGCTTACTGTCGGTCCAGTTGTCCTCGGCCTTGGGCCTGCTCTGCGCTATGTAGGTCACTGTCTTGACCGCACGCTAGGAGATGAAGAGTCAGTAGGCCGTAGTGGTTGTTCTCTTGAGTTGATGGCTTACCAGCACGCTCAGTTGGAACTCGGTTGGGCGCACATGGTCAGACGGGATTCGAGCGTCATCGGGATGATCGGAGATCGTGATAACCTATCATTTATCAGAAACCCTCGGCCTTTCGCGAACAATGGTAGCAATATACTTTGTCTCGTATCTTCTTCGCATTCTCAATCGCCCCGTCCAGTAGCTCTGACTGCTGGCTCGAACCCTGTTTGTATTTGTTCTCAGGAACTGCGTACGAATAGTCAGCAATGTCAGTGGCTGAAAGCCTCCTCACTCAACACTGACCAGATTTGATCAGCGTTTTGAGAGCCTGATATCTTGTGAAGTCGTCGGACAGACTCCAGCTCTGGTCCATGTTGTCAGCACACACATGCTTGGGAGTATCATCATTGGTTCACGTACCCTTTCGTTTGCTTCCGAGTAGTCGAGCGGGGCAAAGTAGTTGTCAAAGTCAGACAGGTTCGTGTACTTTCCGAGGACAGCGCTGGGAAAATGTGAGCGGTGGAAGAATGGAAGCCGTCTGGAAACTCACAAGAGGATATAGTCGTGTCCTCCAGCGCTCGCGTCATCAAAGAACTTGTCAGCCTTCTGCTTCACGGCGAGCAGATCGGATGTCTCGGATGTGGTAAAGTCCGTAGCTGAAGCCTTCGATGAGCCCCCGGACTCGTAGATGGTGATTTTGATCGTCGTGTTCTTCTTGATTCTGGAGACGGCAGTCTCGACTTCCTCTGTCACCTTCCCATTCGCTCCGTACATGGAGAATGCTACCTCAGCCCTATGACGGATCAATCAGTACGTGAATATAACACTATGGAACACTTTTCACTCACGATTGCTTGATTTCTTGTGTTTCTGACGCACTGTTGACGGTGATGGATACCCGGGCGAGAAACTGGCCCCCGCGGATAAAGTCTGTAAGGTTAATTGTTAGCGCTTACGCCACGGATTCGGGAGCCTCGATTACAGTACCTGAGATGAAACGGTCGCCGTATTTCTTGGTTGGATTTTCTGTGTCAATCTTGTTGAACGTGTGCTTGTCGCTCACACTGCCTTGATGCTGGACGAGAACTTCGACTTGGTACGTAAGGGTGCTGCTCTCAAACTGGTATCGTTTAGTCTGTGGCAAATGTTCGATGACCATGGGACCCACCTCGCTTCGGTCAAGGTAGCTGGCATTGACCTGGCCGCTCTGACCCCATCCACTCACGGTTGCTCCGGCGCTGATCTTGAGGCTTTGGGCAAGCTTCCTAGCATTCGTCAGTTATGATTTCTTACTCTCTGTTTTGAAACTTACTCGTAGTCGTCAACAAATTTGGAATTGTATGTTGCCCGGAACGGATTGCTTGGGCCATCCGAACCCTCGACGGTGACTGCGTTTTTGACGCAGAGCTGTTGAAGGTACGTGTTGTACCTGCCTAATTAGCTGTAGCACAGAGGATGTGCAGACGGGCTCTTACCCTTGGCCCTTTTGCATGCCATCAATGTACGGAACGAGTTCGCCCATATTGAGTGCTTGATCAGATGTGGTGAGTGTGGAATGTATTCTCTCCCTCCATGAGGCCCATATACTTATATCCATATGGAACATACATTTCCGGACTGTGTGGGGGAGAATCCGAGTACATCGTGCTTGATCGACGGCGAGCTTCCTAAATTGGTAGTGTATAGCGATTCAATAATGTCGTGCATGAAATACGGGCCGGACCGCATCTTGCTTGACGTAATAGCCGCTCCGATCTTGATACTGGATCTAATCATCTCGTGCATGATCAAGTGGAGAAGTTCGCCAAAGCGGTTATCTGCAGCGATTTGAAGATCGACGCCGTGGTACTGCCCGCGCTAGTCTTCAAAGCCCCGCTCGTTCAGTGAGTTGGTGGCGCGAAGTCTACGAAGGTCGGCTACAACGGCTCGCTACTCGCTTTGAACCGTATGATCGGTTGTATCGACGGATTCTGGCTGTTTAAGAAGTCTGCAATGCCGGAAAAGCAACCAAATGCTACTGGTCGGATCCTACGCGAATTCCCCACCATCAGAAAACCCCGCAATGTGTTGTAGGCTTGGCGAGTACCCTTCTCGTGAGGTGCGGAGATTTGCAAGCGCTTCAGCACATTGTCGGCTTCTCTTACTGCAATACGAGTTCTGCTGTTGAATATCGTTGGTTGAGGCGCGGGGCGTGGAGGTCAACAGTCGATGGCGTGACTGAGCTACGCCATCAACATGCACAGATGAGAACATTCGGCTTTTCACATGCCAACTGGAAGCGCAGATCAGTAGTATCGGAATGTTGACTGGTCACGATAGGTTCCAACTGACATGTTCACGAGAAAGGATGAAGTGGAGGAGCGGACGTGGCTCCGGTTTGTTGCGCATATAAATACACCACCCCATTACCATTAGCATATCAGCAACTCCTCCACCATCCCATCTCCAATCCCAAGCAAACAAACAAACCGTCAACATGGCCTACGCACAATGGGTTATCATCCACATCATCAACAGCTTCCGTAGCGGCACCATCAGCGTAAAGAACGCCCAAGCCCTCTGGTAACCCCCCCAACCCCCACCCCTCCGCCACCACATTCCACTAACCACCAGCAGGGGCAAGTTCTACAAAGACAGCAACAAGGACGCGGAGATCTCCAGCGCCGAAGTCAGCCAGATCACCATCCCGGCCAACGGCACGGCCGACGTCGCCGCGTGCGGCCGCTCCGACGCCTCCTCGGGCACCGAGGGCACCATCGACCTGTACGAGGACGACACCAAGATTTGCACCATCTACTGGGACTGCCCCTGGGGCAGTAAGAGCAACCACTTCGAGATCCGCGACCGCAACTCCGCGGCTGGATACATGGTCAGCAACAGCCCGTACAATGCCGATTCTGGTGCGCTTGGTAAGATTGATGTCGAGGTTGCGAGGAAGGGATAGGTTGGCTCGTCTCGGAATTGGCGCGGGCGTTGGGCGGTTGCGGCTTGCGTGACAAGCAGAGAGTGTGGGATGTTCAGGGCGTCAAAGCTTGTGCTGAGCAAAGCTTTCACGTCAAGGGACTGAAACTAAACAGTCTGGTGCATGTCAAGCGCTGTAGATTCAAGTGGTAGTGTCCAATGTGAAGCGTTACTGGGGAATTGCTTTGTATTTGCACGAGGGCGGAGAAACAAACATCGAATATCAATAGTGACTACGAAGCAATGTGTGCAAATTAAAAAGGCCTAGGTGGGGTCTAACTTAAGCTATATGATGCAGGTGATGTTAACCTAGTGGGACATCGACCGCGAGGATGACGGGTCAGCCCGCAGCTACCAAGTCGTGGATGGGAGGACGGGCATGCATGCATATTGATGTAGGTTCTCCTCACGCATTATTGTATGGTAGCCTACACATGGACAAGAGCGCTGTGGCAAAATCTACGGGGAAAGTACTCTGAGAGCGGGGCATGTGGGTGGCGATGAAGTAAAGCCAGGGCTGTTCAGGAGCCGCGATCTATGTATTGGAGTGTGATATGGCTGGTAAAGACAACATCATACCAAGATTTCCGTCTAAACTTTCCTAACGATTCAGGCGATGTGCAGATAAACCAATACAGGCTTGTACAGCGGGACGTGGCATGGCAGAGTGTAGAACTACATGTCACGAGGGAGGTCATTACCGGCTCAAGTGTTTGGTAAGCAGGGGTGGCCTTGTCCAACACTGCACATGGACAACAGATTTTCATGCCATACATACGAGTTGCTGCTTACCCCGCAAAAAGTCCCTAACGCGATACATCGCAAAGTTCCTGGTGCTTGTATCGGCCCATAGTTTGTTTTTCCTACACTATGGCAATACGTTGTTTTCTCCCTTTTCCCTTGGGCTTTGGCTGCGTACACGATGTGGAGACAATTCTATAGCAGTGAATATGTCAACCGTGCTATTGTAAAGGCACTATAGAATCAGAATCCAGCTAACTTTACGGCTGCAGCAGTGGAGCAGTAATGCGGGTACCCATCAAAGTATGCTGTTGGTCCTTTAGACAGGGGAAGAAATCATCTGTTAATTGATCGAATCATATAATAGAAGAATTCCTATTACCACGAATTCCAGCAGAACAGCATTTAGTTCCTCGTTTCAAGCCCCGGACCGCTCCGAACGTCATTAAAACCCGCCGCTCAGCCGCCTTGCAGAATAACCCCGAAAAATCTCTTTTTAGCTAGTGGTAGCAGGTCCGTAGAAGAACTTTTCCATCATAGCTCCGCCGATGGCGCCCTGGGCACTCCAAGTTCCATTACCAATCACAGTATCCCCATATTTCTGCTCAAACGAGCCTTTTGCCTTGTCCAAGTCTAATACCTGAAGGTTCCGCGCGTTGTCTCCCGCCTTGGTATTACCATACTCTTGCTTGAAGTGCACTTGGCTGTCAGCCGCGGTACGATTCTCCTCACACAAGCGGAGTTGTTCCTTTAGTGTAGCTTCTTGGTCTCTGAGGGATTTTTCTAAGACTTCCGAAGACTCGCCAGAGAGCTCCTGAATCTTCTTGATCGCTATCTCGAGATCTACTAGTTGCTGTATGATCTCCGCCATGGCCGTGTCGTTCTTTCGCTGGAAATCGTGGATCGTTGCAGTGCTCCGCTCGGTGGTAAATCTGTCATGAAAAGGGCGATTTAGCAGCGGTCGCGAAGTCAAGCCAAACTAACTTACAGGGTAATCATGTCAATTCTCAGGCTGATGAGTTGCCTCGCTTTGGATACCTCCGCTTGAAAGCGCTCGATGCTGCCTTTCTTTAGACTCGTCATCACCCGGTCTGTCCATCTCAGTCTGCTCCCCTGAGCTGATTGGCGAACACAACTGTCCAACTTCTTATGAAAATCGTCGCACAGTCTCTTGAAATGCGGCAGCACTGAGCTTAGAGCGGATTTCTGGTCAGTGAGAGCGTTTCCTGCTTGCAGTGCTTGCGGAGACGCCTCGAGATACCGACGCAAGTCCTCGAGGGCGCTTTCGGTCAGCTTGAGGTCATGTCCAGCACGGGTAAGAGTCTCAGGAGCATCTTTGATGCTATCAATAAATCCATAAAGGCTTTTGGCAGCCTGCAGAAGGCTTACAATGCCGGCTGAAACACTCAGAGGGTCTGGCATCGAGACTGTGGTGAATTAGCGTTCTGAGAGTAGGAAACTTCAGCCTCGCAGGAGATTACAACTAGGTCATTGAGTCGGATTCGGTTTCAAGGATGTCTGTCGTCCCGGCGCCTCAGTGGAGAGATGAGAGTCAACTATTGTGGAGCCACGTCACAGAGGCCTGCACTACTACGCAATCAATGTCACAATGTCAGCGAATAATCATCACTATCACATATGTAGCGCTGACAAATCCGGGTGCTGCCTAGCTCGTAAGCCTAAGAAGACATCGGAGCTGAAGTCACAACACAAGCAACCATCTCAAGTTTTTTTTTTTTTCTCACACAACAGCTGAAAAAACAAAGTAAAAAAGAAGGGAGAAAATCTAGAATTTTCATTTGCAGTTCCTAAATAATATCTGTATAGACAAAATATCATTGCGTTCGACGCAAAGCGCTAAATAAGTCGGGAGGTTAGTGACCAGATCAGGCGATGGGAAGCTCGCGTCAGCAGCTGCAAAGCTGACCAAAGATTACTGTCGCACAGAAATGCGTGCATTAAGTGCCTACCCACGAAATGCTTACCCCACCTTTTTCTTGATGAGGCTGTTGCACGCTGCTGCAATTTCTCTTATTTCCCGCTGCTCTCGCTGTCTACATACACGACTGATCCCCCTGATACGTCGGAAAACACATTTGGAAAAGCACGGCAGCTTTGGTGAACGAAAATGGCGTTGTCTTCTCAGCACTTCGGTAACTTGACGGCTGGAAACGGAAACTACATTTTTCAGGGAATTCAGAACACATATTTGACTTCTGCCCTCGAGAGAAGACGCTTCCGACATGGCAACCCACCACCACTGAATAGAAACTTTCTCGGCCGTGAACACGAGATTGCGGCAATCAAGGCGGCATTCCAAGAGGCTTGGACCTGCCAACAAAAGCGATACGTGCTATATGGCATGGGTGGCATCGGGAAAAGCGAAATTTGCGTGAAACTATTGAACGACATGCAAAACGAGTAAGTCACATACAAAACTACACTATTTCAGATTAGAGGAGTTTTAAATTCAAGTTACATATCGCTAGTACTGCTTTGGCGATGTACTAGGTGGGATGCGCTTGGACCTTTATTCCGCACGTAACGATACATGGGGATTGCAAGTGCTAATTCTGAAAGGTTCTGGGGCGTTTTCTGGGTTGACGTTAGCGACATTGCGTCTGCAGAGGCAGACTTCAAAAGAATTGCAGATCAAATCCGTCCTGGCACAAACCATGAGACTCTTACGGACGCATTAAGCGCTCTTGCGGAAGTGAACTTCAACACCCACCCGTGGCTCCTTATTCTGGACAATGCCGACGACTTGAGGGAGGATTATGGGCGATTCTTCCCATCTGTTCTTGGAGGATCAATCCTTATCACATCGCGCAACCACGAATGTACCATTCATGAGACTGTTGGTTGCTGGGAACTTCAAATGATACCCTTTGAAAACTCCGTGGCACTCCTTCTCCAAGCATCCCGGGTTCACCCATTGGACTTCGACTTCTTTCGTCCACAAGCGGAGGTGATCGCTAAGCTTCTCGCTTGTCACACTTTAGCTTTAGTTCAGGCCGGGGCATACATATCTCGAGACTTTCGGTACTGGGATGAGTATCCGAGTATTTTCAAACAAAATCGGAAGGATCTTTTCACTACCCGAACAAATCAGGCGCAGTCGAAACATGGTAACGTTTACGCAACCTTCGAAGTCTCAGCCCGCGCGCTTGAGTCTGATGGAAGTACTGAAGCAAAAGATGCCTTATGTTTGCTGGGAATCCTTGCGATGCTTCACCACAACGCATTTCCAACTTCGATCTTTGAACATGCTCTGGTCGGATTGAATCACGTGTCGAGTTGTAGATACGGCGACAACATTGATCAAATATCAATTGGGCTTCGAGACCTGTTGCCTGAATTTCTGTTAGCGGGGCCGTCTTCGACTTCACGTTTCGAAGCAGGCTTACGCTATCTGGAAGCTCTTTCATTCATCAAACAAGCCAGGGTCGACAGCTATAGTGGTGCCAGATTGGTGTCGATTCACCCGCTTGCACATTTCTGGGCCAATGATCGATTGGACAAGAGACAGCAAGAGCAGGCTTGGTTGATGACTGGCTCCATTATCGCTCTCTCTGCGAAGTCTGATCTACGATATCTTGCCAAATCCGATTACACACACTGGAACCTTGACGTCAGGCAGCTTCGATATCACATCATCACTTTCTTGGACAACAGAGCAGCAAATAGGCGTCCCGATAAATGGGTTCCTGCGCATCTCCAAGTGGATTACGCTGTTGCAAATATACTTCTCACGTTCGGACCTTACGAGAGGCTAAAATCCTTTCTGCTCGAAGTTTTTCACATGCTCAAAGCGGAGCCATCGAAACCAGAGAGCACCTTCTTGCTACCATTTTACGACATCATGGTGGTCGTCGAAGACCACCCGTCAGATGTCAATTTGCTCCAGCAGATAATCCGCCTAAAAGAGGGAAATCCATTTCTCGAGGAAGATCTTCTTCGTTCCAAGCTCGACCTTGCTGCAATGAACCTGACCATAGAAGCGACGAGCGAGACAATCACACAACTTAGTAGCATTATTGCACAAGCCAAAGGGATGCACTTCGCTGATAATGGTCACCTGCAATACCCACAGTTTGTGCTGGGGAAGGCATACCTGGAATGCGGAGAAGTAGAAAAGGGAATTGGAATGCTTGAACAAGTTGTACAACTTGAGGAGGAGATCCTGGGGGAGCGCTCATTGGGCTTGGTTAAATCCCGGGGGGAACTTGGCCGCGCTTACCTTAAAAATGGTCAAGTAAATGAGGCAGTCAAGGTCCTTACACAGGTTGTTCGAGTTCAGCAGAGAACGCACGCAGAACGCTCCAGAGAGCGGCTAGAATCGGAACATCAGCTTGCACGCGCTTACCGAGAAAATGGTCAAGCAAAAGAAGCAGTTGAGTTGCTTGAACACATTGTTCGAATTTGGCAGAGCGAGAACGTGGAGAGCGGCCAGGACGGGCGAGGATCGGAACGTGATCTTGGGCGTGCTTATTATGAGGCTGGGAGATACCAAGAGTCTCTGGAACTATTCGAGCACATCGCAACAGTTGAGAGCACAACGCTTTCTCTAGACGACCCAAACCGTCTCACGACACTAAGCTTGCTTCCGGATCTTTACATGAAATTCGAAAAGCCCGAAAAAGCGGAAGAGGTGGTGGTAGAGTTCGATGACGCATTGAGGAGCCTTTCGAAGGATGACGCTCGATGGCGCGAACATGGGGAATGGCTTGCAAATTGGAAGCAATACTTCGGCATCGAGGATAGGTCGCACGCCCCCAGGCAATATTATCCTTACCTAGCGCCTCATCGTTGGTGGCAAAGATATGTGGAACGGCATGCTGGATGGAATCGATACTTCGGCATCGGAGAGGAGTCGGAGGCTCTCGGCCAATGTGATACTGGCCTTGGGTCTGAAACTCCGCCGGACTCGATAAACGCTGGATATGGAAGTGGCAATGAGCCTCATGCTGGGCTAGGCACGCACGACGCGGAGTATAAGAGTGAAGTACATGAGGAACCACCGCAGTATCGGGCCGAACCGCCCTGGCTCAGACCCTAGTTAGCTATCGTCACTAGTACAATAACTATCTTGAGATTACGTTATCAGACATCACCCCTTGCTTGTCATTACACGGTGTCTTAAGCGGGTTGCTAGACGCGTGTTGAGAGGAGATCAAAGGAAAGAAAGACAATATAGATGACTGAGTCCTGAAAAATAAATTACGAGTAAGTTAATTCGGAGGACATGACAATTAACGTGAGGTTGTACGCGAAGGATGTTCTCATCTCTGTATCTATTTGCCGTTTCAGTAGATCTATGCCTTACATTCTCCCTGTGAGTATCTACGTGAACTGAATCTCAGTAACGCCCTTTCCCATAGCCGCAGTGCTGGTAACTCCACCAGATACTATCTTCAGCATGGAGTCAATGTAGGTAGCCCCACTCCATTTCTGGTGGCGCACGACCTCACAACCTCTTTCCAATTCAGGCTCCTGAACCATCTCCCCATAAGCACGCATGCCTCGAGCAGAAAATTCTCGAGCAAAGTCATCCGTCATCAAAGCAGTTGAGTGCAGCCCTGCAAGGGTGACAAACTGCCAGCAGTAGCCCAATTGCCCAAGCCGACAGATGTAAGTCTCTTGCTCCTCAGGAGACATGGAACGCTTCCAGTTGAACGACGGAGAAAGATTGTACGCAAGTTTCTGTGAAGGCCAGACAGAGTGCACACCATCAGCAAATTGTTTCGCCTGCGTGTAGTCGGGTGTCTGAGATTCCATCCACACGAGATCTGCCAGATCTGTCAGTACTGGCAACTGATCAAAAGTGGGTGTAGCTGGGGGTCTTGCCGGCATAAGGCGCGAACTCAACAGCTCTGGCGATGGCACATTCGCATCCACCTTGGTACCGATAGTACCCTTCTAGCGTTCGAGATGCTTCCCAGTCGAAGTAGACGTCCTGGCCAAGCAACCCCTTCGCCAAAGCGCGGCATTCGTGGTTCGACTTACCCCTCGCAGACTGCAGATACTGGTCAATCAGCACATCCTTGTCAGTGAATGAGCCACCCCGAATCGCAGCAACCACAGCATCATTGAAAGTCTTCAACCCCGCCTCCTCCAACCACCGCTCCTCAACAGCCGCCAGATCCACCACCTCCCTCCCCGCCGCCGCCGCCTCCAACACATCCACCAACGGCACCACCCCCTCCCTCGTCGCCCCCAACACAAACTCATGATCCCGCCTATCAACCGTCGACGTAATCAGCGTCGCAGCCTCCGCATCCGTCCGCCCCACCACCACCAGCTCCACCCCCATCACATCCGCCTGCGCCCGGCACGCGACCAGCCGATTCACGTGCTCGCGCACCGGCACCATGACTTTCCCGCCCATGTGCCCGCACTTCTTCGTGCCGGCCGCCTGGTCCTCGATGTGGATCCCGGCCGCGCCGGCTTCGATGAAGAGCTTGGTCAGCTTCATCGTCGCGGTGATGCCGCCGTGGCCCGTGTCGGCGTCGGCGATGATGGGGCGGAGGAAGTCGGTGGAGGGGACGGAGGTGCGTTGGGAGGGGGGTGTGGTGGTGAGGCGGGCTTGGCGCTGTTTGCGGTCGTGGAAGAGCTGGGCTTTGAAGAGGTGGTCGACTTTGCGGGGGACGGTGTCCTAAGTGGGTGCGGTTAGTGGGTGGGGAGGGAGAGGCGTTGGTGGGGGGGAGGGGCGGGGCGGACCATTGGGTAGTCGGCCAGGTCGGGACCGGGCTCGTTGGTGGAAGAGGCGGTTGCGGAGCACTGCCAGCCGGAGACGTAGACTGTGTCGAGGTACTTTGCCATCTGTGTGACTTGCACGGGGTCCATGCAGCCGAAGGTGAAGCTGACGTCTTTGTTCTGTGGCTCTTAGCGATGGAGACACTGTACAGCAGGAAAGTAGGATCTCACCATCCAGCGCTGCTCAAGAATTCCCCAGAGCTTCTTGCTCATGGCGTTGCTAGGATACTCGATCTTCAAGTTGCCTCTCTTTGAGCAAATCTCCTCGGGCGTGTATGGTCGCTTGGTTGACGCCCACCGAGGCGAGCTCCACCACTCTTTCGTCGCCTTCACATCAGCAGCGAATGCGGCGTCCTCGAGATACATGTCAATGATTGCCTTTCTCTCTTCCTCTGACACTTGCTGATTGAGTTGTGGGTCGAATACTTCCTTGGACTTCGTGCCGTTGGTGATAGCTTCGTGGCCCATGATCAAAAGACGTCTGTGAGAAACAAGTTGAGGTGAAGTGGTGAACTCTGGAGTGGATTGATGGGCTTGGGTCGGCAATGGGCGTGCTCTTTAAAGTTCAGACCTCTTGGCAAGTACGGGACACGGCCCGTGGATGCACTCATTGCCCATGGTTCAGCCTGGTCATTGATCGGCAGCACTGACGCGGCGCATGAGTGCTTGCGTGTATTTTGGAAGGTCGGAAGCCTGACATGACTACAAACTTCTCGGAATTCCCGACGGACCTGCCGATGGCTGCATGGATGCGTAGCAGGGCAAAGTAAATGCACAACAGCGGGTTTCACTGAAGCTGCATGTACATGGAAGCAGTGGACCTGGAGGACGCGCGTCGATAGAGTCTCAATTCATGCCGCAGTATCAGGCCAGCCTATATGCAGCAGGTCGAGTTGTCCGCGCTACAGTCGGAATTTCCCTCCCAGTAGATGTGGGTGTCTTATCACTTTGATCATCTGACATAGAACATCACTTCCTTGAAATGGAAAAGTTTGAAATCTCTATCAAAATGAACGATCTTGTGTATTGTGCATCTGTCATAGGAAAATGTCCCGGAAACAAGCTGTGCTGAAATTGTTTGCCGTCACTCCAGCTGCTTCTTCACAAACTCATACACAGTAAAGGTGATAGCCTGTCCAGGGGCCACCCTGATGACTCGGGGAGTAATTCCCTTGTAGAATGCACGCACACCCTCCCTCTGCAGAAGCTCCATTGTAATGAAAATCCCTTTCTGCAGCCCGCTCTCGCCTGAAATCCTAAGTGAGTTTTGCATGCGAGTCTTGATCGTGTCAATTGGCGCATTGCAAAGTGGCCCAACAGCGCCCGAGACTAGTCCGATTGCTGCCGTCTGATAGCTTGGAGGGTCTCTGCCGGAGGGTTGACACTGCGTGAGTCTGGCTTTCAGCGCAGTGTAAACGCTGAAGTTTGCCGCTTGGTTGGTACCTTGGCGAAGTGCCGTGAGAGCTACTCCCTGGTATAATGCACCGATGCCCTCATGCCATGCAACAGAGACGGCCGCGTGAAGGGCATTTCGGTACTGCGGCAATGTCGCGGTCCCTCCCATGCCCGGAACGCTGTTCTGGCCCTGCAGTCTGATCTTCACGACCTCCATGGGACTGACGACGAAGATTGCCTCAGTGACACCCGCACCAAGTCCGGCCGCGAATATGGCTGTGCGGTTCAGCTCGCCGGAGAGAGACTGCAGTGAAGTCTTGTAGGCTTCAAAGGAGGCGAAGCGAACCGCCATCTTTGGTCCCATTCCGATCAACACAGCATCAAAGCCCTTGTACAGTGCAAACAGGCCTTCAGAACGCACTATGCGGGAGAATGTGCTGCCAATCCCGAGCCTGTTGGTCTTCGAGATGGTTAGCTTTGGGGCGCGTGTGGCATTTGGGGCATTCTATCTTACTCCGGAAGTAGCATCTTTGCGTAGGAGCTGCATCCTCACTTTGACTGTGTCTAAAGGATGGCAAAGACAAGCTTCCATGATACCCGCTGCTCCGCCCGCTTTTTTGGAGAATGGGAAATTAGCAAGCTGTTAGTTTCTGACTGGTAAGAGGTCAAACAAACCAACGAGATGTGTAACAGCTGGCAATGGGGATGCCATAGTCGGCTTTGCGATTTGCTCCGTCATTTTTCGATGTCAACAAGTCTTGATGGTTTGCTGGTCAGAGGTATGTCTTTCGATACTCAGGTAGAGGAGTCTCCTATCTCTTCTGGTGCTGCTTTGCCCATCTCTGATAAGCAATGTCACCCAATCCACAGCATGTGGCACCATCAACCCTCGAGGACGCGTGTATTGTCTTCCTGTGAAACTTGCATCCGATGGTCCACATACTCCTTGCTCTGACTACGTGGGGCCGACATCAAAGACACTCCTTCCCATTATCTTGAAGATCAGCGATAATCGCCACGTCACGAGAGTCGGGTAAGACTACATTCCCTTGAAAGCCTGTGGCTAGTGGAACCTTTATTGCATCATTTGTGGGCGGAATATGCCAAGCGACCCTGGCAGTGTTCGCGGGTTGCCTTACTATATCCCAGTCACCTCCAGCCAGTTGGAGTTGTGCTTGCGTGTACAGACGAGTTCGGCAGCCACCTACCAACGCCAAGAAAGATACGGGCTCAGCACGGAGAATAAGTGTACCCGTGTGCATGATACGATGGGTCAGGTCCACTACTCTTGACCATTGACAAGCTTCTGATACACGGAAAGCCTAATTCAGGTGAGCGTTCCACTGTGGAGCATTCCCGTTTGTGGAGGCGGGAGCGGCAGATCGCTCGGTTAGGCGCTCGCTGAGAGCTTGAACGATCTCGAGTGGATCAGATTGCCGGGGTTTGTCGGCTCTCCCGCAATATCGGGTATCTATACAAGGGGTTTGCCGCGCCGTCATCGCCGATCGGAATTCCCTGCAACGGTTACGCGTCCGACGCCTAAACCAAAGTTTCTTTTTCAGCAAAAGCCGCAAATCCTCATCTATTCTCCTATCAGAATGAACCTAAATCCCTTACTCTGACCTATCAGACTAGTGGAACAAACTCGACTCCCCTGTAACGGCTTTCGCGTTGGCATTCCGCTGCGCCAAGAAGGCACCTTATACTGCTGTCGTAAGCTCTCCACCGCAGTATATGTGGGTTTGCAGCGGTACGATAGCACAAACTAGCTTTCTCATGGAAAGCAGAAATTTCCGCCAATCATAGCAATTGTATAAGCATCAATCCCCAAGTGGAACATACTTTATCGCCAAAAACCCCTGGTCTCCTTTGTACAAACTATCCACGCAAGCATGACTTCGTAATGGAGTGACGGAGCTCGGGACTAGAACTTGCTGGACGGGATGGAAACTCGGCATGTAGTCGTTAAGTGTGCACACCGATTGCGTCAGAGTGGGATGACATCCAGAGAGACACATGTTAATTCCCTCTGCTTGGCTATGGTATCAGCACGGCCACGAAGCTTGGGTATTTCTTACTTCCAGTACATCACTGGCTTTCTGGTGCAACAAGTTACCGCTGTCCCATTCATCACTCTATTCCACGATGGGAGCAGATCCAACCCACGCATCTCCTCAGGTGCAAAAGGCTTTTCAGATGGTTCGCACGCTTTTCGATAATGTGTTCATGCTGTCGAAACCGCTGATAATCATCTCAGGCCTTGAAGCCTTCATGCAAAGCGCTGTTCCGATCATGGATTCTCGTACCTCTTGGTGTAGTTGTCATGTTGTATTTTGTATTGGCGCTCGATGCTCTCATCGGTCTTGGAACAGTTTCCTTTCCGGCCAGCGTTGCCTGTCTGCTGATTCTCTTCTTTGCCTTGATTTTGGCGGATGTCACGTTGAGCGACAGCCAAATGCAGCAGGTCTTGAAAGTGATAGATGTTCCAAGCGGGTTTGCGCTTCGAACCATGAACCTCTACTTCACACCCAGCTTCATCCTTCTTCCCCTGAGCCAGATGATCAGCGGTACGGAGATTGGAGTCCTGATTGGGGTGTTCGTCATTGGGTACATCCTACAGTTGGCTCTGACGGCATACGCATCACGAGCTATTCAATTCCTGCTTCGAAGGATTCACCTATCCAAAGGTGTTCAGTCACATGACCCTGAAAGGAGGTTAGTAGCCCATCCATCATTCAGTCAATTTCATCCATCGGTTGATCAAAAATTCACAGTAGTCCCTCAGACCCACGAGACATGCTGCAAGATACCAGTACTCAGGGATCCGCCTCTGAGAAATCAGAGGCACGCCTTCCGTGCTCGGAGACTCCCTCGGATTCTGATACTCGAACACCATCTCCCAATGAACCTTCGGCAGTTCTCACTGCTACAACGAGGTTGGCGGATGCCATCCCAAAGTACCTCGACATAGCGACCTACCTTTGCCTCTTTATCTTCATCGGTATCCCCGTCTACTATTCCACTGGTTACACGATGCCAATCTTCCTCTCCTTCAACGTGCTGATGTTCTTCGGCGCGAACGCAATCCCGCCCAAGATTCGAAGAGTTGCTCACCCCGTGATCATCACCGCACTCTTCAGTGTTCTTGGAATCTGGGTCATTGCTCTCACACAAAGTATGAGCTTGAAGGACGGGCTGAGCCTCTACAAGATCGACTCCAACTACTTACAATACTTTCGCGGCACTGCGGGACTCCCGTTGCCAGGAGCAGGGGACATCCTCTCGAGTCTGCTCGATGCCAGCATCGTGTCACTCGCAATGCCCATGTTCCAGCACCGGCATGACCTGCGTCGGTACTTTCTCGCAATCCTGGGCCCAGTGGTGGCACTTACCGTGCCGTCGCTTTTCGGGTACCCGCCCGTCTGCTTTGCTCTTGGTATCTCTGCAACACGGAGTCTCGCCATGGCCCCTCGCAGCGTGACACTTGCGCTGGCGCAGCTGTCGGCGGAGAATCTCGGCGGCGACTCATCTGCCATCTCGCCTATCGCGGTGGTGAGTGGCATCTCCGGCCCCATCTTTGGGCCAACCATATTGCGCTTGCTGCGCATTCCGAAAGGTATGCTATCACTAAATTCATTTGATTCATGGACGGAACTGACAAGCTGTTTGAAGATGACTATGTAACTACCGGCGTGGTGCTTGGGGCTAATTCTTCTGCCATTGCTACGGCCATGTTGTTGGACAAGGATCGCCGAGCTGCGGCATTGAGTTCACTGTCGATGAGCGTCTTTGGAATTCTCTTCGTTGTTTTAACCGTTATTCCCAGCATTCAAAGTTATGTGCGTAGTCTGGTGGGATTATAGTCATGGGGTTTCGGACAACTTGTGGAACAACTCATGGAAAGGGCGAGTGGATTGCATTGTACCCAATCCGTGTTTAGGGCAGACAAGGTTTCTTTTCAGATTGAGCAACGAGCTCAGGAGGTGGACGGTAAAGCTGGCTCGAGTCGAGTCAAAAAGCATCTTGATATGAATGATTTTCGTTGTCACTACGAATCGATTCGCATGCACAACCAATCCATCATGTCAACATTCCCGGGCTTCCCGATCAGACTAAAGTACTTGGCGGTAGCGAGGGTTTCTCAATACTACAATATAGGAGAGACGAGGGGACATGGGGCCGGTTTTTATGTGAACGTAAAGTCGGTGCTGAAGGTATTTTGGTCAAAGGACATCTCCGACAGAACAAAATCTTCCAGGTCAATTCCCTGGCCCAATGTCGAGAGATCAAACTGTTGCTGGTCATGATCAGTTTTGCTCTCCCCCGTCTTCTTTCCTGCCGACGCATTCCCTTGCGCTGTCTCTGATGGCAAGCCATACTGGTTCTGATCGTCCAGCTCTGATGGGATGCCCATGTTCCAGATATTTCCCGCATCTCTGTTCCGGGTTGCATTGGTAATCAGGGCTTTCAACGCAGCGGCTTTGGCGAAGCAGCGCGTCGCTTCTGGCCAATCGTCCAGCAATCCGTTGACAACATGCCAAACCCTCCTCGTTGCGGGGCTTTGTGGACGTGCGGCGAGCTCTGGCGACGAAAGTGGCGACGGACCATTGGAAATATGAGGCGCCGAGCCAGCGCCAGCGTTCAAAACACCTAGCTTTTTGAACGGTTCTAGACAATTCTAGCACATGGATGCCGGGCAGAAAGAGGAGATCACATGTGCGTGGAGGGAGCGGGTGGCTGTGCTGATTGTAGGGCGGTGAGATGTGGAGGAGAAGACCTCGCTTAGCCAAGATCATAGCGATTATGTGAGCAGTGAATCTGCTGATGGGGCTCTCACCTGAGGAATGCCGAAAGTACTTCGCTTCTATAGCGTCCCGGGTCGCGTGAAGCCGATGCTCCGCCCTGTCCGCTACGAGGTTCCGCCCGGCGGGAGTGAGAGAGCGCTCGGATCTGATGCGGTTGAAAGTTTTCGTGATTTCGTACTGCATCAGACAGAAGCTAGACTCGGTAAAACCATCGTGCTCTTCGCCTGCAGCGGCGCCCGCAAAATCCAGTTCGCAGTCGTTCACATTGAGCGGTAGCTTCTCGTCTGTGCAGACACTGGGCGCAATACCCTCTACGCCAAAATCATCAGGGTGATCCACGAGCGTCAGCAACTGCCACCAGAGTCGCCTCCGCAAATAGTTGTAAACAGCTCCTGGCCCATCCAGGGTGTCAAGAGATTGCTTGGCTACTTTCCATGGGAGATGGAACAAACTCCCTTCTGTGACCCTGTAGAATAGCGTGTGATTAGCCTAGGAGCACACTGCTAAGACTTACGAACGCTGGCAACTTACAGATCAGGTACCCTTGGCGTAGGATAGAGCTCAAGGAAATTGATGCGCGCAAACACGTGGAGGGGAATGTCGAGGCAATCAACCCAGAAAGTCGGGGTGGTGCCATCGTTACCATGATAGTGCCATTGCCATGACGGAGTCAGCACCAGGTCGCCTGGCTCGAGGTAAATCTTGTGACCAGACACGGAGGTGAAGCCCTTGTCGCTCTCGAAAATCAGTCACACTGCATAAGCCATGTGCCGGTGTGCCGGGGCCGTCTCTCCTGGTACAGCATACAGCGTATCGGTGGTGTAGGGAGACGGACCGCCCTTCTCAGCTGCTGCCAGTCAGTGTAATCCAGTCAGGCGGAGAAAGGGACGGGTTGAACTTACGGAAGCCTGGGTTCACTAATCACCATCATCAGCGCCCTGCGCTCTGCCTTTTCCTCGGGCACAGAAGAATTAGCCTCTAGCATAAGCCGCCGCATCTCCGCCCAGCGCCACGCAGTGGCCAATGCGCGTGAGTTGGGATTTAGCTTGGAAACCTTGTCGGGAACCGTCCACATAGGCCATGTATTCTTCTCTACGCACTGCTGCGCGACCTGGGCCATAGTCTCTTCATCCGAGGCCTCCGTCCGAGGTGTCGGCATGCTTGCCAACAGAGGACGTGAGGGTAAAGGACTATATGATCAGTTAACCCTGAACTTGAACGGCAGGGATTGTAGTGTATACACCATACACAGCTCGTTCAAGATTTATCCTTCGCAAGGGAGCAACAACATCGGTTGCATATATCTTATCGTTATCGCCACTATGCAACGAGTGGGTCGTCCACCTCGCGGCCCAGCGGTTGTACCGAGATTCCCACGCCGAGAAGTGTCAGACTGTGCTTTACTTTTGCCGCGAGCTTAACTGCCGTATATCTCGTGTTCTTTTCTCTACACCAAGGTAGAACCCCTGTTTATCTTACCACCAAGCGTGACTTACTTACGATACTTCAAGGCGCGTGAACGCAGCAACCATGTATATAAACAGATAGTTTCTACTGTTATTCTGCTCTTGAGCAGCGTACAATTCAGTCGCTTTGCACTGTTCAACAATAAATAATAATTTCCGTCTGGCTCGGCTTTCTCTATTAGTACTCTATGTTTAACCTAAGGAAGTATATATATTAAACTTAAGATAAGACCTCTTAGCCTTGGGCTAAGCTAGGTTAGAAGAAGTCTAAATTTCTACCGAGGTATTCTGATAGAATTTTAGTAAAACTGAGATGTCTAAGGAGTAGTGGTTAAAAATAGATGGGATACGAATAATATGTGAAAAGAATCGTCTATAAAAACGCACGCTGGATCCACGGGAAACCAATTTCTATCATTCACTATCATTCATCTCTCAGTCCAATCTCATCGCCCAGAAAGATGTCGCTCAAGATTTTTATAACCTTCGTCGCCTGTTACGCGGCGGTAGCCGTTGCTGTTCGTCTTCCTAAATCTTACTGCACCAAGGCTTTAATAAACTGATCTATGTTTTAGAAAGATGGACATTGCTTCTTCGACGGCCTATACTATGGCAGTTGCCAGTTCAAAGATGGGAGCCCCTCTGTCGCTTGTGCTCAGTCACAGGCTTGCCCAAATGACGGAAAAACTCACAACTGCTGGTGGGACGAGCAAAAGGGCGATCCCGCTGATTGCAATGGAGCTTCGGGATAACTATGGCTTCTGCGACCAATCCATGATCCCTTTGGACGCCCGTGTGTCAGGGGTTGGACCCGTGTGATGCCTTGGATGGTTTCTGCAGCAGGCAGCCAGTGGAGGGGAATTAGAAGGTTCGAGAACATGTTGCTGAATCTGGAAAGCGCCCAGTGCGCAGTTTTATATTACTCGCACTGCCCTCGTCTTTTGTCTTTTGCTTTTCTCTCCAGCTTGGTCTCCTTGTAGCTAGCAATGCCACTGCATACCCGCAAGCGCACCCTTCCGTCCGAATTTTCTGTCTCCCTACTTCTTCAACCTGTAGAGGCTGCGCCGTAACAAAGCACGAACTGAATAGCTTGTGAAGTGTACGCCGTAAGAGTCGGCTGAAGTGTATACCAAATGATGAATAGCCCGATCAAGCCCTCCTCACACTTCTAATTACGAACAGTGCCGATGTAGTCGACACCTGGATTGTCGAGCTGGAGGACGCCGCTAGCTCATACGTCCATTAAAGTGGGACCGTCATGGCCGATTTTAAATCCCATGTTATATGCGAACAAGAAAGACAACGTATAACATCAATCGCGTACAATCCTGTGATTCTATGAATGAATTTACTATTTACAATCTCTAACATTTCGGGTGATGTATATTACATCTACAAGGACGACAACAACTCGACTTGCTCCCGCATTCTCGGCCGATCGATCAGCTCTTCCATACCAACATCAAAGCCCTCCCTCCGATACAACGTCGCCAGCTGGGCAGCAGCGGCCTGATCACCCCAAATGTCGTAAAACGGCGTGTTCAGATCCAAGTCAGCGTTGCCACTGTCGCCCAGGACGAAATCCCAAGCCAGCTTCACCACCTCATCAGCAGCAGCACGGCGCCGCGACGGTTCGTCACCAGCCTGCGGCAGCTGCCCTCCGCCCGCCCTCATCTCCTCCTCCTCCTCCGTAACACACGCCTCCACCTCCGGCAGCGGGAAGCTCGGCGCCGCAGCCGACGGCCTAGGCAAGACATCCGCCAACACCTCTCCCCCCTCCGCCTGCACTAGCGCCTCAATCGTCTCGACCAGCAAATCCGCCACGGCCTCTGCCTCCGCTCTTGCCATGGTCGCCTCGCCGTACGTCAAATCGATCGTGACACGCTCTCCATCCGGATCCGGATACGACCACACCCACACATCCGCACGATCATGCGGCGGGACGACGATGTCCAGCTCGCACCTGGCCCTCCTCCCCGCCTCCGCACCCGCCCACTCCCCGTCATCGTCGTCGTGGTCCTCGTCGTGCAAGTTCTCATGCGTAACCATGGAGCTATAACGCGTCCACAGCGGCCAATCGCCGTCGGTGCAGCGCTCGACGATCTCGCGCAAGCCAACGTGCTCGTGCGGCAGCGCGGCGGCGTACATGTCGTGCACGCGCGCCAGCAGCGCCGCGACGGTGTCGGCGCGCGGGCGGACGCGCACGCGGATGGGGATGAGGTTGATGCACGGGCCGGGCAGTTGGTCGGCGCCGGGAAGCGCGCCGTTACTGCGGCCGGAGACGGTGTTGCCGAAGACGACGTCCCAGTTGTCTTTGTCGTCATCGTTGTTGTTGGTGGGAGAAGAGGAGGACGAAGACGACAGCGCAGCCAGCACGACGCCCCACGCGGCCTTGAGCACCGTCGCGAACGTCACGCCGCGGGCCTGCAAGCGGGCCGGCGCGGCGCGCACCTCGCGCACGACGGACTGGTCGACGCGGTTGCGCGTGGGCGGCTGGCGGTGCGGGAGGATGGGCGTCATCGTCGCGCCGGCGAGGGTGTCGCGCCAGAAGCGCAGGCTGGCGTCGTTTGCCGGGTGTTGCGCGTGGACGAAGGCTGAGAAGCTGCATGTAGGCCCGCGCGAGGAGGAGGGCAGTTCGTTGCCCTCGTAGGCGGCCTTGAGGTCGCGGATCAGCAGCGGGATGCCTAGCCCGTCGTACTGGGCGTGGCTGAGGCGGAAGGCTAGCGTGTGCTGCTGCGTCCCGTTGGCGTTGGCGTGCTCGAGGATGGTGAATTCGACGGTGTTGGTGGCGCCCATGCGCGTGGGGATCGCCTCGTGGCGCTCGAGTAGGTAGGTGTCGGCATCGGCGCCTGCCGGGAGCTTGACGTGGTGGAGGACGACCGGCTGCATCGTTTCTTTGAGAACCACGGCCCACGTGCGCCGGTTGTGTGCGAGGAAGGTCGTTCGCAGGATGGCGTGGCGGGCGACGAGGGAGCGGCACGCCTGCTGCATGCGGGGGACGTCGACAGCGCCCTGGAAGCAGAGGAGGAGGTAGTTGAGGTAGCCGCGGTGCTGGAGCTGGTTGGAGGCGTATGTCCAGGACTGGTAGTCTGTTGCCCATGCGACGTCGGCAATGTGCTCCCGCGAGACGCCCACGTGCGGAGCGACGATGTTGTCGACGAACTGGTCCATCTGATCTGGCGGAAGCGCGGAGAATGGTACGTATTCGCGTGTTTCGGGAGCACTCTCGTCGGCCGACGCTGCAGCCTTGCTCATGTCGCTGAGGACGGGGTTCGTGAGGATTTGGGAGACGGAGAGCAGTACACCTTCGGCTTTGAGGGCGTGTGCCAGGCGCATGGCAATGATCGAGTCGCCTCCCACGCCCAAAAAGCTGTCATCGATGCCAATCTGCTCGGGCTGGAGACCGAGAAGCTGCCCCCAGTGGCGTTGGATCCTCTTCTCCATGGCTGTCGTTGGCGGAGACTTCGGCTGGCCGTTGGCGGAAGAGCCGGAGAGGACGTGTTCGGGCAAGGCTTCGACGACCCTCACCAATTTCTTGCGGTCGAGCTTTCCGTTGGCTGTGAGAGGCAGCTCGCGCACTGCAAAATACAGCGATGGGATCATGTAGCGAGGAAGCGAACGTGACAACGCCGCGTCAACCTTCTTGAGCGAGGCCTTGAGCGCCGGCGGCAGTTCCACGATGAGCTCGCCTGTCCCCTCGATTGCTGGTTCTCCACAGCTGGGATCGCAGATGAAGGCTGCCAGCATCTGATGCGTTGCTCGGGATATCACGGCGACGGTAATGCGGTCTGCCCCGGGAATCTGTTGGCGTAGATGGTGCTCGACCTCGGCAGTCTCGAGCCTCTGTCCGTGGAGTTTCACCTGGCCGTCCTGCCGCCCCATGGTTCGGAGAGAGCCGTCAGCCTCGTAGCGGACGAGATCGCCCGACCTGTAGACGCGTCCCGTGCGGCCCAGCGCCTTCATCCAGTCCGGCGTCCACAGGAACGACTCGTTGGTCTTTTCGGGCATGTTGAGGTAACCGTTGGCGAGCACAGGCCCCTCGATGAGGACCTCGCCGGTGCATCCGATCGAGCAGAGCTTGTTCGGATCAGACGGGTCGGCAATCCACGTGTGAACCGCCGCCAGTCCCTTGCCTAAGTTGCGGCAGTCCGAGTCTGGTTGTAGAGCGTTCAGCGTGCACAGGATGGTAGTCTCTGATGGACCGTAGAGCTCGACGAGATGCAGCTGACCGGCCCACCGCGCCACCAGATCCTGGTTGAGGGCCTCTCCTCCACAGAGCAGCGTTTGCAGCGTTGGGACCGACGAGGGGCTGAGCAGGTTGGCCACGGTAGGCGTCAGGTATGCCCAGTTGACTCTCATCTTGGTTATATACTCGCCCAGGTCGTCCACCCGCTCATCTTCTGACGGCATGCATATGCAGCCTCCGCTCAGCAGTGTAGCGAAGATGTCTCCGATGCTCATGTCGAAGTTGAAGTTCGAGAACTGCACAACGCGCGAGGTCGGGCCGAGCCGGGCCATGTCCTTGTAGGCGCAGATGCTGGAGCAGAGAGCTCGGTGGGAGAGGAGCGAGCCCTTGGGTTTTCCGGTGCTGCCAGACGAGAACACGACGAACGCAGGTTGGGTCGGGTCGATGCCGTCAGGTAGCGAAGCGGCGGGGCTCGGCGGAAGTGCGCATAGCATCTCCGCGTCAATGATGACCGTCTTTTGAGCGAGAGAGGCCACTTTCTCCTTGCTCTTCGTGTCAGCCAAAACAATCTCAGCGCTGCAGTCGGACACGATCTCCTGCAGGCGGCCTATCGGATGCGACGCGTCGAGAGGAACGCAGGCACCACCAGCTCGTAGCACGGCTAGCTGAACGACGACGGCATAGATGGATTTGTGGAGGACCAAGGGTACCAGCATCCCGGGGGTGACTCCTGCCTCAGCCAGGTAGACGGCCAAGCGGCTTGAAAGATGGTCCAACTCGGTGTAGCTGAGGGTTCCTTCCCACGTGGATTCCAGCGCGGGGGCAGATCCGCGGAGAAGGACTTGGTCGGAAACCAGCGAATGGACACACGTGTCTGTAGCTAATAGATCTTGACTATTCCACGCGACGATCTCGGCATGGTCTCCTGGGCTCACCAAGTTGAGGTCTTGGAGCTTGATGGATTTGTCTGCTTGGTTCAGCTGGTGCAAGCACTGCTCAAACTGCCCGAGAATCCTGTGCATCTGTTGTGAGGGTACGGCGCTGGGCTTGAACTTGGCCGAGATGGAAAGCTCGCGGGGATGCAGACCGCATTCGACGACCAGGGGATACGTGTGAAACGCGTCCGTGTCCGCTGTCGTGCCGGCCAGAGTCCATATTTCTGGGTCGAGCTTCGATTCGTCTTCAGGCTGCACAACAAGGAGGTTCTGGAAGTCACAGATGTTTCGGAGGTTCTGGTTGAGGGAGGCAATCTGCTGTAAGCCCGAGTGCTCGAATGGCATCGCCTTGACAGAATCGTCCTGAGTCTGCTGCAGGTACTCGGCGATGGTCAAGCTGCGGTCCGGGCGGACTCGGACGGGGATGGTGGTGATGGTGGGCCCAAGGACATCAGCAATGTCATCAACTGAAGCGGAGCGCCCTGACAGTGCCATGCCAAAGACGACATCGTCCTCGTCGACATGCTGGGAGACCACAAGGGCCCACGCCGCCCGCAACAAGGTCTGTGCGGTTATGCCGAGATCTGAAGCAACGTCCCATTGCACAAGGCGAGTTACGACTTGTGCCCGTGTGTCTTTGTGGGCATCCACCGTGGGCGCTGGGAACTGTGTGGCAGGAGCGCCGGCCAGAGCAGAGCTCCAAAACTCGTCCGCCTGGGCCGAAGGCGCTCCATTGAGATGCTTGATGAAGTCTGCGAACGAGCTAGCGGGCAGAGCACGGGGAGTGCCGCGGTAGGCCTGCTCGATGCGGTCCAGCAGCTGCGGGAGGGTCCATCCGTCATACAAGGCGTGGTGACAGATCCAAGTGGCCGTCTTGCAGTCATGACTGAGAGCAAGTTGATGCAAGGGCCGCCCGTAGGAGATGTCCAGCTCACTGTTGTCCACGTCGCTGTACGTCTTCCACTCCAGAGCATCATCCACCACCACCTGCAAGAGTGCGCCAGAGGCGGCCTGCACGACGCGCGTGCGCAAGATGGGCGTCTCGGCCACGACCGTCTCCCACGCGGAGCGGAAGCGCATGATGTCAATGCCGCCCGCCAGAGAGAAGACCATGCGGCCGACATACGCGCCGGGCTGCCTGTTCGAGGCGGCAATCAGCCCTTCTTGAAGCGGCGTGCAGGGGTACACGTCCTTGATCGAGTCGCGCGGGACGCCGCACTGAGAGGCCGCCAGGCTGACGGCGTGCTCGCGCTCCTGGACGAGCTCGAACGGGAACGCCCGCCTCGTCGAAGCAGCAGCAGGCGCCGCCAGCGCGGCCATACGGCGCAGCACCGGGGCGGAGAAGACCTGGGCGACGGTCAGCGCCAGGCCGGCAGTCCGGCGACAGTGAGCCACCAGCCGCATGGCCGCCACCGAGTCGCCGCCCAGGCGGAAGAAGTTGTCGTCGACGCCGATCATGGTCTCGGGAACGACCAGCGCCGCGGCCCAGCTGGCTTGCAGCAGCCGCTCGGCGTCGGTCGAGGGCTGCAGCTTCGCGGCGTCGGCCAGCGAGGCGCGCGCGATGTCGTCGGCCGACAGCCGGGCGCCGACGTCGCGCAGCGCGCGGCGGTCGACCTTGCCCGACGACGTCATGGGCAGCTGTGGCACGCACACGTACAGCGACGGCACCATGTACTGCGGCAGCGCGTCGGCCAGGGCGCTGCGCATCGCGGTCAGGCGCTCGGCGGGTAGCTCGTCGGCGGCGGGCGGCGCCAGGAAGGCGGCGAGCTGCTGCTGCCCGCCGCGGCGGATGACCTCGACGGCCAGCGGCAGCCCCGGCGGCGCGGCGGCGCGCGCGTGGTGCTCGATGTCGGCCATCTCGACGCGCTGGCCGTGCAGCTTGTGCTGGGCGTCGCGGCGGCCGACGAAGGCGAGCGAGCCGTTGTCGTTGTAGCGCACCAGGTCGCCCGTCGCGTAGGCCCGCGCGCCGCTTCCGGTGCCGAGACCGGGCACCGGCACCGGCCAGGCCGGCAGGTCGATGAAGGAGCGCCGGGTGCGCTCGGGGTCGTGCAGGTAGCCGCGGCCGACGATGGGGCCCTCGATGAGCAGCTCGCCGATGGTGCCGACGGGCGCGAGGCGGTCCGGCTGGCCCGGCACCACGACCCAGGTGCGGCAGCCAACGCCGAAGCCGATGTTCGACGCGTCGGCGCCGGCATCGCGGCCCAGGCCGACCATAATGGTAGAAACGACAGTGCACTCGGCGGGCCCGTAGCCGTTGATGAGCAGCACGCCGGCGCCGGCCCAGGCGTCGACCGTGTCCTGGCGCACCGCTTCGCCGCCCATAGATAGAATACGCAGCGACGGCGCGTCGGCGGGCGTGAGGAAGTCGCCGACGACGGTGGGCGTCAGGTCGGCCCAGTTGCAGCGGTACCTGCGGATGGCGGCGGCCAGGTGGTTCATGCGCTCGTCGTCGGACGGCACGCACACGACGCCGCCGAACAGCAGCGGCGTCAGCGCCTCCTCGATGACCTGGTCGAACGTGTACGCGGCGAACTGCAGCGCCCGCGTCTCGCGCCCGAAGAACTGCGCCGCGCCGTGCGCCCGGCAGCCCGTGGCCAGCGCGCGGTGCTCCAGCATGATGCCCTTGGGCGTGCCGGTGCTGCCGGACGTGAAGACGAGCCAGGCGAGGTTGTGCGGCCGCACGGCGTCGGGCAGCGCGTGCGGAGGCGCCGCGGGGAGGGCGCGTAGGAAGGATGCATCGGCGGTCACGACGCGCAGCTCGGCGTGGTCGCGCTCTAGCACCGCGGCGGCACCCGGCGACGCTACGGCGACTCGGGCCGCCGTCTGGGCGAGGATCTGGCGGCGGCGGGCGGCGGGCAGCTTCACGTCCAGCGCGACGCACGCACCGCCCGCCTTCAACACCGCCAGCACCGCCACTAATGCCCACCCGCTCTTCTCGAACGCGAACGGCACGATCGTCTCGGGCCCAACACCGCACTCGCGCACCAGGTGCAGCGCCAGCGCGCTCGCCAGCGCGTCCAGCTCGCGGAAGCTCAGCGCGCAGTCCCACGCCTCGATGGCGGGCGCGTCGCCGCGGGCCGCCGCCTGCTGCTCGAAGAGGCGGTGCACGCACACGTCCTGCGCCTCCGGCAGCTTTGCGTTCCACCGTGCCACACGCTCCGCGTCCTCGGTACTGAACAGGTCCAGCGCGGCAACCGGCGCGTCGACGCCCTCGGTGATGCGCTGCACGATGGTGGCCAGGGTGCTAGCGACGCCAACGGCCTGGGCCGACGACAGGTGCGAGGTCCAGTAGTCCAGGCTGAGGGCTAGGGCGCCGTCGGCCTGCACCGCAACGGCGAGTGAGACGTCGAACTCGGTCGGGTCGTAGTAGTGGGCGGCGGCAAAGCGCAGCGCGCCGGGCTCTGCCGCCACCTGCTCGCGCTGTACCGAGATGGCCGTGTTGAACAGGGCGCGGCCGGGGGCGCCCAGGGCGCGCTGCACGTCGGCGAGGGACGTGTGCTGATGGGCGATGGCGTCCAGGAAGCCGCGCTGGGCCGCCGCCAGGGCGTCGCCTACACGCGCTGTGTTGAGGTCCAGCCGGCACGCCAGCAGGTTGATGAACGGGCCGACGGCGTCGTCGACGCCCGCCACGGGCACGTCGCGGCCGGCGGCGAGGTAGCCGAAGCACACGTCGTCCGTGTCGGCGAAGCAGCGCAGCAGCATGCCCCACGCCACCTGGAACAGGATGGCCACCGTCACGCCGGCCTCGGCGCAGAAGTCCTGGATCTCGCGGCCCGACGCGTGCAGCGTGACCGACTGGCTCAGCAGCTCGCGCCGCGTTGTCGTGCTCTGCCGCAGCGCGGGGAAGTAGCACGGCTGCACGCCGTGCAGGTAAGTGGCCCAGTGCTCCAGGTGCTCTTCTTCCGGCTTCACGCTCTGCAGGTGTTTGATGTAGTCGCTGTACAGCGGGCCGCGGCCTGGCGCCAGCCGGCCGTCGTACGCGAGGCACAGGTCTCGCAGCACGACGGACATGGTCGCGCCGTCGATCAGGGCGTGGTTGATCTCGAGCTTGCAGAAGAGCGTGCCGTCGTCGGCCGCGGCGAGCGTGAGCAGATGCTGCGGCCTCGCCTCGTCGGCTCCATCGAGCTGCTCGTCAACCAGGCTTTGCAGCGTGACTTCACGCGAGCGGCCCGTGGCTTCGAAACGCGAGCGGGCAGCCACATGTTGGAGGACCACCTGGACGAAGGTGCCGTCCTCGGCGGCGCTCTCGAGCAGCACTGTGCGGAGGGCAGCGTGGCGGTCGACGACGCGCTGCCATGCTGAGCGAAGCCGCTCCGGGTCGACGGCGGCATTCTCTGCTGTCACTTCCCAGACGGTGAGGCAGCGGTACACGCCGTCTTCTTTCTGCTGGCTCAGAAGAAGGCCCTGCTGCATGGGCGCACAGGGATAGATGTCTTCGATTGGACCCAGCCCGTCGACCTTGGAAAGCAGACGCTGCAAGGCACGTCTGTCGGTTTGTAGTAGTGGGAAGTCGCTGACCGTGTACTCAGGCTCCATTTCCTCCAAGCGCAGGACCATTTGCTTCAGCAGCGCCTCGCAGTCTCTGGCCCAGCGGAGCACGGCATCGCGCTGCTTGATGGCCTGGCTGAAGGCGAAGGTGAAGGTGACGCTGCCGCGGTCCACGGACACCAAAATGTCGAATATCGCGTCCCGCAGCATTCCCGGGGCCACGTCCTGCCATTTTCCAATCCTGTCTGCCGGGACCAGCAGCGCGTCGGAGCGCTCCATCTGCTGGTACTTGCCAGTGTAGTTGAACAGAATCTCGGTCTCGGGCGCGTGCTGGTCTCCATCGGTCCCCTTCATGTGGCGCGCTGTGAAATGGTCCCAGCCGTTATTCGTCACCGTCCTCCGAGAATCCTTTGTCTGGCGGAGAACTTCTATCGGATCATCGGCCGGCGAAGTGGTTCCTGGAAGGGGGTACATGGTGGTGAACCAGCCCACGGTTCTGGAGATGTCAATGTCGGCCGTCCAGGGCTCGCGGCCGTGGCTTTCGACGCTAAAGTGCGGGCCCTTGCGGTCACGGAAGATGCGCGAGAAGCTCGAAACGAGGGCGGAGATCATGACGTCGACGGGCTCGGTGCGCAGCGCCTCGTGACAGCCTTCCAGCAAAGACAGAGAGGTGTCGTCGTCCAGCGTGAACTTTTCAAACTGGACGGCGCCAAAAGTGTTCTCGGCGGGAGAGATGCCCCAGTAGTTGACGATGGACTGGTCCACCGGCGGGGCAAGAACGTCCTCAGGGGTATGGTTTTTCAGGCTGTACTCCTCTTGAGCAGTGACCCAGGATCTGAACGACATGCTCTGCGGCTTCTGCAGCACCCCGTGCGTCAGCACATCTTCCAGATCTTCGGCGAGGATCCTCCACGACACCAGGTCGACCGCAAGGTGATGGGCAACAAGGAACAGGACATCATGGCCGCCGTCCAATTCGAACAGATCAACGGAGAAGACGGGCCCGCGCTGGATGTCAAGGCTGGTCTGGCTGAGGGCAACTGCGTCTTCCATCTCCGAAGAAGACACGCCCGCGTGCACTGCGAAGCGGTAGGAACCCTGGACGTCGGGCTCCACAACCTGATTCCAGGCGCCCTGGCCGTCCTCCTGGCGGAACCGCGCCCGCAGCATGCCGTGCCGCGCGACCACTTGGGCAACAGCGCGGGACAGAGCATCGGCACCCACACGGCGGGCTAGGCGCAGCGTGAAGCTCTGGTTGAAGTGGTTCTCAGCGCCGCCGCCGCGGAGGTGCATGCGCTGGATGGGCGACAGGCCGAACAGCGCACCATCCTCAACAACGTCGTCGCGGCGCACCATGGACGTGATGAAGCGGGCGCGGCGGGCAAGATCTACAAGATCCGCACACTCCAGCATATCACGAACAGTCAGGGCGATTTTCTGGGCGCGGCAGCGGCCGACGGCCTGCATAGCAGCAATAGAGTCGCCACCGAGACGCAGGAAGGGGCGGTTCAGCGAGACGCGCTCGGCCGGCTTGCCCAGCACGTCGGCCCACACGGCCTGCAGACGGCACTCCATGTCGTTGGCTGGCGTGTGGACGGCCTCGTCGTCGAGGTCGGCGGCGGCGAGCTCGTGGAACTGGTCGTCGGCCAGCTCCTCGACCCACGCCCGCACGCGCGCGCGGTCCATCTTCACTGACTTGTTCAGCGGCACCTGTTCCAACACGACCCACACGGCCGGAACCATGTACTTGGGCACCAGGCCGGCCAGGCGTGCCTGGACCAGCGGCAGCGCCTCGGCCACGGCGGGGCTGTCGGCGGGTGTCAGCACGCGCATGGCGGTGCCTGCAGTGCGGCCGGCCGGGTCGATGGCCCTCAGCGACAGCACGCACACCAGCTTGCCGGCGCAGGCGCCGGCTTTGGGCAGCAGCACGACGGCGTGGCGCACACGGTCGTCGTTCCACAGGTTGTGCTCGATCTCGCCCAGCTCGATGCGCTGCCCGTGCAGCTTGACCTGGTTGTCCTTGCGCCGCACGAAGCTGATGGACCCATCACCGTTGTAGCGCACGATGTCGCCTGTCTTGTACATGCGGCGTGACGGCTGTCCAGCTTCAGTGACTGCTGCCCACTTGGGATTGACGACGAATGCCGCCGCCGTCTTCTCGGCGTCGCCGAGGTACTCGCGGGCGAGGATGGGCCCCTCGATGAGCAGTTCGCCGGGGCAGCCGACGGGCAGCAGGCGGTCGTGGTCGCTCTCGTCGACGATCCAGGTCAGCGCGCCGACCTGGTGGCCGAAGTTGGCCGGGTGCGCGGCGACGCCGACGCCGGGCCGGCAGGACATGGTCATGGAGCACTCGGCCGGGCCGTACAAGATGTTGAGGCACGTGTTCGGCGCCCATTTTTCGATCGTCTCGCGCCGCACCGGCTCGCCCCCCAGGCAGAGGTGCCGCAGGCCCGGGATCTTGGTCGGCTCGAGGAGGCTGGCCACTGTCGGCGTCAGGCACGCCCAGTTCGCGCCGAGTCGCTCGAATGCGCCGGATAGGTCGTTGAGTCTGTCTTCTTCGGAGGGGATGCACACGCAGCCGCCGCGCATGAGTGTGGTGAAGATGTCCTCGATGCTGACGTCGAACATGTATGCGGCAAACTGCATGACGCGGGACGAGGGGCTAACGCTCATGACCTCGCCGTGCGCCCGGGCGCTCGTGGCGATGGCGTCGTGCTGGAGGACGATGCCCTTCGGCTTCCCCGTGCTGCCCGACGTGAAGACGACGAAGGCGACGTTCGAGGGCTGCGCCTGGGAGCGGAGAGGACCGGCACCACCTTGGGAAGAGGAACAGAGCTCGTCTAGGTGCTCCGCGTCGACGACCACTACTGTCGGGACCTGGTCGCTGAGGAAGGATGCCATCTTGCTGGAAGTGACGACCAGGTTCGCGCGGATCGAGTGGAGGATCTCGACCAGTCGTGCTTTGGGATGCGACGGATCGAGCGCCACGCACGCGCCGCCCGCTTTCAACACGGCCAACATTGCAACCACCACGTACGCTGACTTCTCGAAGCATAGGGGTACTAATGTTTCGGCACCGACGCCAAGTTCCTGGAGGTGCAGCGCCAGCGCGTTGGAGCGGTCGTGCAGCTCTTTGTAAGTGAGGTCAGCATCCCACCCCCGCACCGCCTGCGCCTCCGGCCGCAGCAAGACCTGTTCCGAAACCAAGTCGTGCACGCAAACATCGAGCTTCTCCGGGTAGCGAGCATTCCAGTCGACGATCGTCTTCCAATCCCCTTCGCCTAGCAATGCCATGTCTTTCACAGGTTGGTCGAGGCGGTCGAGCGTCCTGGAGAGCATCTCGCTCAGGGCACCGGCAACGCTGTTCGCTTGCTGCACTGAGACTCTGGGAGCCCAGTGGTTGAGGATTACAATGACCTCGTCATCCTCCTGCTCGACGTTCAAGGTAAGATCGTACTATTATAGCTTTAGCATAATATCATCAACAGCAAGTCAAACAAACATACCTCGGTGGGGTTGTGAGTGCTGGCAACTCGCAAATCGACGCCGGCAGCTGCTTCCTTCCAACTTGTCAGGGATTTCCCCGTAGTGACCATCGTGTTGAACAGAGCTTGTCCAGAGAGCCCCAGAGCGTGCTGGATCTCGGCAAGAGAGCAGTTGCGGTAGCTGAGGCAGTCCAAAAAGTCTTTCTGAACCGTGTCAAGGAGGTCCTTCATCGTGGCTGCGTCGTCGACTGCGAGATGGCACACTGACATGGTCATCAGCGGGCCAACGATTTCGGCAGCCCCTTCGACCGGGATGCTCCTGTCCGTGACCATGTATCCAAAGCACGTGGATCCCATGTCGGTGTAGTATCGGAGCATCAGCGCCCAGATGGTTTGGAACAGCGTGTTGACCGTGTAGCCGTTGGCCTTGCAGAAAGACAGAATCCTCGGCGCCGCGTCGCCCAGGTCAACTGTAAAGGATCGGAGGGCGTTTGGCTCGCCCGCTTTCTCGAGGTCCAGCGGGAAGTAGCAGGGGTTGCAGCCGTCCAGGTAGCTCTTCCAGTGCTCCAGACCGGCGCTTGAGTCGAGGCTGCGAGTGTAGGCCACGTAGGCTCCGAAGGGAGAAGCTGGGCTCGACCATGCACGTTGGTCGAGTGCCAGGACGAAGTCGCGCTGCAATGTCTGCAGCGATGCTGCGTCCATGACGGCGTGGTGGATGTCAAGCTGCAGATACCAACGATCCGAGGAAGTGTGGTAAGCGGTGATCTCGTACGGGACCTTGGCAGTGGAGCTGGAAACGACGGCCAAGCAAGGTAAATTGCCTTCGGGGAGCTCGTCGTCGTCCTTCTCGACAAACGCTATGTTGTCTGGCACATGCTTCAGGACAGCCTGGAGGTAGAGCCAGTCCTCCGAGGCGCACTCGACGAGCACGGAGCGGAGTGCAGAGTGCCGTTGCGCAACAAAGCTCCAAGCGTGCTTGATTTCGGAGAGAGTGATGGGCGACGAACGCTGCCGCGGGGTAAGTTCCCAGACGTTACGGAACTGGTAGGATCCTGAAATTTTGTCCGAACCCAGCAACATTCCATGCTGCATCTGCGAACACGGGTGCAAGTCCTCGAGCTCATCCAAGCTGTGGATGCCCACGGCCTGCAGCGTGGCAACCGCCTCTTCTAGTACCTGGGATGACAAAAGAGAGAACGGAAGGTATGATGTTAGTTCGGCGCTGTCCTGCAAATCTTCCGGCAGCGTCTGCGCTGAACTTTCAATAGTCATGCCGACAAACAGCTCCTGCACTGTCAGTGAGAGCCCCCGAGCCTTGTAGAGAGACACCAGCGTCATGGCTGAGATGGAGTCTCCGCCGAGGCTGAGGAAAGACCGGTGGAGCGGCAGGCGCTCTGGATCGCCGTCGAGGGCCTTTCCCCACAGCTCCCGCAGGGCGCTTTCCTGCTGGGATGCTGGTCTATCAAATGCAGAGACAGAGGAGAACTCATCAAGAGATGCTGTCAAAAGATCAAGCTCGGTGCCGTTCAACTCCTCAGCCCACTGCCGAACGCTGACCCTGTCCACCTTACCCGACAACGTCAGGGGAAGAGCTGTGAAAACACCCCACGTCGGCGGCACCATGTAGGAAGGAAGCCGCTCAGCCAGCGTCTCCTTGACCCTCTGCACCAGGCAGTGAGCCTCCTCATCCTCCTGGCGGCTGATCAGCTGGAATGTCGTCTGATGCTGCTGCTCCTGATGGACGCAGACCGCAGCAACCAGCCGGCCGCGAGCGGGGCCAGCACGCGGGACGGTGACCACGACGTGCTTGACGAGCGGGTCGGCGGCCCAGACGGCGCGCTCGATCTCGGCCAGCTCGACGCGCTGGCCCCTGATCTTGACCTGCAAGTCCTTGCGGCCGACGAAGACGAGGCTGCCGTCGGCCTCGTACCGCATCAAGTCGCCCGTCTTGACCAGCCGCGGCGCCCCGTCCAGCTCCAGCCCGAGCTCGCGCAGCCACACCGGCGCTTCCACAAACGTGGCAGCCGTCTTCTCGGCGTCGTTGAGGTAGCCGCGCGCCACCGTCGGGCCCTGCACCACCAGCTCGCCGACCGCGCCGACGGGGACCAGCGCTTGGTCATTCCTGGGGTCGGCGAGCCAGGCGCGCGCGCCGGCGGCGAAGCCCAGGTTAACGTCGCCACGGCCGAGGTTATTAAAGAGAATGATGTTCGTCTCGCTCGACCCGTAGCACTGTACGAGACGCACGCGCGCCGACCACCGCGCCGCCTGGTCCCTTGCCATGGCCTCGCCGGCCAGCACGAGCGTGTCGATTCCCGGGAAGGCTGACGCCGGGTCGAACGGCTTCAGCACCGACGGCGTCAGGAAGGCCCAGGTCACGCGCATGCGCTCGACGACGCCCGGCAGGTCGTTGCGGCGCGCGTGCTCGCTGGGGATGCACACGGTGCCGCCGAAGACGAGTGTTGTAAGTGTCTCGAAGAGGCTGGCGCCGAAGCTGTACGACGCGAACTGCAGCGCGCGCGTGTGGGCGCCCATGCGCATGGCTTTGCCGTGGTGCAGGGCGGACGAGGCATATGCTTGGTGGTCCATCATGATGCCCTTCGGCTTGCCGGTGGAGCCGGAGGTGAAGATGATGAAGGCGAGGTCGGAGGGGCTGGCGATGGTCCAGCGTTGCCGTGGGGAAGCGCCGTCGTCGTCGGTGAGAGAGTGCGGGCCGAGCACGATGACTTGCTGGACCGCTTCCGCCAGCAGGTGCTCGTTTGCCGCTGAGGTGACGGCGATGCGGGCGTTGACTTCGGCGGCGATGCCGGCGAGCCGCGCCTTGGGGTGGGAGGGATCCATCAGGGTGAATGCTCCGCCGGCCTTGAACACGCCCAGCATGGCCACAATGACCCAGCAAGACTTTTCGAAGCAGACCGGGACGACGTCGCCCCGCTGGAGGCCCGTGTCGACGAGTTTTGAGGCGAGGGCTGATGAGAGACGGTCGAGCTCGCCGTAGGTCATGCTGCCATCCCACGCGCATATTGCCTCCTTGTTACGCTGCAGTTGAGTCTGCCGGTCAACTAGCTGGTGGATGCAAGCTCGGGTTGCTGCTGGTTTTTCGCGGTTCCACGCCGCGATTTTGTTGCGATCAGCGTCGCTCAGGAAGCTCATTGCGCCGACTTTCTGCTCCCTGTCGGCCAGAATACTTTTTAATACCTGCTCCAGGGTCCGGCATATGCTGTAGGCGCGCGAGGGCGCAATTTTAGTGCTGGTGTACTGCAGGCAGGGCTCAGACAGGTCCTCCGGAACGCGAAGGACCAGTTCAGGCGACATCTGACAAGTGTTGGAGTCAGCAGCTGCTTCAGGCGCCTCCAAGACATTCACATACCTCCAGGCAGGTCATATCATCTGCCAATGATGCTGGGCGCATGTCGATCAGGGTGCGGCCCCAGTAGTCGCCCCCTTCGATCTGTTCTGCTGCAGCACCAAGCAAGCCATCACGGCACAGAAGGTCGTTCAGTGAGTCTTCAGCATCCAAGGCCACTTGGACTGTCGAGAGGCTCTCGCCGTGCAGTTGGAACTGCACGTGATCGGCGCCGCTGTAGCAGCGCAGGACCAGCGCCCACGCCACGCCAAGGACACGCTGTGGGGCGATAAGGCTCGATTTGCAGAGCCTCGCGACGTCGTCGAGCAGCAGCTGGTCCACGGAAGCATGTTCAACCGAGCCGGTTTCCGAGGGGGTTGTGGTCGTGTCCGCATCAAGCGAAGGAGAAGTGGAGCGGTCGCTGGATGAGCTGGCGGGAGACGTCATGGTGTGCTGCTGGTTGCTAGGGATGCTGGTGCTTGCTGGCCGTCCAGCTGTTCTGCACAAGTGACTATATTCTGGCATGGTCCCGAATAGGCATGGGTCTTACCCGGCCCGGTCCGTAATCACCATACCGCTTTGGGCAGGTGAGCCGCTTACTCTTATGCTGGTCCGGTTCGCCCCCATCCTCGCGCACCGTCTCCCCTTCCCTCCTCCCTCACTCCCAGAACAGCCGCAACCATGGCGCCCGCTGCCTGCGAACCCGTTGCCGACGACCGCTTCGGCCCGATCGTCGGCCCAGAGTGCCGAAACGGCCTCGACTTCACCCTGCGTTTCGAGGACACGATCCTGTCCATCCTCCCCGCAGCCATCTTCTCTGCTCTCGCACTGCACGCTATACTGCGACGCCATAGGACCCGTTCGCTCGTCGATGGCAAAGCGCTGCTGTGCGCCAAACTGGTGCGTACGCACCATCTCCATCCGTCTTCGCCATGTTTGCTCATCGAAACCGGCATGCACGCAGCTTGCTTATCTAGTTTTGCTCGCGCTCCGAATTGCCCTGATAGCCGAGTGGGCGCTCTCCCCGGTTCGCCATGTGACCGCCATCGCCGCCGCCGTCGTGGCCGCTGTCGAAGTAATCCCTATGGCTGTGCTTTCGTACTACGACCATGCGCGCTCTCTCAGGCCTTCAACCCTGCTTGGGTGCTACTTGTTGACGACGCTTATGTTCGATATTGCCCGTGTGCGGACACTGTGGCTGATGCACGCCTCCTCTGCCGTCACAAGTACCTTCACTGCCGCCTTCTCGCTCAAGGCCCTGGCTCTTGTCCTCGAAACCATCGAAAAGCGGCGTTCCATCGTTGCTATCAAATCGAAAGATGCAGCCCCTGAGGAAACAAGTGGGCCTCTCAATCGAGCCGTCTTCTGGTGGGTGAATCCGCTGTTGGTCGTTGGCTGCCGCCGTGACCTGTCCGTCATCCAGCTGCCGTCCATCGGATTGGACATGGATTCGGAAACCAACCACCACAGCTTTGAGTCTGCCTGGGCCCAGCGTATGTTGGCTGCCATGCCCTCCCTCCGAGATTCGTTGTGATTGATATAGTACCATAGGCCGCCAGTATTCTCTCCTGATCACCCTTCTGCGAGCTTTCAAGCTCGAGATCCTCTACGCCGTCGTGCCACGTCTGTGCTTATTGGGCTTTACCTTGGCCCAGCCCTTCTTCATCGAAAGGCTGATTTTATTTGTTGAAGAGCCCAGCGATGACCAGACTTATTTTTTAGGACCCATGCTCATCGTTGCCTGTGCTTTGATTTACGTTGGTGCTGCAGTAAGTCGAGGCGACCATCCCGCGTTTTCAAGCCCATATTGATTTCGAACCGCAGGTTGCTACTGCTGTATACTGGCACATGACATATCGATGGGTAACAATGGTGAGTTATCATGCAACACCACCAAGCATTCACTTCGGCTTAGCAATGCATAGGTCCGCGGCAGTCTCGTCACCGCCATCTACAGAAAGGCACTCAATACACCGTCGGGATCAGTAACAGAATCAGCCGCCC
This sequence comes from Lasiodiplodia sp. COLG20, assembly GCA_009801085.1. Classification (NCBI taxonomy): domain Eukaryota; kingdom Fungi; phylum Ascomycota; class Dothideomycetes; order Botryosphaeriales; family Botryosphaeriaceae; genus Lasiodiplodia; species Lasiodiplodia sp. COLG20. The sequence continues at coordinate 310,264 of VNWV01000009.1, forward strand.
TCACTTTAATGGGAACAGACGTTGAAAAGGTTATCATTGGCCTCGAGGACACTCATGAAGTTTGGGCAAGTATCTTGCAGGTAGCCGTGGCAATTTGGCTGCTCGAGCGCCAGGTATCATGGGCTTGTGTTGTTCCAGTGCTTCTATGCCTAGGTACTGCTGTCTCTCCATATCCCGCGGTCAACCTGCTAATACAATTTGAAGCGTGCGTCCTCAGCCCCCTTTGTCTGGCCGCCCGTATTGGCAAGCTACAGAAATCCTGGAACGAAGCAGTTCAAAAAAGGCTCCACGTAACAGCCGACGCCCTCGGACGTATCAAGGAAGCACGACTCATGGGTCTCGGTGGCATTCTGACCAGTTTGATTCAGAATCTCCGTGTGGAAGAGCTCCAGCGTTCAAGAGCATTACGCAAGCTCTTGGTCGTTGTCCTTACCATCTGTATGTTTTCTTTCACCAGGCGGGTTCTCCCCAACTGACAACCTCCCAGCCCAAGCCACACCGATCGTAGCTCCGGTGGCTACATTTGCCTTGTATGCTGGACTTTCAGTTGCTCAAGGAAAACCGAGCCTCCTCGCTGCACAAGCATTCAGCTCTCTCACCCTGATATCCATTCTTGCGAACCCCATCCTCGTTTTGATCCAGGCCATTCCCCCTCTGGCCTCTGCTGTCAGTTGTTTATCACGTATTCAAGACTACCTTGCAGCGGAGAACCGGGAAGAAAAGAGAATGTTGCGATCAAACACCAGTCTGGACCTTTCGGAAAGCGGTGATAAGTCCACGTATCCACAAGGACACAAAATGCAACTTCTCAGTGGTACCTCCAATGACACATCGGGCAGCACCGGCTTTTCTGTAGCTGTCAAAGGTGCTTCTTTCGGCTGGGTTGCAGGACAACCCGTTCTGAAGGATGTTTCATTCGCAGTGAGCCATGGCTCATTCTTGGGTATATCAGGTCCAGTTGGCTCAGGGAAGACGACCTTGATCAACGGTATTCTGGGAGAGACTCCTGAGTTCGGCGGAGTTGTCGAGCTAGACATTCGTTCTATCGCCTATTGCAGCCAGTCACCTTGGCTGCCCAATGTTTCCATTCAGGAGGCAATCACGAATGGCTTTGACTTCGACTCCAGGTGGTTCCAGATCGTCATCCATGCTTGTGCATTGGACGTGGATCTGGATCGTCTGCCTGAGGGTGCGAGGGCAAAAATTGGCAGCAAAGGATTTTCCCTCAGCCAGGGCCAGAGACAGCGCGTGGTACGTCCAACAACCAACTGTTATCGTTTGCAGCTGATTCTAAGCATTTGACACAGGCACTTGCTCGGGCGTTGTACGGCAGGCATCACCTTGTGCTCCTAGACGATGCTTTTAGCGGGCTCGATGCGTCAACCAAACAATCCGTGGTAGAACGGGTCCTCAGCCCGGTTGGCATTCTCCGCACACAGAAAACGACAGTCATAATGACAAGTCACGATTGTAAGTCGGCACCATTCTGTTGGTGCTGGTAGGGGCTAATTGTTTAAGCATTACTGCTTAAGCTTTGTGAAGCCGTCCTCATGCTCGATGAACACGGTACTGTCACAGAGCACAAAGCCGACAACTTCAAGAACGATCCGCTAGAAGTCGCACAAGATAACGCCGCCGATTCAAACGCAAACCTTGAGGCAGATCAAGACTGCCAGGACGATTCCACAAGCACCAGTCCTGACAAAATGCAAGTCGTCAGAGATTGGGCCGTATATCGTTATTACTTCAAATCCGCCGGACTTCCCCTCTCTTTTAGCTTTCTCGGTGTCAGCTTGCTTGTCGCATTCTGCTACAACTTTCCCAGTATGCTTCTCATATCTCAGGTTCAGATCTTTGTGCTAACCCCATCACCCTAGCACTTTGGCTCAAATGGTGGTCGGATGCCAATGCGGTTTCCCCAAATAATAGATTGGGGTTCTATCTAGGTATTTATGCGATGCTTGCGGTCGTGGCATTAATTGGCCTGATGATGGTTTGTCGGTAAGTTCAGCGGATGCTCATATCATCATCTATACTTACTGTGCAAGGGTTATGCTCGTGGGGATGGTCTACAAGGTGGGCGAAAAATGCCACAACAGAATGCTAGACATTGTCATGAGGTACGATGTTCACTCCAATTCTTTGGACAAGAACCCCCATCTGACACATCTATAGAGTCCCGATTGCCTTCTTCGCGCTAAACGATACGGGGAAGACAACAAATCGGTACGTTTAAGACGCGTTTGCTATGATCTCACAAGTTAACACAGTCTCAGTTTCGGCCAAGATCTCCAGCTACTGGACACGGTGTTACCCATGTCTGCGATAAACACTGCCCTTTGTAAGTATTTTCATCCCCCTTTGAGGGATTCTGGTAGCTAAACGAGTGCAATAAACAGTCGCTGGCTCGTGCCTGGTTCAAATCGTGATCATCAGCTACGCGGCCAATTACATGGCAGCAACACTGCCGGTTTGCCTCATTGTTGTATACATGGTCCAACGGTACTACCTGAATACTTCCAGACAACTCCGTGTGCTCGAGATTGAGGCCAAAACCCCGCTGTATTCTGCATTCATCGAGCTCTTGGACGGTTTGCCTACAGTCCGAGCTTTCCGATGGGAGCAAACTTTGGAAAAGAGCAATTACCGGAAGGTCCAGGACTCGCAAACGGCGATGTACCTCCTCTTTTGTATTCAAAGATGGCTCAACCTCGTTCTTGACTTGATTGTTGCTGGACTTGCCATTACACTTGCTTGTCTCGCTGTTGGATTAAAGGAGAAATCCAACGCGAGCTCCATAGGAGTGGCCTTGTCGAACATCAACACTTTCAACCAGACTTTGGCCAACCTGATCAAGGCTTGGACGACGCTGGAAACAACGATGGGAGCTGTTGCTCGTATCAGGGAGTTCGTCAAGGAAACAAAGGTCATGGAGCATCCCGACGGGAACCTGACCACAATCCCCCGTTCAGAGTCTTTGGCGGGAATGGTTGAATTTCAGGATGTTTCTGCATCGTACGGGTAAGTCTGGAAATGGGGTATCCTTTGCCATGTACTTCAGTTGCAGTGCTGATTTGTTACTTTACAAAGGGTCAATGACGATGACCTTGCAGTGAGCGGTGTGAATATGACTATCAATCAAGGAGAGAAGATTGCTATTTGCGGACGCACAGGCAGGTAAGTGGCACAAAACTTCCATCAATTTTTTTATATCCATTGTGGAAAGGAAAAGCAACTGACGGCGTATTTACAGCGGGAAAAGCACTTTGATTCTGTGTCTCTCAAAAATGTTGGAGCTTGCTTCTGGATCTATCATGATCAATGGTGTGGACGTTGCCCTCCTATCTCCGGATCAGCTTTCCTCCTCACTCAATATCATCACGCAGGAGCCTCTGATAATATTCGGCACTGTGAGGTTCAACGCAAGTCTAGGGAACAGCGCTTCAGAAACAGAGCTGTTGAATGCGTTCCGAACTGTGGGCATATGGGATCTTATTCAGGAAAAGGGTGGGCTGGATGCGGAGATGCAAGCTGCAAGCTGGTCTCACGGGCAGCGGCAGTTGTTCTGCTTGGCCAGGGCGTTGCTGTATAAAAAGCCGATTCTCATACTGGACGAGGCCGCGAGCAAGTGAGTTCACGACAAACACTCTTTGAGCTTCCTACTGACTCTCAGCAGCGTCGACTCCGCAACGGAGCAGCAAATGCAGGACGTGGTCAACACCGCATTCAGGGACAACACGGTGATTTCTGTCACACATAGGCTGGGTTCTATTTTCTGTTACGATAAGGTAGCTGTGTTTGATAAGGGCGTCTTGATAGAGTACGACGACCCGCGCGCGCTGCTCGAGAAACCGTCCGTGTTTGCGGAGCTCTATCGCGAAAGTGGTGCCCAGTAGATAATTCGTGTCGAAGATTTGAATCCTCGACACCTCGGAAACGAAGAGACTCCCTGTCTAACTTTTGCGCAATTTCGAAAAGTTCTGCTCCGGGTCGGAAAGCTCCCACTAGTTAATTCCGAAATAAAATTAGTCTTTGCCTACCTACTCAATGCATTACCCAAATTAATCCTTTTCATGCTAAGCCTTTCGGGGACTCTCGTAAGCTTACAGCTTACGCTGGATTACTGTGGGGGTCCGAGGCATCGGCATCGTGTGGTAGTCAGGACATACTCGTGCTACCTACTCGGCCCCTACCGTGACATTCCGTTCTTCTACATTTTCGATTGTGCTCGCATCCAAAGCAAAGGCATTTTATTTAAGCAAACGATTCATTTGGATCCTCAACACACCATACTCTTGGTCAAGCACGCATACTCGTTTTGCCTTTTGTTACTTTTTCAAAATGGGATCCATCTCCGCACCGAGCGTTTCGAAGGAATTGGCCGACTTGCCTTGTCTCAATGTCGCCAAAATTTATGCAAAGGACGGCGTGGAAATTCAGCGGCTGCTTGAAGCAGGCCAGAAGTACGGATTCTTCTACCTTGACCTGCGTACCGAAATGTCCAAGCAGTTTTTGGAAGACTGGGAGAGCACCCTGCGGTTCATGGACGGATACTTCCACCGTGACATTAGCGAGAAGATGAAGGACGCCCGCAACAGTGATACGCATGGGTCAGTAAATGGTTTGGAGAGGGAAATCATCAGCAGAGCGCTTATCTGACCGTGATGTAGATACGAGCCCGTGGGAACGTCTGCCGGGTCAAGCGAAAACCACCGTGACTGCTACGAGAGCTTGAAGGTAAGATGGCCCCAACAGCAGAAACCTGGAGATTTGATTAACGCAAGCTCACAAAAACAATGACTCCAGATGTCCGATGACGAAATGGCAATCAAGGCGCCGCAGCTGCCACCCACAGTCCTCAAAAACTACGATCACTTCAAGCGGTTCCAGACCTTCTGCCACGAGACATGCATAGAGATTCTCGACTGCATGTCCTCGGCGCTGGGCCTCAACGGCGACTCGAGCCTGACGCTGAAGCACCGCGCAGGCCGGCCATCGCTCTCAACCCTCTCGCTGTTCCTGTACCCGAAGCAGGAGGGCCCGTCGGAGCTGGTCGGCCACAACAAGCACACGGACCTGGGCACGCTCACCTTCCTGCTCTGCGAGCAGTGGGGGCTGCAGGTGCTGCGCCCCGACACGGGCGCCTGGCACTGGGTCGAGCCGCGCCGCGGCCACGCCATCATCAACGTCGGCGACGCCCTGCGGTTCCTGTCCGGCAACCGCCTCCTGTCGGCCGTCCACCGCGTGGCGCCCCACGGCGGCGAGTACCAGGACCACGACCGCTACTCCATCGTCTACTTCCTGCGGCCCGAGAACGATGTCACGTACCGCAACGCACAGGGCGAATTCGTCACCGCCAAGCAGTGGCATGACGAGAAGTTTGACGTCTTCCGCCTCGAGCACGAGCAGCAGGAGAAGGCACCCATCCTTTGCGGAGGCATGGAGCGCCGGGGCAATTTTGTCGGCACCATTAAAGCATGAATGCCGTGGTAAATCGAGCAGTATTGGAGGCGAATTTGTTAGTTGAGTGGGAATTGGTGCCAAAAGTTGGCGAGAGTAGTCAGAATTCAAGTTTTTGTTATTTTATTGAATTGTGCCCTGAGCTATAAACAATCGTCGTGCAATCCCGTATTTTGCGTTCAACAATCTGCAGCATCAATTCCGTGAATGTTGAATAGTAAGAAGCAAAGAGAACGAACTATCCCTCAAGTTCTTCAACTGTGCTGAAGCGTTGAGCTTTGTTTCCCGACAGTAAACCTGGAGTTTAACGCGCAAAAGTCAGGCGAATGAGTATCAGAAAAACAAAGAGCATACAAATTCATCCATTTGTCAAAGTGTTCTCCGAAAGAAAATATCTAAAGCGGAGCGCTTCCAGGTAATGCCGGAATTTAGGACAATATGGCAGGAAATAGTTTCTGCAAAGCCAAAAACTTTCTAGAGAGATACCGTTCTACCACTGTCACCAAGCATACGAAGTCTATCATCATCCAACATGTAGAATGAAAATGATCAAATCTCTACGAAAAGTCAAGGCGGCATAGACAGCAGCAGCGTCGGCGGAGTGCACGGTTCAACGGTACCAAATCAGGCAGGCGGAAAAATCCTCCGGCGTCGGCATCGGGCCGGGAAGCGCAGGCAGAAGAGCAGCGTAAGCTTATACAGAGCACGGAACAGCCAGGACCCACAATAAGCTTATCCAGGCAGCCGGAGACGGCTTCACCCGTCGCGTAAGCTACGAATCGGGAAAGTAGTGCTTCATGTCGAGACAAATGGTTCCTGGAATATCAGTGAAAGGTTGCGATGGTCAATCAGTTCGAAGATTCACCTCCACATCTCTCCCCCATCGGTGGTCGAAGTTCCGGTCCCAAGCACTCTTCTCTTTTTTGCGTGTGAATTGGGTTTCAACACCGCGGCACTCACCTCATCATCCAGCGTGTCCTTCAACTAAAATTCGCATCTTACCTTAGAGGGAACAACCTACCGCAGTCATCATGAAGGAGACAAGCATCGACATTCCGGACCTCAGCCCTGTCCTCGGCGGCACCGTCATTGGCGGGTCAACGACGCGCCAGGAGGCAGCGGCAGCGGCAACGACGACGACGACGCATCGACCAGACCCTCACGAGCCCATCGCCATCGTGGGAATGAGCTGCAGGTTCCCCGGGGAGTCGGACAGCCCCGAGAAGCTGTTCAAGCTCTGTTCGGAAGCGCGGAGCGCGTGGTCAGAATTCCCCGCTGACCGGTTCAACGCAAAGGGATTCTACCACCCGCACGCGGAGCGCCTTGGCACGGTGAGAAGGTTCCAGCAGCAGCAGTTTGCCCGAATGCACTTACTGACTGTGCCGTGCGCAGATGAACGTGAAAGGGGCGCATTTCCTGGAAGAGGACATTGGGCTGTTCGATGCCTCGTTCTTCAACCTTACGTCAGAAGTCGCCAGTGTAAGGACCAGCAGCACCAGATGAGGGAGAGGGGACGCAAACTAACCTCGAAACGAATAGTCGATGGACCCTCAGCTGCGCCTGCAGCTCGAGTGCACCTTCGAGGCGCTCGAAAACGGTACGCCCTGCTTCAGATGCCCAAAAAGCAACAAAAGCTAACCCATCTCCCATCATCAGCCGGCTTGCTCCTCGACCGGATAGCGGGCAGCAAGACGTCCGTCTTCAGCAGCTCCTTCACAAAGGACTACCACGACAGCCTGCTGCGCGACCCGGACACGACGCCGCGCTACTTCATGACGGGCAACGGCACGGCCATGCTCTCGAACCGCGTGTCGCACTTCTTCGACCTGCGCGGGCCCAGCCTGACCATCGACACGGCCTGCTCGACCAGCCTCGTGGCGCTGCACCTCGCGTGCCAGAGCCTCAAGGCCGGCGAGTCGTCCATGTCCATCGTCGGCGGCGCAAACGTCATGCTGAACCCGGACATGTTCGTGACGATGAGCAGCCTTGGGTAGGTGTTTGGTTGTTTGTTTGTTGTTGCCTCCCCTCCCCTCCTCTAACAGAGAGAGAAAAAAAAGATGCTGATGAGAACTCCTCCACTATAGCTTCCTCTCCACCGAAGGCAAGTCCTTCGCCTTCGACTCGCGCGCCTCGGGCTACGGCCGCGGCGAAGGCGCCGCCACGCTCGTCCTGAAGCGCCTCTCCGACGCGCAGCGCGACGGCGACCCCATCCGCGGCGTGATCAGAGGGACGGCGACGAACCAGGACGGCAAGACGCCGACGCTGACGTCGCCCAGCCGCGCCGCGCAGGAGGAACTGATGCGCGCATGCTACGCCGGTGCAAGGCTCGACCCCAAGGATACGACGTACGTCGAGGCGCACGGCACGGGCACGCAGGCCGGCGACGCCACCGAGATCGCCGCCATCGGAGCCGTGTTTGGTGGTGAGAAGAAGGGCCAGGGCCGCGGGCTGCGGAAGGGCCCGCTGTATGTGGGGTCGGTCAAGACGAATATTGGCCATCTCGAGGCGGCTAGTGGTTTGGCTGGTGTCATCAAGACGGCGCTGTGCTTGGAGAAAGGGCTCATCCCGCCCAACGCCAACTTCGAGCGGGCCAACGAGCGGCTGGAGCTGGAGAAGTGGAACATCAAGGTGAGTGAAAGTCCCACGCCAGCCCAAGTTGGCAACGGCTGATGGATATGATGATGTATAGATACCGCAGCGCCTCGAGCCGTGGCCCGACCACTGCGTGCGAAGGGCCTCTGTCAGCAGCTTTGGCTATGGCGGAACAAACGGCCATGTCATCATGGACGCGGCGATGCACCACGAGAAGAAGGAGAAGCTCGAAGACCATACGCGCGAGCAGCAGCTCCAGTCCCGCCTCTTCAGCATCAGCGCAAAGGACGAAGACGCCGCCAGAGGAGCGGCGGCGCAGCTGGCCTCGTACGTGCAGGAGAAGAAAGAGGGCGAGCCCGAGCTGCTCGACAACCTCAGCTACACGCTGTCAGCGCGGCGCTCCCGGTTCCCCTGGTCCGTTTCGGTGCCGGCAACGAGCCTGCGCGCCCTCGCCGACGCTCTGTCGAGCGAGACACTAAAACCAGTCCGCAGCGCCGGCGGCGCCCCGCCGCGTCTGGGCTTCGTGTTCACGGGCCAGGGGGCGCAGTGGCACGCCATGGGGCGGGAGCTGCTGGGCGCGTATCCGGTGTTCAGACGGTCCATCGAGGACGCGACGCGGATAATCAAGGAGTTTGGCGCCGAGTGGTCGCTGATAGGTAAGCTGTGCATCCTCTTCCCTCCCCACGCACATAGACACTATTAACCGCTGCCTGTGAAGATGAGCTGCTCCGCGACGCCGCCACAAGCCGCGTCAACGAGACGCTGATGAGCCTGCCTCTCTGCACCGCCGTGCAGCTGTCGCTGGTCGACCTGCTGACGTCGTGGGGCATCGCGCCGGCGGCCGTGACGGGCCACTCGAGCGGCGAGGTGGGCGCGGCGTACGCCGCCGGGCTGGTCGACTTCCGGTCGGCGCTGGCCATCGTGTACCTGCGCGGCGAGCTGACGACGAGCTTCAAGCTGAAAACGCCCGGGCAGCGGGGCGGCATGATCGCCGTCGGCCTGGGGCGCGACGAGGTGCAGGAGTACCTGGCGCGCGTGAGCGAGGGGGAAGTCGTCGTGGCGTGCGTGAACAGCCCGTCCAGCGTGACCGTGTCGGGCGACCTGGCGGGCGTCGAGGAGCTGGAGCGCCTGCTGCACGCCGACGGCGTCTTTGGCAGGAAGCTCAAGGTCGACGCCGCATACCACTCGCACCACATGCAGCCCATCGCGGCCGAGTACCACCAACTGCTCGAGGCCGCGCTGGCGCGGGGCCGCCTGCTCGACGGCGTCGTCTTCAGCTCGCCCGTGACGGGCAGCCGCGCCGACCAGGTCGACGCCGCCCACTGGGTCACCAACATGGTCAGCCCCGTGCTCTTCCTCGACTCGTTCCGCAACATGTGCCTCGACTGCTCGGCAGAGGAGGAGCAGCAGCAGCAGGTGGACCTGGTCGTCGAGATCGGGCCGCACAGCGCCCTGGCAGGGCCCATCCGGCAGATCCTCAGCCTGCCCGAGCTGCGGGACCGCGGCGTGGCATACACGAGCTGCCTGGTCAGGAACCAGGACGCCACGTCGACCATGCAGGCCATGGCCGGCTTCCTCGCCGACCGCGGCTACCCGGTCGACCTCACGGCCGTCAATTTCCCCAACGGCGGCACAGACGGGTGCCGCGTCCTGCACGACCTGCCCTCGTACGCGTGGAACCACAAGCAGAGGCACTGGGCCGTATCCCGCCTAAGCCGGGCCCTCAACCAGAAGCAGGCGCCGCCGCACGATCTCGCCGGCGCCAAAGTGCCCGGGACCAACCCGCTGGCGCCGCTGTGGAGGTGGATCCTGCGCCCGTCCGAGATTCCCTGGGTGCAGGACCACGTCGTGCAGTCGCACATGGTCTATCCCGCCGCCGGCTACATCAGCATGGTGCTCGAGGCCGTGCGGAGCAGCAACGCCGATGAGCAGCGGCCGCTGCGGGGCATACAGATGCGGGAAATCGACGTGAAGAAGGCGCTGGTCATTCCGGAGGAGACGGCGGGCGTAGAGGTCCAGCTCGCGCTGTTGCCCAAAAACGAGAAGGCCCTGGCCTCGTACGACTGGACCGAGTTCCGCATCTTCTCCGTCGACCAGAATGACGGCTGGAGCGAGCACTGCAGCGGCTTTGTCTCTGCCGTGTATGGCGACAGCACCGCTCCCTTGAGCGGATCATCCGAGTCCGCATCTGCTGCCGCCTTGGGCAAACCCGTCATGCAGCCGAAAGCACTGTACCAAACACTGCAGCGCCTCGGCATAAACCACGGCCCGGCCTTCCAGAACATCCACAGCGTGCACGGCAAAGTGACCAGCGTCTTCTCCGTGGCAGACACAGCGGCCCTCATGCCCGCGCGCCACGAGCAGAAGCACCTCCTGCACCCGACAACGCTGGACTCGGTCATCCAGACGGCCTATCTCTCACTGCCCGAGTACGGCCAGGGGCAGACGACGGCCATGGTGCCTCGATCCATCGCCTCCCTCTTCGTGTCATCTGACCTGGAGGGCGTCGGCGCCGGCTCTCTGCTGGAGGCGCACGCCAAGCTCGGCAAGGTCGATGCGCGCAGCTTCCTGTCCTCGGTCGACGTCAAGGACCCCAGCCGCGGCCACCAGACGGTGCTCCAGCTCAGCGGTCTTCGATGCCAGTCCCTCGGCGCGGCGCTGCAGCAAGACGACCAAGACCAGGACCGCCTGTGCTTCAATGTCGAGTGGAAGCCTTACTTGGCACTGGCTGACGGTGCCAGCGTCAAGGACCTCCGCGTCGTGGCGCCCAGCGAATCCGAGCAGCGCATGGTCACGGACCTCAGGCATGCGTGCTTGCATTTCATCCGCGACGCTCTGGACCAGCTGACTGCGGCTGATGTTGCAAACCTCGCCGAGCACCACGCCGCGCTCCACCGGTGGATGGAGATTGTGTCCAAGAGCGCCGAGCTGAACGACATCTGCACCCAGAACCCAACCTGTTCGGACCGTGCGGGCGCGTGGGCGCGGCACCTCTCTGCCGTTGCTGATGCCAGCGTCAGCGGGCGCATGGCCTGCCGCATTGGCGAAAAGCTCGTTCCCATCCTGCGAAAGGAGATTGCGCCGTTGGAGCTGATGCTGGAGGACCGGCTGCTGTATGCGTACTACGAAGGCGCCATCGGCATCAACCGCTCGTTTGCTCAAGTCGAGCGGCTGAGCGAGCTGCTGGGCCACCAGAACCCCGCGGCGAAGATCCTGGAGATCGGTGCCGGTACGGGCAGCTGCACGCGCGCTGTCCTCGCTGGTCTTGGCCGCGCCCACGCCGCCGGCAGTCCCAACTTTGCCCGCTACGACTTCACCGACGTCTCGCCCGGCTTCTTCGATGCAGCCCGCGAGAAATTTGCCGACAGCGTGGACCGCATGACTTTCCGCAGGCTCGACATCGAGCTGGACCCGGCCAGCCAGTCTTTCGAATGCGGCACCTACGACGTCGTGGTGGCGTGTGAGGTGCTGCATGCAACCAAGACCATGGACGCCACCATGGCCAATGTGCGCAAGCTCCTGAAGCCCGGCGGCACTCTGCTGCTGGTCGAGACAACGAAAGACGCAATAGACATCCAGTTGGTGTTTGGAACGTTGCCGGGCTGGTGGCTAAGCACCGAGGAGGAACGCAAACTCAGCCCCTCGCTCCCAGTCGCATCGTGGGACAAACTCCTGCAGCGCACAGGCTTCAGCGGCATTGATCTTGATGTGCAAGACAGTGAAGACGTCTCCTTCAGCTCACTGAGCGTCATCATGTCGACTGCAGCCGGGGACGCACCGCAACGCCCCTCCAGCATTGCCCTGGTGCAGGCGCGACCAAAGCAAGAGGCACAGCAAGCCTGGACGGACCGTCTTGCCACCCGGCTGAAGCAAGAGGGCGCCGCCGAGGTGACTGTCGAGAGTCTCGAGACGGTCCAGCCCAGAGGTCGCACATGCATCATCATTGACGATCCAGCGGCACCCCTGCTCTCCAACATCACAGACGCCGCTTTTGAGGCCTTGCGCGGCATGCTGACCACAGCAGACGGTGTTTTCTGGGTCTCGCACGGCGGCACTATCGAGTGCCAGTATCCAGAAGCCGCGGCGCACATGGGCCTGTTGCGGACCCTGCGCTGCGAGGACGGGAGCAGGCGGTACATCACGCTTGATCTGGACTCCTCCCACGGCCCGTGGCTGGCCGAAAGCGTCGACACGGCGGCCAAGGTATTCCGGCAAGCCTTCGACGAGAGCCGGCCGCGCGAGGAGATTGACTTTGAGTACGCGGCTCGCGACGGAGCCGTCCTGGTTGGCCGGGTGCGCGAGGACGCAGAAGCAAACGCTGCCGTTGCATGCGGCACGGCGGCGGCTGTGCTCAAGCCCTTCAGCCAGCCCGGGCGAAGCCTGCGCATGGAAGTCGACACGCCCGGCCTCATCGACAGCATCACCTTCCACGACGACCCGCAGGCCGAGGAGCCGCTGGGCGAGGACGAAATCGAAATCGAGCCGGCCGCCTTCGGGCTAAACTTCCGCGACGTCATGGTGGCCATGGGCCAGCTTGACGAGTGGATCATGGGCTACGAGTGCAGCGGCGTCGTGTCCCGCGTGGGCAGCGACAAGGGCCACAACTTCCAGCCCGGCGACCGCGTGTGCGCCATGACCAGAGGCCACTACGCAAACCGCGTGCGCGTCAGCTGGACCGCCGTCTGCAAGATGCCGCCGCAGATGAGCTTCGAAGAGGCGGCGTCGGTGCCCATGGTCTTCATCACTGCCTACTACTCGCTGTTCGAGATCGCGCGGCTGGAGGACGGCGAGTCGGTCCTCATCCACGCGGGCAGCGGCGGCGTTGGGCAGGCGGCCATTATGCTGGCCAAGCTCAAGAAGGCCGACTTGTTTGTGACGGTGGGCAGCCAGGAGAAGCGTGACTTTGTGCGCGACACATACGGCATCCCAGACGACCGCATCTTCTCGAGCAGAGACACGTCTTTTGGCGACGCCGTCCTGGCAGCTACGGGCGGCCGGGGCGTCGACGTTGCGCTGAACTCGCTGGCCGGCCCGCTGCTGGAGGAGACGTGGAGGTGCATCGCTCCGCTGGGCCGCTTCGTCGAGATCGGCAAGCGCGACATCGAGCTGAACAAGAGATTGGATATGGCGCCATTCCGGCAGAGCGTGTCGTTCGCGGCCGTCGACCTGACGCACGTGGCGGCCCACCGCGGCAAGCTGATATCGCGCATGCTGGCCGCCGTCATGGAGCTGCTGGACCAGGGCAGCATCAAGCCCGTGACGCCCGTGACCGTCTACGGCCTGGACGAGCTGGAGAAGGCATTCCGGCTGATGCAGGCCGGCAAGCACCGCGGCAAGATAGTCATTCGCGCGGGCAAAGAGGACACGGTGAAGGTACGTAGCAGGCTCCCAGGCCGCAACTATCGGCTAACACGAACCCAGGTGGCCCCGCAGCGGCCGAGAGCACGGCTGTCGCCAGACGCATCGTACGTCGTCGTGGGCGGGCTCGGCGGCATCGGACGGTCGGTGTCGCGGCTGCTCGTGCAAAGGGGCGCCCGCCACCTTGTGCTGCTGTCGCGGCGTGGTGAGGACGCAGACCGCGGCTTCGTCGACGAGCTCAGGGCGACGGGATGCGCCGTGGCGGCACCGCCCTGCGACGCGAGCGATGCGAAGGCGCTGGCGCAAGCCGCAGCCGAGTGGGCGAGAACGATGCCGCGGGTGCAGGGCGTGATCCAGGCGGCCATGGCACTGCAGGTAAGTAAGCAAGCGCTGCGTGAAGGGGACGATGCTGACCGGGGCGCAGGACTCGGTGTTTGAGCGCATGGGTTTCGCCGAGTTTGCCGGCGGGCTGGCGCCTAAGCTGCAGGCGACGCGCAACCTGCACGAGCTGTTCGGCGGGCTGGACTTTTTCGTGATGCTGTCGTCGGTTGTGGGCGTGGCGGGGAACGCGAGCCAGGCGAACTACGCGGCGGGCGGCGCCTTCCAGGACGCGCTAGCCCAGCACCGCCAGGCGCGGGGGCTGCCCGGCGTGGCGCTCGACCTCGGCCCGGTGCGGTCGGTCGGCTTCGTCGCCGAGAGCGCCGGCGTCGAGGACCGGCTGGCCCGCATCGGCTTCCGCGCGTTGGAGGAGCAGCAGGTGCTGCAGCTGATCGAGGCGGCCGTGGCGGGCGGCAGTGCGGCCCAGGTCGTCACAGGCGTTGCGTCGGCGCCCGGGCCCGAGCTGGTGCAGCGCGCGGCATGGCTCCAGGACGCACGCTTCGCAGGGCTGCGCGCGGCGGGCGACGCAGCGAGCAGCCCTGGGCGCGGCGCCGGCGGCAGCGGGCCGGCCGTGCCGCTACAACTGCAGCTCGCCGATGCGCCATCGCCTGCCGCCGCCGCAGAAATCGTGTGCGCCGCCGTCGTGCGCAAGACGGCCGACATCTTCATGCTGCAGCCCACTGATGTCGACCAACGCCACCCCGTCACCCACTACGGCGTCGACTCGCTCGTCGCTGTCGAGCTGCGCAACTGGCTGGCTGCCCACGCGCGCGCCGACGTGTCCATCTTCGACGTTCTACAGAGTGCGTCTATTGCCGACCTCGCCGCTGTCGTCGCCCGGAAGAGCGCGTGCGTCAAGGCCGAGTAGCTGGCGGGTGGCGCATTAAGCGAGAGGCGTCGCGGGCCGACGCGCAGTCACGGGGGCCGCGGGGCTAAGGGGTGCTACCTGGGGCAGCCAGCGGGCCGTCGCCGGGAGGGACATGGGGCCGTTAGTTTAGTAGATTTGCCAGATCGCATGCCAATCGATTCCCCGCCTTGGCCGGGTGAACCGTGTCATTTTCAGCCACATAATCAACTCCGTGACTCCATAACCCTAATTCCTATTGTGGCAGGCCTTCGGAGTTCTTACGCGGGCTGATTACCACAAGTGGCACCCCCGCCCTTATCATCAACAATGAAAATAGCTCGCCTGCGACTCGCCAGGCAATGCGCGCTTTGACCGCCAAATTGTCCCGATGTTCTGGACCCCATCCCAGAAGACATCTGAAACGCTGCACGTACTATTCAAAATATATCCGAGTTATTGGCCCCCACGGATATGCGTACACCGCAGACTCCGCGTTTTTGTGCCTCGATAGTGAAGCCCTGCTCGGCGTCAGACACTGTCTCGAAAGCTCCGGTTCTAAGAAATGCTTCTGCAAGACAAGTAACCTTGAGATAGATCCGTGTACATGGACGAACACATCGAACTGTAGCCACCAAGGTAATTTTCAGTGGCTTTCGCGCGCAATTGATGGTTTAATCCGGTGTTGTGATCGCGAACACTGCCAAAAGGGCGCCGTCTTATCCTCGCTTCAATCAGGGTCTCAATCCTTTCCGCTGCCGCCTTTGTGACCGTCTCCAGATGGCCGTTCCTGACAGGGAACAGAATCCTTCACGGCTGCGGTGCCTCAAAGTAGTGCCCCATTGTCTTCGCAATGTACCATATTTATACCAAAATACACCCTCTTCGAATAGTCACAAATTCATCGTCTCTGTAACCAGCCATGTCGTCGCCAACTATTCACGGGCTCGAGGAGTGGACCTACGCCATGGGCTACGAGGAGCGGCGCCGAATCCAAAACCGGAACGCTCAGCGTATCTTCCGTATGCTACATTTCCCATCGAACGTATGAATTGATGTAATTAACAAAACCAGGATGGAAGCAGAAGAGTAAATCAGCCAGCAACAACAAAAACCACAACGACGGCACTTTCTCTGGGCAAGAAGATGGAGCAAACGCCTGCATGTCTTCGCACGAACTCTCTGTCGAGCCTCAATCCTCTATCTTCGACTCAAATCCGATTCCGACCAATCTCGCCGAACCTATAGCCGATGACGAAGACTTTCAGATGCTTTTTGGCGCCACCGACACAAGTGCATCTTCGCCATACCATTTCCAAGACCTCGGCATCTGTGAAGATGACTTCCAACCTCGCCGCTGCAGCTGCCCTCCAAGTCCCAACTCTGCTGATATGCAAGAAATGCTACGTCAGACCCTCGCCACCACTCATCTTCAGTGGAAGAAAGAGCAGTTCGGCCGCCAAGCCGACATGATACTGGTCACCCTGGCCACACTATATGAAGAAAACGTTCGCAACAGCACCATCGCTCGAGATCCGCTAGTCGATGCCCAGCTACGCGTGTTACGCCAAATTTTCCAAGATCTGGCACGGCCAACCTCGACTCCAGATGACAAGCCTCAGAACCTTTTAGATAATAAAAGTAACTACCCTCATGATGATAAATATCTTCTCGAAATGCTTACCGTATGTAAATAAAGTATGATGGTTTAGCCGCTGTACGACTCGTATGCTTACTCATTTCTCCTTGGCGCATTCCTCCTTTTACTTAAACTCTTCTTTTTTAGAGCTTTCCGTTCTTTTCGTTTTGTAGCATAAAGAACCAGCCTTGAATTTCAAATAAAATTGATAGCATGTACATAAATGGCAAACTATGAGAAGGATTACAACATCCGGTCTATTATTATCTCTGTTGGAGTTCATGTCAAATCCGTGATGCAAAAGCTCTCCGCTAAATCATACGCTCGTCCTCGCAGGCCGCTTTTACAAGCGACGGCAAGGGAGGATAGAAGAGGCGTATGGCTTCATGTGCGGTCATCCCAAGCAGTCGATGGCGGGACTGGCTGCAGCTGTGTTACAGAGATAAGCAAGTAGATTGCTGTACTCACGTAAGCATAGCAGGACTTACTGGAGAAGGCATGGAATAAAAAGGAAGCGGAAGCGAGGATGCTTATGTGCACGACCAATCGGTCCGACGTGCTTAAACGAATCAGCGAATGAGTAAGTACTGAATGTCAGGGTGCATGCGGCGCAGGCAAAGGTGCAACAGACTAAGCGCTCTGTGGCTGTGGCGGCTGACACGTGCCGCCGGGCTTCGGTACATAGCTCTGAGCCTTTCTCTATGTAGCACTGTAGGGTGCAGAGTGCGAACTCCACGTGCGGTCCTTCCCTCTTTGTTGCTGGCCATTTGACCACCACCTGCTCACTAAGCCTTGCTTGTGCGCGCTCGCAACATACCTGGCGACCCTTCGCCACCGCACCGAACCACACCATGCTCCGCCGCAACGGCAAGCCCAGCTCGTGTGAGCCATGCCGCAAGTCCAAGGTCAGGTGTGACCACCGCACGCCCATTTGCGCCCGCTGCGAGGCCCGCGGTGTTGCTTCTCAGTGCTGTTATCATCCCGCGCCTCTCACCCGTCCCGGTCGAGTCTACAGGCGCGCGGAGCGCCAGGGCTCTTCAAGCTCATACGCTGCCGCTGCAAGCGAGTCCCGGTGAGTTTCCTACCGCCGTCTGCTGCTCCACCTGCTTACTGCCCTGCAGGGAGCATACGGGAGATCAGCAAATGCCAGATGTTCCCCACGCCATGTCAAATCCATCGCCTGCCGCCATGTCTCTGGACTCGGGCCTTGGATCTACTAGCTACACGTCCGTATTCCAGATGAGCCTGGCCACTCCTCCTCCTCCTCCTCCGCCGACACATGCTGTTTCCACCGTCTCCAGCCCCAGCAACATGCCAGCCCTGCTGGCTCCTGCTTCAGATCGCGCCGAGCTGCGGACTTGGGCGCTGTCCCGCTTGCATCCTTTCGTCACTGTACAGGCACTTGCCGAGCGATATCTCAACAACAGCCAAGTAACTGCCATGCGGCCCATTGCAACAGCTGGACTTTCGGCCCTCGGAGAGACTCTCGAAGGCGAGAGGCGGGCAGGGAGAGATGCGTCTGCCTTATCTCGCCATATTTCCGCCGTCACTTGCCGCCCACTCGAGCTCCCGGCTGGTGTCTCTGCCCGAGATTTCCACAAGCTCTTTACAGGCGACAACTTGCGCTGGGAGTTTATCGGCTTGGTATTCACATGGGCTGGCCTCTCTGTATCTTGGTCTCCACCCTCTCCGACAGAGCCATTGCTTGCCCAGATTGCCGCACCGGGTAATGATTGGAACGAGTTCGCAGCTATTATGATGGATTGTAGCAACGCATGCATATCTTTTTGCCAGGAGAGTGGGCCAGCGAACGACCTTCTGATATGGCTCCTCTACGAGAATCTGGTTCTTCTCACTCTGATACACGGTGATTCTAGTATGCAAACGTAGAGTATCTACTTGAAGTCGGAGAGCTGACAGACTCTCAGGTCACTTTGCCTGGCAGCGGTTGGGCGATTTATCAACCGATATCTTTGCCCTAGGTTTTCACAAGGAGCCAAAAGACCCATCAAACGTGCCATTGTTCATGCTGCAGTCGAGAAGGAAAATATTCGCCATTGCCTATCGTCTTGACAAGAACATTGCCACTTTCTTCGGTCGGCCGCCTCGTATTCCTGTTAGGTACTCTAACGTCAAGCTTCCATTTGACTTGGATGACTCTGTCCTTTTAGATCCCGAGACCTCTCTTGAAAGTGTTGCCGCAAATCTGGACGAGGATGGCTGGAGCAGGGACCGTGCCATACGCCCTTCCAGCTGGATCAGGGTACGGTTCATCATGAGCAAGTTTCGCGAGGAAATCTTGGAGCTGTCCCTGGGCCCTGCGAGTGCGGATATTGTGCAAAGAGTAGAGTGAGTTGCCCATGCCCATACGCCTATTCACACCTGACGTCAGCACCAAGGGGAATTCTGCATAGATCCAATGAAGCTTGGACGGCCATCCCCAACACACTCCGCTACGATATATCATGCTGGGACTCTGGACTTCCTCATAACGTTTGTCTGATGTTATTAGTGGCCTATCTGGATCACTTGCACAGCGAATTTCAACTCCAACGGCTGCTTTCTCAACACTCATCCACGGCAAGTAATGCCCTCCTTGACATATCGTTACGTTTGCTTGCTACAGCGATGGTGGTCACAAGTCGTGACATTGATACCCTTGGGATGCGGCGAGATCGCGCTTGGATTGTAAGTGGTTAAAGTCCACCGATAATGCACTGAGAGGCTGACCAGGTAGATTCTCTTCTACGCTCTTCCCGGCGCCGTTGTCCTCGCCCTTGAGCTGCACCAGCGGGCACAGCAAGGTCTTCCATTCCCTGCGCCTATATCAAAGGGAGAAGTCATCCGGCGTCTCTGCGTCATCGCCTCCTGTCTTGAGTGTGCTGCTCGACCGTCTGAAGGAAATTATGGGCTTTGCAGCGCTGCATCCAAAATCCTATCGCGGATCCTCGACGAAGTTTTGGACCCTCCCTCTGTTGCTTCAAACGAGAGCGTGTTCGGATCAAACTCATCACTGCCTGCCCTGGGCTTCACAGGGGATCATTCACAGGACACGGAGGCATTTTTGTCCTGGTGTGATTCCATTGGCTGGGAAGGTACAGACAACCAGCTTCTATTCTAAGTTCAGAGTCCATGAATTAGGCTCCGACAGCCAACATAGAATAGCAGATCAAGCCCCGAAGCAGAGAGCAAGCAGTAGCAGGCATGAGCGCAGGCTTGGTCCGCGCGATAAGGAATTCTTTGCCTTGAATCACGTTCTTCTTTCTCATTTCGTATAATCTCACCTTGCGTAGGCCCTAGAGCCCCAGAATCAACACGAAATAAACGAGCCCTCGCTTCTGCCTGGAATTCGCAATTATCCGCATCGGAATGCTCATTCGGCCTTCCCTGCGAACTTCTCCGTGTTGATCGGAGTTAAAACTTCTCGGAATCGGCGGTCAGAAGCCAGCTGTTGACCTCCCGCATTTGGATCCCTTTGCCGAATTCACGCGGCACCATTACTCCGATCCCTGCTTATCTCCCGGTAGATTACGCCACACCTTGTATAACTATTCCGATCCCTACTCACCGCCCCACAAAAGCGCGCAACTGGGTAGTTGGTCTAATTATTGCTGAAACCATTCGCAAGATCGCTAGGGCTTTTGGTGTTGTCGAGTCTGTTCCACCCTGAAATCACACCATCTCCCAATCCGTCTATGCCGAGCTGACTGTGGGGCTGAATTGGATGAAGAGACCAATTTTTGACTCCGATGATACGATCGGAATCCGCTGGTCCGATGCATGGTAATCCGCTGAGCGAGGCGCCACCATCGCAATGACCAACATCAATTAAGCGACTGATTTCTTTCCCCCCCACCTAGGCGGGCGAGACAACTACGCGGCCAAGACGGAAAAAAAGCAAGTCCAAAGCAACACTGTCTTGTCTGTCACAATCCTCCTCGGCAAAAGTCGAACAGGCGGTCAAAGTGCACCGGGATGTCGTGCTGTTACATTGCGGTGTAGGCTTTCTGCGACAGCCTCGAAGATGTATTCTCGGAAGTAGGTCCACAAGTTAAAGATTGAACCGACTCGGAGTTCCTCGGCGCCAGCGAACGTGTGTCGTACGTCTCGCCTAGCCTTTTCCATGTTTTCCCGTTGCGGCAAGCGGTCGAAGAAAAGCGGGAATACCCGCTCTAAAAGATTTTAGCCTCGAAACTAAGAGGCCGTATCTTAAGTATCATCTGCGGCGACCGTGCTCCGCCCTTCAAGATCACGATGCTTGGCGTCTGGTAGATCAACACGCTGTAGACTATGAAATTCCATTTCTATTAAATTTTTACTACTAGTATAAAGAAACACCTTGAGATCGCCGCATGCTTTGTTCAGGTTGTGCCATGGCTATAATACTAGATGGAACTACTACCGGTTAGTATATTGAGCGGCAGAGAACGAGTAGTAAACTTGAGCAGATAAATTGCAAACGCACGGCGCGTGTACTACTACTCTCGAGAAAATCTCAAACGGATTCGCCATACTCCAAAGTCTATTCAGGGGCGACGCTAAAAGGGTGATTGTCCCAATAATAGCTCCGCCTACACGGCGAAATTTTCCCAGGGTACGACTGTTTAAACTCACTAGAGGACTGCTTTCTACGGGACTCAGACACGTGCTAAACCTTTGGATTTCCTAACTGGGCTACATGCTTGGCAGTGATTTTAGACTTTCAATACGTACGTCGAGAACGGCAGATGGAGCAGCCACCGGTAGAACCTGGGATTAACGCGGCAGGTAGCCGGCTCGAGTGGACTTGGGACTTGACCTCGCCCTCACCGCCGTTCCGGAGGGCGGTCGCGAGATCGTCTACCACATGATGCTCAACAACACGCCCGGTTTGCTTGGCCGCTTTGAAAGCCACAAGCACAGCCACAGGCTCCAGATAGTTTTACCACTGTGGCCCAGCCACGGCGTCCACCCGGTCTTCAATGGAAAATGACGTGCTGTATCCTCAACTGGTCCAGAACCACGAAAAGGAACGGGATCAACCTTCTGTCTCTTGTGTAACACTAGACTCGATTATTATCAGCCCTTCTTATGAATACACACCTGCCAGATAAAGAAGAAAAACTAGAAGTACGTCATTGAGCACAAGGATCCTGTAACAAAACGGAGTATGGCGCCATGGCGGCATTGGCGCGAGGCTCAGGGGTATACATTAGGCGCAACGAAACATTCTTTACGCCGATCTCGCTGAGAACGGGCTACGAGCTGACAACGGACGGCCGGCTAAAGCTCTGTCTGGTCGACAGTTTGATCTGCATGGCCCTTGCTCCTTGGCGTGCATGCCAAGTACTTACTCGTCTTCGCAGGACGGTGAGAGAGCGGTAGAAGATCGCGGAGCTCCGGTCAATGGGCAGTCCCTGCTAAAGCCCAAGGCCCCCCAGGTCCACAAGTCACATTGTACGATGCTGCAAAATAGCAAGGAAGCTGGAACTTGTGCACATTCCGGGCCGTTGTGCGAGCGTGTGGATTGAGCGAGAAAAGACTCCTCTGTCTCTGTGTAAGGAGCATTATCCTTGAAGCGGACAAGCGAGCTGCTTATGAAGCGCTGGCGAAAGGGTCCACATATGCCAGACTATGAAATAGTCCATTAAAAAAAACTTGTACTGTTGATAACGCCGTGGAGAGATCAAGGCTGTTAGAGGACATCTAACCACACTCCATCTTCGTGCAATCCCAGGGCCCGCAGATCAGCAGGGGTCAGTGATGCAGGTGTTTGTGGGTCAGGAGAAATCGCGACGTCCAGAATTTCCTCAATGCGTTGATGGGCTGATCTGAATGCTGAAATTTGGCCATCGCCTTCTCGCGCCGTGTGGTCCAAGCATCTCAAAAAGAGACTTAGCTCTTGGATGTGCTTGAAACGCACCGATGGCACTGATCTCGACGCTGTTGAGGGACTGCGGCGGCTTTGGTAGAAGAGCACAACGGCGAGCACGCCCGCGCATTGTATGCCATAAAGGTGCATCTGTAGTCGTGCCCATCAGCTGCTATTTCATTTTGAAAAGAGGTATCCCGACCGTTCGTGATGGGTTCTGTGAAGGCGGCTTTGTTACCTTGGAGACGAAGTCTGAGCGGAAGAATCCCAGGTTGTTGCGATTCTCAGCGACGGTCAGCAATGCGGAGAGCATTTTGTGGGAGACCTTTACCAAGCCATCCACGTATGCTGCATCACTGCGAACCAGATGTCGCCGAAGTACGAAGTGGGGATAAAGGTAAGAGAGGTACACGTCGAAGAGGAGGTAGCATTCGTCAAATGGCCGGCCAGATCGCCAGCAGTCTGGGTCGTATCGGAGGGACACCGGCACGGCCTGCCATGTCGCTTCGAGTCGCTTTACGATGTCCCTGCAAGATGTATGGGTGAGAACATGGTGGCTTTGTTGGTGAGCTAATTAAACATACTGTGGAGAAGCGCTGTTATTGGCACTGGCGGGCTCTACCTCGAGCATGAAAACTAGAAGCTCCTCGAGAAGTGCACTGAGCGCGAGAGTAGTTTGGTCAGACAAACTTTGATAAGGTGCTGAATCAGGTAATTGGAGGATGTCGCCCAGGGTGGGGTCGCCGCTTTTTTGTTGTTGGCCCAAGTCGCCTGGACTTGGCTCAAATGTCCACGTCGAGTACAAGCGGGATATTGTGGGCGGACGGCCAAGGATGATGGCGATATGCTTATCCAGGCCATACGACTCGGTAAAGAGCCGTTTTCGGAGGCCGAAAAGCGAATTCGTGGATAGACTCCCGAGTGGGAGTCTCTGATGGATCCCCGAAGCGAATACCGCAGTTGCGAGCTCACTCAGTCTACGCTGCACAGCATGGTCTGTTGCAAGTTAGCCGTCCGTTGATGTGGAATCATTTGCAATGTATCCGGTAGTGCTTACTGTTGGCCCCGTAGAGCGTGAAAAGCAGAAGCAAGTTCTGGTAAAGCAGCCAGACTGCAAGCTCACCATTTGTTCCTAAGCTCATGTTGAACTCAACACA
Organism: Lasiodiplodia sp. COLG20; assembly: GCA_009801085.1. Classification (NCBI taxonomy): domain Eukaryota; kingdom Fungi; phylum Ascomycota; class Dothideomycetes; order Botryosphaeriales; family Botryosphaeriaceae; genus Lasiodiplodia; species Lasiodiplodia sp. COLG20. The sequence continues at coordinate 333,543 of VNWV01000009.1, forward strand.
CTTGCTACTTGCATCCACCAGCTCTTGGAGCAACCGGCCTTTCGCTTTGGGACTCAGACCCGCTGGACTTGACAATTGGACATCCTTGCTTATTGTTGCAAGCGATAGTGCAGCAAAGGAAAAAAGGAGCCCAAAAAACTCCCATCGCAGATGCGGGATGGATAGCCTTTCGTGTTCTTCTTGCAGCGTTGCACTCGGATTGCTACTCGTATCTCTAAAGATTCGATCCGAAAGAAGAATGTAGTCCAGCTCGGTCAGATGCGGTGGCATGTCCACACGATGCAGCCTTTCCATGGCGGAGCTAACAGCTGACCGTTGGATAATGCCCGGGCCTTTTTCAGGCAGTTGGTCCACCAACCTACGCAACAGCCGCTCGTCCTTGGCCAGAGCCAATAGCTGTGCGCCTTCCCGGATCCTGTCCAAACCAACATCTCCCCGCTTGCACCAAAGGTCCCACGGGAGCGTCGCCTCGTCAGGAAAGATGGACGAAATGCTGGTCTGGCCCAGGAAACCAGCTCCAACATGCCTCGAGCTTTTGGAAGGGGATGACGCCAAGATCCTTGACGGTTCCGGGCTGGACTTAGCGTCAGCACCGAACATTAATTGGCAAGACATATTCCAAAGGGGTCCACCTTGTCGAATCCGTGACCCGCGTGTTTGAACTGCATCTGCGTGACTGGCTACCAACGGTGGGTGAGGAATACGTCCACGTTCTCTGTCCCTGCATTAGCCGGGCTTGGCGGATTAAGTGGAGAGCAGGGGAGAGACAAACCTGGTCCAGGGTTCCAGCTGACGATTGCGCAGAGTCAACCGAGTAGCTCCTAGCGGATGGGAACATATCTTTTTGCGCGATGCTCATTCTATGGTTCATAGATATCGACAGTTTCTGTATATATAAGCCGCATACCATTGTCATGCGTAGTCGTGCTGTGAAGGATTCGCACTCTTGGCTTGATGTAGAAGACAGGAGACTAGAATAGCTTCACGTTTCTTATCCATCCAGCAGCTTGGTTCGATGATCCTTCCGAGGCCAGCCAGCCAGTCATGTTTCGTTACGGAGCGCACGCCGGTTTTGGACCCCATCGGCCGCTACCACCTTCCTAATGCAGCGCGTCACAGAGGGGCATTATATGTTTACTTGTGTCTAGGGTGCGTCCGCCTGAATACGCGAATACGCCAACAGGCTGTTGTCGAGACCCATTTTACCTCAGTCGCAGGGGTGGAATTGAATCCGAGGGCGGTGGCTGCACCTCTTCTACACATTGCGGCCCCACAACTGTTCCCGCCCCCACGTACGCAACCCTCACCTCGAGTTGCGTTGCCTGAGCCGAGTTCACGAGCCCGTGCAGCCTGTCAAGCGAGCTCGCCATCTGCATTCCTCACAAAGTTGCGCGGCCTGGCCCGAAGACGATACCGACGCGTATGCACACGACTCGCGGATTGAGGGGCTGCAACCTCGTTTCCCTATCTTTTCTTTGCGCTACAGCCAATTGAGTCACCACATCTATCCGTTCCCTGCCCTAAGCCATAACTCCAGACGAAACCGTGTAGGCTGCTCTATACCAGCCTACTGATGACTGCATCATGAAAAATAAACGTGCTTTCGCGTCGTGTTGGTGGAGGGGGTAAGTGAGTGGATTGGCGATGTGCTTATAGAGCACAAAGCAACGGAATTAGAAAAAGGATAGCGAATATACGTGTACGACTTGTAAAATGATTCGTCGAATCCCCATCATCTGGCTTACGAAGAGTTGAAATAGCGGGCTTTCGTGACTATATTTCCACCATTGACGTCGTGATTAATCATGTATCGGTCATTGCTAAGTATGGAGACATTTTGAACCATTGTATCATTCCAGCTCGAGCCTGAGTCGTCATCGTGATGAACAGGCCCGGTGCCCAAAACAACTCTGTTCCCAGAAAGCTTCTAAGCTACTAATGGAGCTACTGGGGCAGAACAAGAGTATCAAGACCTTCCGCAGATTGCCAGAGTTGGTCCGTACAGGCTTCGGAGCTTCCCAAGAGCAGAAGGATTGTTTGATTGTTGTGACGCTCTTGTGCTAGAGAAAGGGGGGTTCTCTGCCATCGGTCCACTGACTCTACCGAAGCCCCTCGTTCCAGCAACAGCTGCACAATGAGGTTGTGCCCTTCTCTTGCAGATATATGCAATGCTGTGAGTCCATTGCTATCTGCTGCAGACGCATCGACCCCTTTATTCAAGAGCAAGCGTACGACTTCATCATTGCCTCTTTCAGCAGCCGTGTGAAGTGCTAAAGTTGCCCACTCTTGAGTTGTCAATGACCTCGAGTGAGACTGAAAAGTATTGAAGGATAAGGCTTCAGTTGGGTCCTCGCCTCCCTCAATTCTGACTGACTCGGAGTAGATTGTTGCCGATATTGTGTGGTTGAATGCATCGGTTGAAAGAGATGCGGACCAGTCCACCTCTGTGAAAGGTGCGTGTTGCCAGCCAATGGTTGGGTCCGGGAAGTCCGTTCTGTTGCAGGATACACTGGTTCGAGGGCTGAGTTGGGAATGAGGTGAATCCATGGTGTTGTCGAGTTGGTTATTGTTCATGTTGCCTGCAGATGTGTCTTCTGGGAGGTCGATGTCTTGGCCTCCACCAGCCTGGAGTTGGAGCTTCCGCTTCTTCGAATTCTGTCTGAAGGTGCGTTGTGCTATGCGATTTTGGATCCGGCGGCGTTCGACCGGATCTTTGACCCTGGTCCAGTCGTCATGTGGCTGCGAGATGTCAGAGATCATCTCTACCCGGTCGATCATGATAGTGCTGATGGCCGGCCACGAACGGGAGAGTCGCTTGACTTCTGTAATGTGCTGCTTGAACTTTCCATGTCACGTCTTTCTGGAGCTTATAACATACTTCGGGATGCTCTTCCTCGGAATTCGATAGGTAGAGATACTTGACTCCCGAGGGGTTAGTTGGGGGCCATTCCCAAGGTCTCGACCGGTCCCTGCAGAGTGTCCGTGCTTCTGCATGAGTGCTGTGGGAAGTTGCGAATACGAGGTGCAGTAGTACAGCATCAAGCTTATACATTTACCGTGCTCTCTTAGCTAGCGGTTACAAATTGTGAGAGCCCCACTGTGTCTTGATACACAGTTGCTGTATCCCAAACATTCAGCGAAAGTCCTTGTCAGTGTGCGAGTAATGTAAAGCTTCCTTATGTAGAGGGAAGTGCCAATCAAGAGAGCAGCACTAAAGAGAAGCAAAATAGTGTTTAGTTCTATGGAGAAAACGACTCTCCAATTACGATTCTGTTTCACGGCTCGTTGATTGACGAAGCGCTTGAGACCATTTATAAGGATGTTGAAAACATCATCATCATCTAAACCATTTCGTTGCAGCTTCTGATTTAAACAAGGGGACTGGTGATAACTTACATTCTCATCAATCTAAGGACATTCCATTATGTCCACTGTAGTTTCCAGGAAGTCCTGAGATTCCCCGTGATTAAATCTTGTCATCGGCTCCAACCTATATAAGCAGTCCGGTGCCAGCCCCTCGGTCTGCAACGCCAAGTTAAGGCCAATCCCTCTTTCCGTTGCGAGTTATCAGATGATGGCCCGTCTGGCTCGGCCAAAATCTCCAATGCAGCATAAACTACGCGAAGGGGTTCAATCCCAAGCTCTGGCTGGTCTCTGTCCGGGCAAAACAAGCACACTACGATCGACACAAAGATGAAACAGTCACTGAAGTGATGCACATGAGATTGACAGCTGGGATTATTCAAGCGACCGCCAGTGTGGGCTCTTGCCTTGAGCTGGCTGGAAGATGTTTCTTCGACGACGCGTCCCTTATGGATGCTGTCTTGAGAGCCATGCCGCCACACCGCATGGGCGAAAACGATCATAAATTGGACTACTGAGGTAAGAAGCAGATATAGAAGAATATCATCTTACAGAGTGCTCAAATAGAAGGGAAGACATACAATGCAATTGTAGGTAAAATGGTCACCACGCGTTGTCTTTCAGTTGGGACATTCGATCTAAAATCTTCCCACACGAGATCATCTTGGGAGGAATATTCGTAAATGCATGGACGGCTTTTGCAAAAACTGTAGTCTGACTGACAGGAGGTGAAGTGAGGATTCAAAAGAAAAAAAAAAAGTGGTTTGTAAAGGACGAGCACGAAAGGACGTATCTCGAGGACATGAGATGTGCCGAAGTTTTATACATATCAACTCCGAATCGTTCACAGCTACCCCGACCAATTGATACGACCCTGATATTTCTCTTACGCTACTCCGGGCTCCGGAGCTGCCGATCAACGCGTGGTTCGGAATAAGCAGGTGGGTCGTAAGCCGATTCAAGCTTACTAGTCTGCTGATTCACTGTCGATATTACACTTAATCACCCCACATGTAATATCTTGTAAGTGGAGGTTCATGCCGAGTGGCACAGCATGTCAGCAATCCTTGAGAACTTCAGCCGCTATGATTGTCTTAAGAGGGTTCTCTCGAGGCTTTGGCAAAGCCAGTCTACCTGACTCGGCATCAAATTCCATCCAAAATGTTACCTCTAGTTGCGTTAGTTGCGCTTGGCACATTTGCAATCTATTATTTTGTCCTCTATCCTTTCTTTCTCTCCCCACTCGCCAAGATTCCAAATGCTCACTGGAGCGCGCCGGTCTCGTCGCTCTGGGTCTTACGCCTTCGCTATGGGTATAGAGAGAAGCAAGTGCTGCACGAAGCTCACCAGAGACTCGGGCCTGTGGTCCGAGTCGGGCCGCAAGACTTGAGTATCAGTTCTTATGACGATGGTGTCCGTGTCATCTATGGAGGCGGATTTGACAAACCTGGATACTTCGATTTCTACAAATACTTTGGGTACGTAAGCGCGCGTAGAAATGATGATCGAACTGCCACTCACTACATGTTCCAGCGAACCGAACGCATTTTGTAGCCTTCTCAAAAGGGACCACGCCGTTTATCGCCGCCGCGTGTCAAGCGTCTACTCAAAAAGTGCACTTTACAACTCAGAGCATTTGATGGACATCACCAAGAAGCTACTGGGCGGGACTTTCATGTCTATGATCCAGAGTTATGCCGACTCATCCTCCCCTGTAGATATGCTGACGATGACATATGCCCTCTGTCTGGATTGGGTTGATTCGTTCATCTTTGGCTATTCAAGCATCAACAAATTACTTCGACCAGATGGCAATGACGTCGACATTTTCCTTACGTACTACGAGGAACGATACTCCAAAGAGGCCTTTTGGCTGCAGGAGCTCCCAGCATTGTCGAAACTGGTCACCAAACTGGGTTTCTCCATCATTCCGAAAGAGGGACAAGAGGCTACCCGATGGCTCGAGGACTGGCTGCAGCAGATGTGCGACAGAGCAGATACGGCCATAGAAAAGGGTGATCTTCTCGATGCTGCCAACGTACCCATTGTGTACCAGCAGGTGAAGCAAGCAGTGAACAGAGACTGTCTCGATGACAGCGAGACCACAAGAAAGCGCAAGATTGCCAGTGAGCTTTTCGATCACATGTGTAAGCTGCTCAAAAAAGAAAGACCATGGAGATTGATACTGACCACTCTCATAGCAAGCGCCCGTGAAGTCTTAGGTACGAGAACCTTCCCAGCAAGAGAAAGGTAACTGACGTGCCCCGTAGGACTGGTCTTGGGATACGCAATTTTCTACATTTCGGGCAAGCCGGAAGTGCAGTCTAGATTACGGGAGGAGCTTCTCAGCTTGAGCTCGCCGATCACTGCAGGTACTAGCGAGTCTCAGCTGCCAACACCGTCTTCCCTCGAAAGTCTACCGTACCTTGATGCTGTTATAAAGGAATCGCTCCGAATGCGCCCAACAAGCACTCCGTTGCCACGCATAACGCCCACAGACAAAGCAGTCACGCTTGGTGGATTTGAGAACATCCCACCGGGAACACGGGTCAATACCTTCCAATGGTTCGTCCACCGTGATCCCAGGGCGTGGTCGAATGTGGACGAGTGGATCCCTGAGAGATGGCTTTCTGGAAACGCTGGATCGGATTCCGGAGTCCTGTGGCCCTTCGTTACGGGTTCAAGAATGTGCTTAGGATCACATCTTGCTGGATACAGTAAGTCTCTCCATCTTAACACCGCGCTTTAAGAGATATGTATGGTACTAAGTCGTCCCCTCAACTTTCCAGTCATGAGGTATACCCTAGCTGCGATCTACACAAACTTTACCACGAGTGTCGATTACCGGTATACGTCTAGCCATGAAGAGCCCGGATCGTTGGAGGATCACTTGATGATTAGATTTCACTTAGCCACATAGTCTGAATCGTTCGTTCGTGTAGACTTGGACATAGTTAGGGGGAAAGACTTAGCGTCGCTAGGCAAGAGCATCTAAAACCAAAGATTGAGTGATGGAGCACGGAAGCAAGGAGCAGAATTGTGGATTCGTGGTAGTCGGGTCGACCTTGTCGATCTAACCTACTATCTAAAAGCTGTCCGGGGGTTCTCCTAGATCGTTCTGGGAAGAAACCGTAACAGTATCTCCCATTAGAACGAGAGAAGAAAAAGACTACCAACTTGAACAATTTGAATACTTTTGTTTGTAGCCGAGGTATAACATGCTGTCCTGTGCTTCAAGCTTAAAGCGAGAATTCTGCCCCATGTTACGTCATGAAAAGCAAACGTCAGGGTATAAAAAGCAAATTGTCCTCCAATCGTTCTGGTATTTTGCCAGCCCGATGCAACGTTCGACGCGAATACAATCCCGCCCAAGATTCGAAGAGTCACTCATCCTGTGATCATTACCGCACTCTTCAGTGTTCTTGGAATCTGTGTTATTGCTCTCACGCAAGACAGATGACGCCTTCAAAATGTTGCTAGTCCTACGAATATTGTCTATTTATGAGAAATTTGAGCGAGACTTTACAACTGCGGGATAAAGTGCCACGCCGCTGGTCTAAAAAGTTTATTATAAATCATCAAGCGAATGGTCGATCTGTTACCGGATTCTCGGTGTGCTATTAAGCTTATTATTGAACGGGAACTCGGCACGTCCTATAGCCGACTCATCCACCACCGAATCTTGAGTACCGTTAATTTTAATGTCATCACAGTATATACGATTGTGAGCCCCTTAGGCCTCTACGCCTAAACTTTATGCCTTTGCGAGAATCCATCCCTTGCATGCGTTATGTTTTCACGCGCATATTTTTATTGATGAGTCTAGATGAACCGAGGCCCCTAAGATTATGTGCTTACTGGCTATGCGGGGCTAGAGGAATAGCCTCGGATCAAAGTGGTTGCTAGCTTAACTTCAGTGCATATATGAATGCTTAATTCGCTCACTTTCTGCTGGGAGTCTTGATGACTATCACGTCAACAGTAACTTGTTTCGTCTATCGTATACGAAAACGAATATGCCATTTGACATCCTTATCGTCGGAGGCGGCATTGCCGGTCTTACCGCTGCTATTACCCTTCGGGCGCACGGCCATCATGTCACCGTCTTGGAGAAACAGCCCACGCTCCATCGGTCTGCCGGCGCTTCAATCGCATTGCAGCCAGGCGCAGTGCGTGTCCTTCGAGCTTACGGGTTGAGTGACACATTTACGAAGGGCTTGCACCAACCAAAGGCAATGTGGAACTGGCGTAGATTCGAGAGTGGCGAAGTCCTGTCTAAGAGGGAGGTGGATCAGTATGCCAGAACCTTTGGAACTGAAAGTTGGAGCTTCACCCGCCAGCGCTTGCAAGCAATATTGGTTCAGGAAGCCTTGAAGGCAGACATCAACCTGACGATTGGCTGCAAGATTGCCGCTATCGACGAGGAAAGGCCAGCTGTAATGCTCGAGGATGGGAGGGAGTTAAGAGCAGACATCATAATTGGTGCTGATGGTACGTCCAACTCGGATGCAATATATGTATCCTCTTCCATTATAGCTACTTCAGAAGTCTTGCGGATGAACTAATTTGCCTGTTTAGGTATTGGCTCTACTACACGAAAATGCATTCTACCTGAAACCCAGGGAAAGGCGATCTACAAATTGAGCGCCTGGATGGTCAACATACCAATTCCCATCCTTCAGCAAGATCCAGAGCTTCAGCCGTATCTCGGGGATGTGAACTTCTGGTTGGGCCCCGGCCGTTCCATCACAGCAGCAACGGTTCCGGATCAGGATGCGTACAACATGACGCTTTTTGTTGACCATGCCAACCACGATGCACACATCCAGGACGAAGGACAGAGTTTTGAACAGATCAAGGAATTGTTTCACGATTTTGAGCCCACGGTCACGAAATTGCTATCCCACGCGCCGACTCAGGAAGGCTACTTGTGGCGCATCTCAGAACTTCCTCCTCTGCCAACATGGACCAGTAAGAGCGGGCGTGTCATTCTCCTGGGGGATGCAGCGCATGCTATGGTCCCATTCGCAGCACAAGGCGCCTCACAGTGTGTCGAAGATGCTGGTGCACTCGCGGAGTGTCTTTCCCGCGACGGTGCCGATCTGACGGACCTACTGCGCGTCTTCGAGATGATTCGGAAGCCACGTGCCGAGTCTGTTGCAGCTCGCTCCGCCGCTCGGCAGTTGATGTTTCACCTTCTCGATGGCCCTAAACAGCAGGAGCGCGATGAGAAAATGCGATTACAGGTGCGGAGCTATGAACCGGACAAGAATGTATGGAAGGGAGAGCATATCGATGAACCGCCTGATATAAACAGTCCATTACATGATCCCTATCTGATGGGACATGATGTTATTCAATATGTGAGTTCGAATAGACTCTGAAAAATGTGAAGACTGACCCCATGGCTAGGCGAACCGAGTTCTTGATCGCGAGCTTGGTTGCACGGAGGCCTAAGAGCGTGGGAACATCATGGCGCAGACAGTAGAGCGCAGTCAAAGCTCATCGAGGTAGCAAACTCTGTGCTGGTCACGCGGTCCTTTTTTTCCCTCCAAATTCTGTGACCACGCCTCAAGGTCGAAGGTGGCTCATGGGGATATTTGGTCATTAATTAATGCCAGTTTTTAGCAGGTGCTTATTTTGAACCAAACACACGTAAGTTGACTTGGCGTTGTCGGGCAGGCCCGAGCTGCTTCAATGCATGTGCTTTTATACTGCGGGGAAAGCATCGATTGGTAGAAGATGCCGGGTGAAAGCCGGTGTTGGTACATACTCTCGCGCATTTCCTCGGTCAAAGCGAGCGCGCACAATTTAATCGGATGAATCTAAGCTTGCTCTCTCCTTACGTCTCCATGGCTCCACCGCGCTTGAAAAGCAGTACTATTTCTTATCACGTGTTTCCTGCAAGCTATCTTTTGGTCGAAAGAAATCTATCAGAGGTATGACTTCTGAAAAGTTACAGGTAGAAATTTACTATACAAGTCATACGCTGAGAGTATTCAATTTTGCTAAGAGCCTGGATTTCCGCACCGCCACATTAAAGATTACGGTGGGAGATCAAGCACAGTAGGCATCGAAATGAGCCGTTGGATTCTGATAAGTCGTGACTCCACCTACGGTGACCACTTTCCCATCCTGCTGAAGGCCACCTCCAGGAATGTAAATCCGGCCGTTTGCCGCAGCTGCTTGAGTCCCATGACGGGGTGCGTGCATGGTCTCCAGCTCAGTCCATGCTTGCGTCTCAGTGTCGAACGCCTCGGTCTGATTGAACACTCCAGTGGTAGAGTCCGGGTTCCCTTCACCACCAAACACGTAAAAGGTGCTTCCAACTGCACCTCCGTTGATACCTCCACGGGCGGTTGGCATGTGACCCGTGCTCGTCTCCCAACCAGCCTCCTGGTTAGTCATGTCGAGCTTGAAAACCGTGTCACGGTAGATGGTCTGGTTGTACCGCCTGCCACCCACAACGTAGAAAGAATCGCCGATGACGGAGCCGGCTCCGTGCTGGCGGCTTTCGGGCAGCTCCGCAGCGGCCGCTACGAGCCTCTGCCACTCACCAGATGTCGTGTTGAAGGATATGACAGAGTCGACCGCATCCTGGTATCCCGTCATGAGCACCGTCATTCCGCCAGCAAGGTAGATCATCTCGCCGTGCACGCCGACGATTGCACTTCCCCTCTCCATGCCGCTCGGGATGGAAGCCAGCTGGGTCCATGCGTCCGTCTCGACATCGTATGCGTAGCAGAGCTTGGAAGCCACCCAGTTCATGGTTATGTCAGTGGAGACAGGGCCAGGGGCCAAGCCTCCGAGGAGGTAAAGCTTGCCATCCACTGCGGCAATGTTGGGGTGGTTGACTTTGTAAGGGGCTGGAGATACGGTTTTCCAGATGTTGGAATCGATGTCGTAAAGTTGCAGCAAGTCGGTCGTAGACGTCGAGCCATTTGTGGGTACGATGCCACCGAGGATGGCAATCGTCGTGTTGCCGATGGCAGTGGTACCGTGCTCTTGGCGGGGGGTGGGAATGGAAGCAAGGTCTTCCCACTGCCCAGACTGGCAGGACGGTACGGCCGCAACGACATTCAGCAGGCCGAGGGCAGCCAATCCAGTACTGAGCTCTGGACGCATTGTTTCGATTGAGAGAGAGTGGAGGAAGAAAGAGAGAGCTTAGGAACTGAGAGACAAGTGTGTTGCAGAATGATGAGCTTTGAACTTACGCCTTGATGTATTTATGAACTCTCAGAAACTGGTAGCTACTTGCTATGCCGCGTCACCATCAATATGTGAGGCGAAACGGAAATTGCATTCGAAGGACATATCGCACGCGTAGTAGAAGGGTTGAAACTGCTAAGACATAGAAGGCCTAGTGACTGCGTGATTTTAACGGAGGGGACCGTGCTTGTAGTGTTGTGCCTGCATTATGTGGCCGGAAAATTATTGCTCGGAGCTTCGCATGTCCATTTACGGTGGGGTAGCCTCCTTTGATAGAAGCTGTTAGTCGAGAGCCGGTATCGGTTCTAGCGCGCTTTCGATCCTGATTCGGCAGTTGCAAAGCCCCACAGCGGCATCCGGAGCGGCCAATCTAATCAGATCGATCTGGCTCCTTGAGCAAGTCCCCATTGCCCCACTCCGCTCGCCAAATAGTACCCGTTCTCATCGTGTATCCCTTGTACGTCCTATCTTTCGGCCGAAATTCCCGGAAGGAGCAAGGTTACTGAACGCCTACCGTAGCTACCACCTACGTAGACTGCTTCGAATTTTTTCATCCCCATTGGGAAGGGCATTGCAGCAACGCGTATATAAGATATATTCTCTCCGCCTTGCAGTCCTCAGAACCAAACCATTGTGATCTGATCTTTGCAACGACAACATGGTTTCTCCGTTCCTGGTGGCTCTGGCGCTATCCTCTCTGGTACTTCCTTCCTTTCAGGCAAGTGTACCTGTCAAGCAAGCACCAGAATGTACAGCACTTAACCAGAGGAAGTCATGGTAAGTATGAAAAACGCTTTCTCCTAAAAGTCTACTCACCGGTACTCCAGGAAATCGCTGTCGGATGCTGAGAAGAAGGCGTACATTGATGCTGAGCTGTGTCTGATGAACAAGCCATCCAAGCTCAATGTCACGGGATCGAAGAACATTTGGGACGATTTGATGTACACACACATCAATCAGGCCAATGTCATCCACAACACTGGATCTTTTCTTCCCTGGCACCGACTGTATAGTACGTGACGCAAAGCACAGCGAAGAGGGGATTGACTAACACAATGTGGCGACAGTGCGAGTTCATGAGATCTACCTCCAGACCGAGTGTGGCTACAACGGCTCGCAGCCCTACTGGAATGAGCTGGAGGATGCAGAGGCTGCGCCACTCAACGAGTCGATCGTGTTCGACACGGGCACCGGCTTCGGGAGTGGCAACGTCGACGCAAATGGCTGCGTGACCGATGGACCATTCGTGAATCTCACGATCCACCTTAATTTGACCAGCACCGACGCGAACCTGTGCTTGACCCGCGACTTGAATCAAACCGAATTCAATCTTGCCAACAGCACCTACGTCGACGAGTGCCAGGCCATTGACACGTACGCGGATTCTTGGAATTGCTGGGGGACCAATCCTCACTTGGCAGGCCACTTCGGCGTTGGAGGCACCGTAAGCTACAGCCCCATTTTATCAGAGATGCTCGATGCTAACGATTCCGTTCTAGATGCTGGATGTAGTCTCCAGCCCTGGCGATCCCCTGTTCTACCTGCACCACACAAACCTCGACCGTCTGTGGTGGAGGTGGCAGATGGTAGACTTGGACAACCGTCTCGTCGAGATGACCGGTCAGAACGTGGCTTCGGATGAGTTCATCACAGCTATGGGCCTGGATTACCCTGGCCCAGAGTTTCTGGACTACGATGGAGATGAAGGCAACATGACAACTTTGAATCACAACCTTTGGACGTCAAATCTCCTCCCCAACATAACCGTCGCTCAAGTCATGGACCTTCGAGGGTCGCTCATTTGTGCTGAGTATATTGACTAACAGCCGTCAACATGGAGAAAGGGGCACATTCCGGATCATGGTTTGTTGAGACCGTTGTAATCTTAATAGACCAGTGTTTGTTGGGTGTGCCGTTAGCATTATCAACGCGGACAAGGACTGAAAAAATAGATTGGTTGAATGACACAACTGTACCTGTTGGACAATAGATAGAATCATATAGCAAAATCTTTTTAGCCCTGCGTTTGCAGCGACCATGGACTTGAACATCAGGATATAGAAACCTGCAATTTTTTGTGATTGTTAAATTTCTTTGCGTCGAGAACTATACGTTTACTCACAGACTGTTGTTGGACGAATGGAAAGAACGAGGATATTCTGGTTGAGAAATGATGCCCGCGACTGGAGTGACCTTGCCTATCCAAAAGTTAATTCACCTGCAACAGTTGGAGGAATTAGAGAAATGTGGCAATGCCACGCTGAGCAACTCTCTCCTAGAGTATGTACATTTCTAGTAGTATATAGCAGGGTCTGCGAAACCCAAGCATAAATTGAAACAGATATTTGTGTCATGATGACAGGCCGTAGCGGTCACTCCAAACTACTTACCACTACCATTATCCTTTGGTGACCTCCACCTAGAATCATTATTCAAACAAGCTAGGCCATAGATGGCTAAACAACTTAGCCTTCTGGAAGGAGATGTGCAATCTTATGTGGGGCAAACTCAAATGACTGTGGCTCCTATTTGGGGAAATTCTTGATCAGTAACCCAGACGTGCGATAGCTGGAGCACGCAGAGATTATGTCGCGTACAAGAAATCCAAATTCAAGAACAGATGCAGGAGGGTTCCATCCTAGTCGTGTCAGCTTTTTTTCCCCGAGTTCTGCGGTTACGCCGGACGGCCGAAGGTGATTCCGGCCGTATTGTTGTGGTCGCCTAAACACTACAATGCCTACCATCCTTTGAACGTGTTATGCGAAACGCACGTAAGCTTACCTGGTAAGTGATAATTGCTTGTCAAACCTCGAGCTACGTCAATCGATATACTTTGATGTTCTGTCACGGATCGCTGAAGCGAAGCTTCTGGCCTGACCAGGCGGCTATTCAATTAGCCGGGCTCGATCGATCCCCTCAATCCTCCTGTCCCACAATCGGCGATTTTACATCGGTGAAGATTGGACATCTCCGGATTATGGTACCGGTTTTCTCTCTCCGACTTCGGGTCGGCGCTTTTTCATATCTATTCACTGGTCACTCTGGTGCGGTAACGTTTCCTAAAGCGGAGTTTTAACACGAAAGTGACGGCCTTGCGTTAGAGTGAGCGTCTGTGTACCGACTTAGTCATCTTGCTTGGAATGAAACATTGGATCCTATTGAGGCTTGCATTGACGGAAACCATCAGCTGCGTCGGATTCTCTTTCTCTTTCGTATTTCTTTCGTGACTCACCACTGCCTGTCGATCTCATCTTCCCGACCGAGTTTCCACATTTCTGAGATTTTACGGAAGGTTCCAGTTGCTTAAGCTGTTGCTACGGCCGTTTTAAAGGGGAGGTACCTGGAACATGGAAGCAACGGGGTGGACGAAGGCAGCTCTCACAGCTCCTCCTGACCAGACGCAACGTACCGCTGACGAATGACTCTAAGCGGCCCATGTTGAGAGTTGCCTGCTTGTCGGTAAGTACTTGTGAGATCCTCTGATCAGAATAGTGGTAAGGACCGTGGAGGTACTAACGTCATTCTTTGTGTAGGCGCGAAGCCTGCAGGCCCAGTCGAATCCCGAACAAAATCTCCCAATCGTGAAACGCTTATTTATTTCTTCGAAAGGATCCGAAGGATATCCAACAGCACTTTAGTCTGTAGCGAAGAAAGTTTCTATGCTCTCTTGATGAGTTTGCATAGTTTGGACGAACACATAGGCGTCGGGATACATATGCATTACAAAAGCAAAAGAAACATCTTTGTTCCGTGATGATGAAGGAAAGGAGTGAAGCGATCAGTGAGATTGGCAGGCAACATTATACACCTACTAATGGTGAACTCGACTAAGCCTGATCGGACAAAAAGGAAGGATGTAAACGCGGCTCTGTGGCATAATCGATAAGAAATGCCTGTCAGCATGCTCCTCAGTTGCCTACGCCATTCATGAGCCGACGCGCACTTGCAGAGCTTTGCTCACTGAATTCGAGCTTGTTTCGAGTACACCCTCGACGAGCCTCCCTCGACATTCAACGCCTTGTGCTTCGCATGTCCTGCTGGATAGTATACGTTCCGCGGCTTAGTCTATGCCATCCACCGACATACTGGTCATGTGCAAGACAGACCAGCCTTTCCATCGGGCACTGCGAGCCTGTAAGCCGCACGGCTGTGCCTGGGTATGTGGGCAGCGCGTATTGGGAGCCCTGCTTCGGGAACGGTCACCAGCCCCGCGTCTTTGGTCACACACACACTCCTGTACAGTGCCACCACCGGTGGTCAGCAGAGAGGCGAGCGAGGAGGAGAAACGCAAGGGTCGAGTAGATAATGCGAGGCAGCAAAGTAAGAGCGGAGCACAAGGCTGAGAAAAATCTTGGCTTTTTTCGGGGGTTTCGCGATGCCCCGCAACCCCGCTCGTTCCCAAACACCCAACTGCATGTCGACGATTGTGCTACTTGTCGTCATTCGTGATACTGCATATTCTGCATGACATGCACAAGCAGTCCCTGTGGCGTAGAAAATGGTAAAAAAAAAAGACAGGTAGAGTGAAGTACTAAAGCTGACGACGCGCGTCTAGGTCTGGAATTGATCCCCGCAAGTAAAAACAGTAGATTTCTTAACAGATGATCATGATGAATTGTAAGGAGATTCATCCCTCATAATGTAGACCTCACCAGCGAGGACGCCGCATCCGACTACCATACATATCGCAATGATAGGGAGATTCACGCGGGCAAAGTCGAGACTTTTCGCATGAATGTGTTTCCTGGCGAGAATGTCCCGCCACAAAAGCCCGGCAAGAGACGCGCTGAAGGCTGCACTGAACGCACCGTAGTTAACGCCGATAGCCATGCTGTACACTGTTGCCCAGAATGTTCGGTTGCTCAGGGGAGCATCTTTCACACGGTGTATCTCTTGCCATGCCTGAATTACGCGGGATAGAAGGATGGTGGCGCCGATGTTTGTGCCTGCGAACTAAATAATTGGCGTGAACGGTCAGCCAGCCATAATTGGGCCCATGTATAGGGACTTACATTGCATAGAATGACTGAAAGTAAACCCATGCCGCCAATGGCTCCCATCGTGCCCGTCTTGCTCACCCAATGATACCAACCGTATGCGAACACGGGAACCCAGCCTTTGGTAACCAACGCTTGAACGAGAACGAACATGGAGAAGGCGAAGGGCACGAGTGCAAATGGCAGGTGGCCCAAAACAGCTGTGGCGGTGGGAAACGTTTCCTGAGACCACCTATACGTATCCTCGATGAGGGAAACGAGAGTTTGCGGTCCCTGTTTCTGCTCACACGGTCGAGGTGGCACCTCGTGTTTGATCCGCTCTTCCATGTCCGCTGGTAGCTTCTCCTCATCTGTTTGTTCCACTAATGTTGTTCCTGATGACGCCTCTGAGGATGATCCAGACTTTGTTTCTCGCTCTTTAACTTGAACACCGTCTTTCGGCTTACCATCTTGTAGCTTATCAGTCGCTAGAGAAACCATCTCAATAGCGTTCCCTCCCTTTTCAATGTCATGATTACAATCAACTCCGTGGCCTTGGCTTCGTCTTTGAACCTCTCGCGAAGGTACCTCGGTTGAACCAGGTTTGCGTGCTGCAGTACCATCTGGACGTTCTTGCGTATCCCTCTCTTTGCTTTCTCGTTCGCCATGAGCGTGCTCGACCTCCTCACGACCCTTACGAGCAATGAGGCGTGTCTCCTCACGATGCCACCATCCGAACGCGATATCCCAACAGAACATGACGAATGCGGCGGGCAAAGTAACCCAGAAGACAGCGTGTTTCCCGGTTCTCGAACTCGCAGCGTCAAGCGCCAGCAGCGTGATAAGTGTGGCGGCCATGATGATAGCTCCGAACGCTGCGCCTCCTTTATCCAGGAAAGGGTTCATGATCTCTTCTAGCGAGAGGCGCTTCCCCGTTTCTTCGTCCTCGGTATCGTCCTCTTGCTCCTCGGCCATTCCTTTCGCATGAGGGATGTTCGGATTCACAGGCTTCTTGCCTCTTGCTTCTGGCGGAAGCTCGTGCATCTTGATTTTCGTGGGAATGAGTCTCTCATTCGCGAAGATGATGTAAAGTAAGAAAGGGAAGAGAACGATGCCCGTGACAATGACAGGAACTATCATGTTCGCCGTGTAGTCAATGAATTTGATGTTGAAAGCACCCGCCAGCACGAGATTAGTCGGGTTGGACGAGACGAGGATTGCTGAGGCAATGTTGGCTACGGCGAATTGGCTGAAAATCCACGCTCTTGGGTGCTTGATGTTGCTTGAAACCCGAGTCATGTAGGCGAGGAACGCTGTGCCCGAAAGTATGATGGGATCGTTTCCGATGAAGCTGGCCAGGCCGAAGAAGAATGCATAGAGGTAGAAGAAAAGTTTGTGCCCAACATCTCCTCCCCATTGCAGCACCCTGAATGCCAAATATCTAATCAAGCCGGATGCGTCGATGGAGATGGCGATGTATGCCAGTGACAAAAAGAAGAGCATAATATCGATTGGAGAGATGTTGTTTGCCCCGATAGTACCATCGTGAACTTCTTGTCGGCCGATAGCCTTGATAGCGAGCAAGAATAGATCCGCTATCAGTGGTGCTGTTACAAAGTTCAAGGGCAATTGGACTTTCACAAAAAATCCAGGTTTGCTGGTCGGAGCATGGTGTGGGCTCTTTGTCCTCGGCGCTATTATTTTCACAGCACCGAGGATGTTAAGAACTGCATCTGAAAGTAGCCGAGGGATATAAACCGTGAGAAAAAATGGAAAAACAACAATAATATCTATCCAAGAGCAAGACAGTTAACAGAGTGGCATTTCGCGGATTTCTGGTATACATACTAGTAATGACGAAGACTATGAGCGTGACGATTGATCGCCAGTTCTTTATCCGACTGGTATCCAGATCTTCTGCCATTTTGCAGTCGATGTGTGACAGAGAGGAGGCAAAGAAGCTCGATAGCTTTAGCAAGTGGTCGCGACAGCCACTTAAGGCTGAACTGAGGAATGCAGGGAGGTTCCAAATGACGTTTTACTGTAGTGCATCCCTTGTGTCATGGATCATTTACGGCGCATGACGAGAGTGGCGGTAAAGAATGCGATGGCACTGCTTATGGGGAGTTCCGTGGCTGGTTCTGATGAGAGTGTCGGCTCGGCATTGCGGGGCTGGGCTGAGCCCTATCGCACAGGGAAGACATATGTGAAGGCCTGATCGCGCGCCTTGTAGCTCAGGCGTCCTCTGCTTATTTGTACGAACGCTTCAAGCGCCTTGCAGCCTTGACGCTTTGGTATTTATGGTGACAACCCAGAATCGTATTTGATCTGCGGCAGCCTCCTTCACCGGGCGCTGTAAGCGCTATCGCTAGGCTATGTATTGATCACAACACCGCGTTATGTAGTGTAACCAACCGAGAGCCCATGTAATTTGCTAGTTTTCCCGGCGGCCATCGCCGATGTAATGCGGGGCTGCATCAAGGTTTCGTCAGAGATGCGCACGCAGCCGCAAATAGCGAATGGTGAACTTATCCGTCATGCATGCATGCATAATAAAATACCTCACTGGTGCGAGTTTTGTACCCATTACAAACGATCCTCCAAGTCTACTGTAAAAGCAGAAAGGCCAAAAAGTTTAAAATTGTCTCAAATCTAGACACGCACCTACAATAGATACCATCGCCATACGGGAATGCTCTTTGCAATAATTGAGCCGCATAAGTTAGACCCAGTATGCCAAACATTAGTAAGCTTAGCATTGGGCTGGAAGTTGATGGCTGGCTTGAACATCGGTGATTGGCTTGGACAATCCATGCGCGGAGCACACGACCAGCTTCCCAAAACGATGAAACGAATCGTTTTCTTCAGAAGCCCTGCAAACCACTTGGTGCTACCAGCCAAGCCTCATCAGCTCTGCGTCAGCCATGGCAAGGCTGCTTTTGATGCTTATTTCAACCTGAGCAAGCCGATGCCAAATCCACTGACCGCTCTTTGTTAGGACCCACAGTGGATACATCGGACCATCAAGCAGACAAAAGAACAAATCAGACAACACCTACGCCCCTGTAAGGGCTGACTCGCATTACTGAGGCTTTTAGCATCTGTACTCGACTCCAAGCGTGAGGCAGACGAAGAACTATGCCGCCTCTCCCCTCACACCTGTTACTAACCACTCTCGTTACTCGAGACCCTGCCATTGCTCTTCATTCGTCTCTCCCAGCCGCAAACTCTACCAGTGATGCTCTACAGGTCATATGTGCCTGGCCAGTATCAGGGCAGTATGGACCGGGTTCGAGGATCTTGTGAGTTCGCTTTCTGAGCCTAAGTGCCCAATCTGACATCGCTTCTCGTTCTAGATACTATGTTCTGGTAGCAGTCTGTGTACTTGCTCGAAGGACTGCATGGCTGAAAGATGTTTGCCTGGCAGCTGCATTACTATTCCCTGCCGTTGCTGCCATTCATGGCATTGTGCTGGCAGCAGTACATGTCGATGGTGAGTTAACCAAGGCCATGTGGATTCATCACTGACAAACGTATCCCTAAGGTGCTGTTGATATGGATGTCTACGGAGCCTTTCAGCTCTGCTCAATAGGCATCTTGGCCGCTCAGGTCACCGTCAGGAACTCAGAGACGTACTTCAAGGCCCCTGGGCGAAACAGCTTTTTCTTATGGACCGGCCTCATTCTAGCTGGTGAGTACCGTCTAAGTCAGTCTTATCAACACCTGCTCTTGACTTACACGCCTCGAAAGGTTTGCTAAGCCTGACGGTTGAGTTCTACAGAGCCTCACCGTCCGACTGTCGGCATGACGAGCTTGGAAACCCGATCTCTCCTCACGCTGCCAACTTCCCTTATAACGATGATCCTAAATGCAACCTCACTTGCTCTGTGGAGAGAGGTCCCTACTCTCCCTTGCGCGATGGCTCAGCCAATGAGATATATGTGATTCCCACGCCAGACAAGATCACCTTCGGTACGGCTATGCTTCTCGCAGCTGCATGCTGCATCCCCGCCGTTCTTTCTTTAATGTGGATTTGGTACAAGATCCTCCAGATGAATTGGGACACCCGCTTCGGTGAGGGAAATGACAACGAGCGGTTCAAAGGCATAAACGGTGCCACCATTCATGAAATGAAGAGTGTCAACGACAAGATTAGGAAATTTCTGGTTGGTGTCGAGTTTTTGGTTTTCGGCTGTGCGGTATTAGCCATCATCATCGTTGGCGAATGGAACTTTTTTAGTGCCCAAGTCAGGTATCAGACGGAGCCCATAGCCAGTATAGGTAGGCAATCTCCATCGTTAATGAAATCTGTAGATGGCTAACATATTTTCCTCTTACGATATGTAGGTCAATGGGCACCCATTGTTGGCACTGGTCTCGCTGCATATGGGTCATTGTACGTTTATCTCGCAAACTATCTGGAACAGCGAGCGAAAGCCCTCGCTCCTGGGCACGACTCCGATCGCTTGTTGGAAGATGGCAGTGACGGCACAGAATTAGCCCCCGTGCCGTCCGACTCTATCGCGACCCCATGTGCTGCCCATGTTCGTTCTCAGTCTGTCGATGGTGAAGTGCTAGCTACAAGCGATAGACGGGCAAGCGACACAACATACCACGGTCATCGACGCAAAGTTGCCGACGCGTTGACTACGTTCGGGAACTACTTCAGTAACACACCACATGAGACGTTTGACGATTCCGAATTCAGGTCAGGAAGCGCCCGCCAATATCCTGAGGTCCCAGGAGAGTCGGGACGAAACGAGGCGTTGCCTCAGATCAAGCTAAACTGGAACGGAAATGACAACGATGGCGCCCCTAGCATTCGCGGACGGCGTTCAAGAGCCGCTAGCGTTAGCGGAAGCCCCTCTTCTAATCTTGGTGTCGAAGGAGCCTCGCCCACTCTGAGAACCTCATCGCTGCAGCCGCCACAGTCTAAAGCGACTCTTTCACCCCCAGGATTAGACACAGAGATCGTCGCTTCGTCTTCACGCTCAGCCTTGACCGGAGATATGCCACAATCACGACGAGGCACCGTTTGAGTCAAGTCCGGGCAGCGCTTACTGCCCTTTAATTTCTTATGTCTCCGCTTTGTTTGCACGCCTTTCATATCATCTCGAGCATCTACGTTTGGGCGGTGGGTCGTTTACTGGTAATACTCCATTGTTCTCTACTGGACATGTGCGAATAGTGTATAACAGTAATCTACGGGAATGTTTGCTCCTAAGTCCGAACTCCGGGTTGGCATCAACAGTTATTGGCTATGAATTTTGGATATGGTGGTCTTCTGTTTAGTCTCGTTGAAACAAAGTGAGATCGTTTACTATACTTTCGTGAACAGTTCAGTACTGTGATAACGGTTACAATCTATTTGGCGCTTACTACTAAGTTCCACGCACATTTCAAGTAGGAGTTTAGGCACTGTGAATATCAATCTCTAGAAAGCCGAAGTTATGCGACGGTCAATAAGTACGTGCATGGGGTTTTCTTTTCTTTGATGCTAGTATTGGAAATTATATAAAACCCTGGGAATGTAGTTTCTATGCGTAAATTTGATTGCAGAGAAATTGAAACGTGATAAGGAGCGTTTCACTGTGTGGGGGGAGAATCAAGGCTTCTCTTACTCACGAGAGCTTAGTGGCGGGGAGCATTGAGTCAATGCGGGGATGCTGACCAAAAGTGCAAGCGAAAAGGAAATCTACCCCGCCGCCGCCTCAGCAGATCATACTCGGAACGAGCCTCAAATCGATCTCCTCCGCCAGACCTTTCCAAACAATCTTTACATTTGTTTAGCCTGCCCTGTTGACTATTTCACTATTCCAATCCTTCACTCAGCAGCCATGCAAATCCTGCTGCCGTCTTCTCAACCGCCCTTTTCGAAAGGCCAAACTCAGGAAAGAACGACCAGAAAGCATGAGGCACGCCGGGATACATTTCCAATTTTGTGCGAACCCCACCTTCTCTAAGAATTGTTTCGTACAACAAAGCTTCGTCGCGAAGCGGATCCAAACCTGTGAGATGAGCGATTCTTGTTAGCAAGGAAACTTTCCTCTTGGGTTTGGGTAGGGAAACACATGCCGCAAACTTGAAAGAACACCGGGGGTAGGTCTCCGTGGCCAGTCTCCCAATTAAACGGACTCAAGAGCGGTGACGATATGTCCGGATGATATTTTTCTTTGCACTTCGCATTAACGACTGTTGGAGGGATTTTGCGATGTGTAGATTCTCACCAACAAAGTATCGCACAGCCTGGGTACCCATCGCTGGTGCATCTCTATTCTGCTCATAACTCTGAAGTCTCGCCCTCAGTCTGTCCGGTATCGCGTCTGGCGAAATACCAAGCATTGGGATGGACGCAGAGATGCCGGTGAGCGGCGGATCAAGCTTCTCGCTGTCCGCAAGTAGCGCCAGGACAAGTGCAATATTGCCGCCAGCGGATTCACCATGAACGATGAAGCCCTGAGAAGGGTCGGCCCGGAGACTTGATTTGTTAGCGGCGACCTGTATGTGTTAATGTAATTCGGTCTGGTATTTTACTTGTGTAGGTACTCACCCATCTGAGAGCATCCCAGGAGTCATTGAGTGGCGTTGGGAAGGAATGCTCTGGTGCGAGGCGGTAATCCACACTGACACAGACAGCTCCCAGACGTAGAACGGCGTTGACGCTGGATTGTTCCCCTTGTTCAGCGCTACAAGGGATAGCGGGACTCACTATTGCAGAAGGGTGGAGGCAATTTCACTCACCAGTTCACTTCCTCCTTTTCTGGCTTTCCCACACACCAACCTCCACCGTGATATACCACAATCAACGGGCTTCCCTCGTTTGGTGGGCTCTTTGGCTGGTAAAGGAGTGCTGGGATGCTGTTCCCATCACGCACGGGTATGTTAATGTGTCGCTTCTCAACACCGTCCATGGTCATTGGTACGTTGACCCCCGGGACCGAGCTTCTGGGATTCGCAGCCTGCTTTGCGCGGATGGTGGCTGTTGGCACCGTTAGGTCGTCAAAGTCCTTTTGCGGTGGCCCAACTTTTTCGAGAAACTGATCCAATTGACTTGTAAGTAGCTGGTTATTGGCTGTAATGTGATGTTGGTGTAAACAGTACAGCTTTAAATTCGGGATCAATGATCGCAAAGTCTTCCCACTTCATGTTGTCCATCGAAATTTCCAAGTCAAATTTGTTTTGCACTGAGCCGCTGACGATGCCTCGAAATTTTTTGAAGTCGATGCTGTACTTAAGTGCGTGGCAGTGGGCCTTAAATATATTTTTTCCACGGCATATCTTGCCACGCTAGGTACGGTACCTACCGGATTCAGTTGGCTTGCCTAGCCTCCTACCGATGATGCGGGGTTATTTTTTAGTCGATGTGATTTGTTTTTCCGCCATAGCAAGCTCGAAAAGGCACTGTTTTCCGTCTCTCTCCGGCCCACTGGAACCTCAGAAGCCGGGCCGAATCCAACGACATACTGCGGGGATGTAAGCTGCGCATCCAAGTGTTTACCCCACACAACCACGGCGTGTCTTCACTTAAGTATCAACATCAGGCTAGTGTTAGCAATCCTCGAGAGCTGTGAACATCGGAGATACTTGTTCTTTCTTTGCTTACATATATGGCGACATCGATAAATTGCTAGACTGTCGCATCCGATTCCAGATTTCTATCATCGTTGGCACCTCCCCCCCACCTTTCATTTTCATCCATTTAAAAAGTTGCATACGCCAATGTGTCATCAATAGAAATTTAGCATGAAAGCCTCCTTTTACAGGTAGGTGATGCCAGAGTAAAGGGCCAGTAGGGGAAGCGTTAGAGGACTCGTCCCAGTGCGGCCAGTGTATCCAAAAAGGGCTTTTAAACATCAAGAGATGCTCGGCCCACCGCAGGAATATTGATGAGTCAATATCTTTGAATCTGTAGATCTGACACATAGTCCATTTTGCATCCCCATTGCTGCTATTGGTGACCGTGGCCGCATCATGCAAGGAGACAGATGGCTTTTCATATGTACAATAGTCCCATCACACGTAACGATAGGCTTTACTTGAAGCCAGCTTGTAGCAAATCGGAGCAATGAAAAAGTATTCATGTCTCTCCGATCGCCCGCACAGGCGGAATCTCCACAGAAAGCCAGCCCGATCAAACACTAAATAGCTGGAAAGAGGTACCACCGCTTGAATGCACTGGGTTAACGCTCCTCTCGTACATGGCTTCTAGAAGCCACGGTACTCGTTGTCTGCGTTCTAGCTACATTGGTACCGTTTCCAGAAAATAAGTTTAGTGAGCTCAAATGGATTCGGACCTCTTCGAAGAATTTGTCCCGGTCTAAAATAGGTAAGTAAGAACGTGCTCAAGCCTTAGACAGAACTTACGCTCCGAGGATGAGAATGTGATCCTCAAATTCTGTTTCACCTTTTGGGTAGGGCTGTTCCACAACTTTGCAACAATCCTACCAAATGTGTCGGCCTGCTCTGTTTCGAGCGTTGCATTAGCTAGGTCATTTCCGTGGGCACCCAATGCAGAGGAATTCAGAACTGCGATGAAAGTTAAAAAACACATTCAGGTTGTGCCGTGACACGGAGATACACACAGGTCCCGCAAAGCCATTTTTCCGGGCGTTGAGTAGTTCTCCGCATTAATAGCCAAGCTTTTGTTAGATCCTTCGGATGGCGCAGAAAGAAGACGTCGGCATGCTTCTGTGTCGATGAAAAGCTCAGCAATTTAAGAAGACTGGTTCGGTTGGTCTCTTTGACATCCGCAACCTTCTCGTAGAAATACAAGTTGCAGCCGGTCAACGCGCGCAGTAAACCCCTTATAGCTATCTTGTTATTAGAAATTGATGGCTACTAGGGCGGGGAAAAAGAATTAACTTACCTGGCAGAAGCAGCGACTCGTTGCCAGTGAATGGGATGGCGATCGTGAAACCAGCTTTTCTATCTTGAACCGATTCGAAGATCCCGTCTGGGGCCTCATCTTTAACTCGGATATTGGTGACATTAGAAACATAGTCAGGCTGTGTAAGGTTATCCACCTTAATCTCAATGCTTTGACCTTCCGAGGAATACTCGAGACAGATGTCCATGTTTTGCCATCCCATACAGAGCTTGGAAACAGTGTATGGTTGACTTTCGGTGATGGTGTTGAAGAGCATATACTCAACTCGGTTGGACTCTCGTTTCGGTATGCCGTAGATGTGCACTTTCCCATCTGACATATCCAACGCGTGACATATGGCGCGGTTTTCAGTTTTCAGACGTTCGTTGAGGATGAAATCCCGAAACTTGCATAAGGCTATGACCAGTTAGCTCTCACTTGTCTATAGATCTACTGTTGTCTACCTTGATGGTTGGCGCTTGTAATGCTAAGCATTCTATTCGTCTCATCAAGCTTGAACACTCGGTGCCATGTCGTCTCAAAATTCTCTGCCAATATCAGTCGGATTCCATAACTCGGAAGTTCAGTAACCAAGAACTTACCAGTACCACGACACACCAAGGAGTTGCAGTCGGACCAATGCAACTCGAGCTGGCCGTCTTCAGGATCATTAACACGAACACCATGCAGAGGCAGCCCTGTCACGGTTTAGTCATAACCATGTATAGCTCCTTAGCGCTGGCTTACATTCTGCGTGGCACTGCTGCTTATTGTTTTCAAAACTTTCTCTCGGTCCCATTTTGATTATCTGAACCTGCCGATAACCTTTCCAGAGAGTTTCGTTGTGATGTTCAAGTAGCCTCACGTTGAAAGTATTGTCCTCTGAGGACAACGGGGAGTCGTCAAGCAAACATCCAGAGGCTTGGAGTTGGACCAGCTCTTTGGCCAGACTACCCGAATGCGAGCTTCTTGGCGTATCAGGTACCTGAGACGTACTGATGGACGTGTCGTGACGACTCGCTGAACTACTTGAAGGGGGCAAGGCGTGATCTTCGTGTCCTGTCGGTGTCAGTATTTCCCCATCTATCTCGTACGTTGAAGTTAGATTCGTCGAGTCTGGGATCGAATCATCGCCAGTGTCGAGGAGGGGGCCATGTTCGCTCGGTGGTGAAGATCTAAGGCAGCATTGCTTCATGTATTTTCCATGGCTTGTTGTATCTCTTGGTGCGTGCTTCTTGATTTCCCCGAATAGGTCAGACGCCTTCGGTCTTTTTGCTGGATCTTCGCTCAGCTAATGAACAGTAAGAGTCCTGATATGGGTGCTGTGCGGTCAATTTAATGAATTCACTTACCATTTCCAAGGTCCAGCCCCAAGGTTCTCTGTGTGGATCTTCATCCCGACGCTGCATTTCCCTTATGTGATTGTGAACCTTAGGAATGCAAGTATAGTACTCGCACACGCTGCCCTCGCCAATGAACTGTCTGAACGCAGTGACAGGATGGCCATTGATGTAATTTGCCATCTCGAGAAAGACACACCCAAGAGACCATATGTCTTGGGGCTGACCCCGTTGTCGTCGGCCTGCAACTTCCGGTGCCATATAGGTCCTAGTTCGCTCTCCAATACTCTCCCCTTGGGTTATCATGGAGTCGTATTCACCTTCCCAGTCCAGTGCATTTCCAAAGTCACAAAGAAGGACAGAGCGGTCGTTGATCAGAATGTTCCCAGGTTTGATGTCTTTGTGCCTGATGCTTTCGTGATCCAGATACGCTACGGCGGAAGCCAGGCAGCCAAAACCGAGGCAAAGTGTTTCTTTGACATCCTCTTCGTCGTCGTCGGAGATCAGCACAGAATCCAAGCTTCGCTCTGCGAGTGGATCCAGAATGAGCGTGAAATAATTCAAGTCGGTGAACGTGCCGAGGCATTTCACAAGGTGCTTGTGGCTTAGCCGCAAGAGCACGTCCCGCTCTGTTTTGAACCAATAGTAGTGTCGGTGATGGTAGTTGATATTTGAGCCTCTTGGAAGGCGCTTTGCGGCAAATT